>JANBXA010000741.1:24692500-25062500 GCA_030556225.1 Cricetiscus sungorus | reverse complement strand
GAAATGCCTTCAAGTCATTGGGGAAAAGACAGAAACCATAATAGACGGGTTTTGTTATTGTTTTGTTGTTGTTTTGTTTTGTTTTTAAATCAGAAAAAAATGTGTGAATAGTCATACAAAAGGATACTCCCAACAGGCAGTAAACACATAAGAAATCACACCAATAACCAGAGAACACAAGTACCAGTAAGAACACATATCATGTTATAGTTGTTCAACTACTAAAGAGGGACGGGAAAAGAATCCAAGTGAAGGAAGGTATGAATGTTCACGTAGAAACCAATGTTCTATGCCAGGACCAGCAACAGGGATCATGCTACTTACTCACACTGGAGACATAAAATTTATGGCCCAGAAATTCTGCTCCTGATTAGGTGTGCCTTCACAGATGCATTGGAGACATGGCATGGTCTAGAAAATGATTGAGGAAATTTGGGGGTTCATCACAGATACAATACAGATTGCTAGAAAAACCAAAACTGGACTTTAGATAAAAGACAATATTGGCAGACTACTAATATATCAAGAGAAAAGGCACAGATAAGTGTTCTCAGGAATTAAAAAGTTATATATAATTGCATGTAGAAAAGTTTAGAGTAAGACTATCACAAATAGGTCTAAGACAAAATTGAAACTTGAAGTGAAGAAATATTCTTTTCTACCAGTTCAGTGTATCAGGTCTTATCATTTTGGAATTGAGTTTTGTTCAGAAGTGAGAGATAGGGATAGAATTTCATTCTTCTATGTAGCTACCCAGTTTGACCTGCATCTTTGTTGAACATGCTGTCTTTCCTTTCATGTGTGTTGTTGGCCTCTTTCAAAAATTAGATGGCAGTCATTAAAATTAACAATTTGGGTGGAGAGTTAAGAGCACTGACTATTCACCCAGAGAACCTGAATTTGATTTCCAGCATCCATATGGCTACTTATAGTTCTATGTCTGTAACTTCAGTTCCCAGGAATGTAATGCCCTCTTCTGGCCTCCTCAAGCACCAGGCATTCATGTGGTACAAACATACATGCAGTCAAGTCATCTATACATAAATAATAAAAGATTTTTAAAGAGTTCAACAGTTAAAAATGGAATTGAAAAGTTTCTGTACAGAAAAGAACATTATCATTCTAGTGAGAGGAAAAACAGAATGGAAAACATTCTTTTCTAGCTATACGTCTAACAGAGGGTTAGCATCTAAAATATACAAAGAACTCAAAAGAGTAAAGTCAAGAAAATGAATAATCCAATTTTAAGAATGGCTCATTAAACTAAGCAGAATGTCCCCAAAAGAGAAAATGTGAACATCCAAGAAACATTTTAAACAAATGTTCAACATCCTTAACCATCAGGGAAACAGCTGAAGTTTCTTGGTCAAAAAGAGAATCCACTGGAAGTGTCTCTTCTGTGGTGGAAGAGTATGTTTGCTGTTTTGGACACAATTTGATCTTTAAATGCATTAAAGACATCAGTGTCGTTAAAATAATACTCTTTTCCATAATCTTTATCTTTTGCAAAGTCCATATGATATATTCCTGCCATCCTTCCATAGCTGTTGGAAACAGCAAGCAAATTATAGAAGCAAGAGTCTGTATTTGAATTAATTAGGAATTCTGATACATCCAAGTCATTGATGGGAAAAATCAATGTAAGTGTCTAATTGTCCCTCAGATATCGACTTCAAGAAAAGCTTGAAATGTACCACAAGTACTGGAACCATAAATCTAATTTCTCTGTGGTTTTTTGATGGACAGTCCTAGCAATCTTCAGTACCTGATTTTTGTTGTTGTTGTTGTAAAAAGCTTAATGTGATCTTTTAATTTAATGAAGGGTTTTATTTGGGGAAGATATTTCACACTTTCATGTTTTTCACAATCCTCAGCAGCATTTTCATCAAAATAGTTCTTTTCCAAACCAAGGTCCCAGTTCAAAGAGAGAAAAGAAGCACTGATGGCACTCTAATTGATGAAGCCCCTAGAAGCCATAGTAGAGAGACTGTCTGCAGTTAGTATCTAGAAATGAAGTTATCCACCACATGAACACCAAAGTCTGAGATGAAGAGTTTCACATAGCCCAGTATAGATCTCTCATGAATGGGAGATGTTATTCTGTAAATATGTTTCTCATACTGGTTAATGAATAAAGCACTGTTGGCCAATAGAAAAGCAAGATAGGCGGGGCTAGGAGACTAGGTAAAAAGAGGAAGAAGTAGGAAGGAGGGGTCAACATGGAGAGACTGGAGAGAGCAGGATGCTGGCCCTCTCTCCGGTAAGATGAGACCACGTGGAAATACTTAGATTAATAAAAATGGGTTAATCTTTAAGACACAGCTAGCCCATAAGAAATTAGTAACTGGCCAACAGAATTATATCAAATACAGAGTCCCTGCATGTTATTGGGAGCTGGCCTGGCGGTGGGACCGACCTGCAGGGAAAACATACTCGTTACACATGACACTTCAACACAATGGAAACTTTAACAGAAATAGTCTCTTAATACACTTACAGCCTTGTATTTGCAAGCTAAATACATCTAAGAAGTCACAGGTACATCCATCTTTTTTCTTTTTCTTTTTTTATTATTTTTTCTTATTTTACATATCAATCCCAGTTCCCTCTCCTTCCCTCCCTCCTAAGCCTCCTGACCTCCCTCCCATTCTACCCTCCCACACTCCATAGGGAGGGTGATGCCTTCCAGGAGGGATCAACAAAATCTGTCAAGTCATTTGGAGTAGGGTCTAGGCCCTCCCTCCTGCCTCTAGGTTAAGGGACTATCCCTCCATGGGGAATATGATCCCAAAGTCCTTTCATGCACCAGGGATACATCCTGGCTCCACTGTCAGAGATCCCTTAGACTGCCCTGGCCTTCTAACTGAGACCCATGTTCAGGGGGTTTGAGTTGGTATAATGCTGGATTCCCAGCTATCAGTCTGGGGGGGCCATGAGCTGCCCCTTGTTCAGGTCAGCTGTCTCTGTGGGTTTCTGTAACCTGGTCTTGCCTCCATGGTAAATCCATTTTAAGTTTTAAAAAAAAACAAAAACATGCCTTGAGATTTCTTCATATCCTGGCTAACATCTGAAAATCAAATGATGACAAATGCTGGCACAGATGCAGGAAAAGTGGAACACTTATCCACTGCTGTTAGGAATGTAGATTTGTGCAGCCACCATGGAACTCAGCGTGAAGATTCCTCAAAAAGATGAAAACAGATCTATCATAGGAACCAGCTATACCACTCTTAGTCATATATCTAAACGACTCTATAGCCTGCTGTAGAGATATCTGACTTACCCATGTTCATTGTTGCTGTGTTCCCAATAGCTTGTAAGTAGACACAGCCTATATGTTTACCAGTGGACAAATGGATAGTGGAAATGTGGCATATTTACACAATGGAGTATTACTCAGCATTTAAGAAACATAAAATTATGACATTCACATGTAAATGGGTAGAGCTTAAAGCAATTATTCTGAGTGAGTTAATTTTGCTTCAGAAAGACAAATGTTTCATATTCTCTCTCATTTGTGAATGTTAGCTCTGAATCTTTGAATCAAATATTTCATTTGGAATAGCCCCAGAGGTCAGGAAATTAATAAGGAACCATGGGGAGTCCTCTTTGAGTAAGGGAAGATAGAATGCATTGGTATAAAGGGTTAAAGGTGGTAATGGAATTGGGAGGGTTAAATTAGTGTGGAGAGACTAGCAATGTAGAGGAGAACATATGGGGAGGGATAGATAACACTAAAGATCCTTTTTAAAAGTCATATAGAAAAAAATCCTGTCTCAAAAAACAAACAAAAAGAAAGGCATATAGAAAATATTACAATAGAAACATACATACATGCATATATACATACATACATACATACATATATACATACATACAGAGAGAGAGAGAGAGAGAGAGAGAGAGAGAGAGAGAGAGAGTTTTAACCCCTACTAGACTAAAGAAGTAACAAATAAAAAGCCTAGTGCCAGAAATAGGTGACTTCTTTTGGAGTTCTTACCCAATAAGATCCCAAAAACTCAAAAATCAAAAATATTACATGTTATTGCCAATGGTCTTGGTTACTGTGATGGATAGTTTTATGTCAACTTGACACAAACTAGAGTAATCTGAAAGGATGGAAAATTAACTGAAAAAATGCTTCCATAAGATTGGGCTGTAAAGCATTTTCTAACTAATGATTGATGTTAGAGGACTCATACTATTGTGGGTGGGACCATCCCTGGACTGATGGCCCTGTTCTATAAGAAAGCAGGCTAAGCAAGCCATGGGAAGCAAGCCAGTAAGAAGCACCTCTCTGTGGCCTCTGCATCAGCTTCTACCTACAGGTTCCTGCCCTGTGTGAGTTTGTTCCCTTACTGTTTTGGATGATGAACTGTTATATGGAACTGTGAGTGAAATAAACCATTTCTGCCCCAAGTTGATTTGGCCCGGGTATTTCTTTGCAACAGTGGGAACACCTAGTAAGACAGTTACCCTCCCAAACTTGATACTAAGACTCTATTTTTATGGATACTGGATGTTTGACTCATGGAGAAAAATACATCAAGATGGTACTGGCCTGGAAGCATCATTCTCACTTGCTAGATTTCATACTGCAGGAAGAAGTTATAAATGATAGCAAAGAAGAGAAGTAAACATCATTGTTATCTAGCTATATACCTTGTGAGCTACAATAATAATTAACCTGGCAAGACATGCCCACTGATGCAATAGAAACATGAGCATTAAAGGAGTAGCCAACCACTTCCTGATTGGATGCAAGCTCTACTCCACAAGATGAAACTTGTACCTGGAACTTTTATGGAGATAAGAACCTATAGCTAGACAGATCACAGTAGAGGAAAATCCAATACTATTATTTTGCTAAATGGACATAGCAATCTCCTCATGACTTATTGTTATGCCTGTAGATTAGTGTATGTCACAACCTTTATCAGAGAAGCTTCTATTTGCAGTAGATACTGACTGATGAAAATTCTGCAACTGTCCAAGGCACATGCCTTGTCATATTTCTCTTGCTGTGACAAAACCACCATGACCAAAAGCAACTTAGGGAGAAAAGGATTTATTTGAACTTAAAACTCTCAGGTCATTCTTCATCACTGAGGAAGCAGGAATTCAAGGCAGAAATCTAGAGGCAAGAATTGAAGTGGCGTCTATAGAGGAATGCTGCTTACTGGCTTGACTTGCTCTAAAGAGAAATGGTCATCTGTATATGTTTATCTTACTGGTTGATGAATAAAACACTGTAGCCAATGGGGTAGCATGATAGGTGGGTCTAGGAGATGAGGAGGATTCTGGGAAACATAGGCAGAGTCACCATGTAGGCTGTCAGAGGAGTAACACCATGCTGGGCATAACTGGGGAAGCCACAGCCTGTGGCAATACATAGATTGCTAGAAATGGGTTAGTAATTATGACAGAGCTAGCCAATAAGAAGCCCTAGCCAATGGCTAACAGCTTTATAACTAATAAAGCGTGGTCCACATTGGGGCTCAAGGTTGGCAGGACCCAGCCAGGCCAGAAAGTTCACGTTGCATTGCTCCTCTTGTCTTCCTCAACCTGCATTCTTACACAATCCAAGAACTCCTTTTCAGGCTTAGCATCACCACAATGGACTGGGTCCTTCCACATCAATCACTAATCAAGAAATTACTCAACTGATTACTCAAGTGCCTACAGACCAAACTTATGGAGGCATTTTCTCAATTGAAAGTTCTTCTTCCTAAATGAATGTATCAAGATAACATAAAACTAACAGCACAGAAAATAATAGACAGCAGAATACTCATCCCTAAATGGAACATATATACCACACCCCTTTCCCCAAAGGCTCAAGGATCATTATGGAAGAGGAAGTGAAAGGAATGTAAAGCCAGAGGCAGTGGATGACTACAGTGAAAATGTAGTCTTTTGGATACAAGAGAGTAGCCTCACATACGAACTCCCAGTAACTGACAGCATGCACAAGACCTGTGAAAGTCCAAGCAGGACTAAATCCCACTATGGAGAATGTGTTTGAATACAAAATCCTACCCCTAGATGTGTACCTATTGGCAATTGTTGGTTATTAGGAAAGAAAGAGTCAGTTTTCTCTAAGAATATTGCCCTTGGTAAGTAAACCACACTCCAGAGGACAACCACAATCCAAAAATATTTGGGCAAAACAAATTGGTCTTTGTATTTTGTTGTTTGCTTTGTTTTGTTTTATTTTTGAAGAGGAGGAGACATAAAATCAGATGGATGGAAAAGGAGTGGAAATGAAAAAACTTGGGATGAATATGATCAAAATGCATTATATATAATTCTAAAAAGAATAATTTTTTAAAACTTGTAATGAAAGTTTCAAATATCCCCATGCCAAAAAAAACCCAAAAAGTTTATTCAATAAGCTATATCAAACATTCAAGGAATAATAATTTTGATCTTTTAAAATTCTACTCCAGAATAGAGCAAAAGAGAGAATATTCTTTTATTCAATTTAGTTTATTAGTTTGGCAGCACAACCTTAATTCTAAAGCTGGCAAAGACAATCAGAGAAAAGAAAATTATGTATGCAGCCTCATCCATGAACACAGATGTAAAATCACTAAGTAAAATATCATCAAACCAAATCTAACAATCTATTAAAAATGTCATGAACAACTTGAATTTGTAACAAGATTAACAGGATTAAAAGTCAGCTTAACATTAGAAAATCAAATTAATGTATTTCACTACATTAGAAGATAAAATAAAGTATAGTCATTTCAATAAATCCAGAAAAGGTACTGGGTAGAATTTCAAATATTTTTCAGAGGAAAATGAACATTTATAGCTGATAAATAACATTCACAGGGAAGCCATAAATCTTCATGGTCTCGACATATGCAAAGCTTTCTTAGATGATGCACTAAAAGCACAATGGCTAAAAATAAAGTAGATAAAGCCATTGTTACCTGAATGAAATACGCTTGTGCTTTGGGAAATACTATTAGACGTAATGCAGTTCAGGTAGAGCATCTGGCTAGCAGTTATAAGAACCTCAATACCATTCCCTTCTAGGCCCATGATGCTTAGAACAATCCTGAACAATAAAAGAACTGCTGGAGGTATTACCATCTCAGACTTCAAGTTGTACTACAAGGCTACAGTAATAAAAATAGCATGGGATTGTCATAAAAATCAATAAAATGGTCAATTGAATCTAATTAACGACTCAGATACACCTACAAACACCTTATTTTTTACAAGGAAGTCAGAAATATACACTAGAGAAAAAGACAGGATCTTCAACAAAATGATGTTGGTCAAACTCAATGAGTATATGTAGAAGAATGAAAATAGATCCATACTTACCACCTTGCACCAAACTCATCTTCAAATGTATCAAGGACCCCAAAATAAATCAGATACACTGAACCTACTAGAAGAGACAGTGGGGAATCAGATGCAGAAAAATATTTTCTCAACAGAATATCAATAGTATGGGCCCTTAATAAGGGAACCTCATGAACCTGAAGTGCTCCTGTACAGCAAAGTATATCAACATTCCAGCAAAGTGGCAAGCCACAGAAAAGGCCCTTATCAGTTATACATCTAATAGAGGGTTAGTATTTAGAATACATAAAGAACTAAAAACTGAACATCAAGCAAACAAATGACCCAATTAAAAAAGGCATACAGAACTAAGCAGAGAGTTCTTAAAAGATGAAACACAAATGGGTGAAAAACATTAAAATGTTCAACGTTCTTACCCATCAGGGAAATGCAAATTAAAACTTCTTCACCCCAATCAGAATTGCCAAGACAGTAAAACAAATGACAACACATGCTGGTGGCAGTCCTGGGGAAAGGGAACTCTTATGAATTGCCGATAGCAATGCAAATTGGTACAGCCACTATGGAAATAAGTATGGTAGTTACTCAGGAAACCAGAAATAGCTCTACCTCGAGATCCAACTATATGACTCTGCATCCTACTATAGATATAAACGCTCATCCATGTCCATTGCTGCTCTAATCATAATAGCTAGAAACTGAAAAGATCCTATATGTCCATCAACTGACAAATGGATAATAAAAATGTGGTACATTTACACTGTGGAATATTATACAGCTGTTATTAAAAATGAAATGTACAAGTAAATGGATGGGTCTGGGGGAGGGGAAGCATTCTGAGTGAGATAACTTAAACCCAAAAAAATAAATATGTTTTTTCTTATATACAGATGTATATTTTAAGATTGCGATATGAGTTACTTTCCAAATAACAAAAGGGAGTTAGGACCTAATAAGGAACTAGGGTGAGGGGAGCTGCCAAGGGCAGAGAAATCGAGTATAGTGTTATGTAGAGGTAAAGGAGAAACTAAATTAGGAGGATTAAATAGGGAGGAGTGGAAGAGTAGGGTAAAGAAGGTACTATGGGGAAGGATAACTAACATAAAGGCCATTTGGAAAACCATATGAAAACTTAGTAGTACTGTAGAAACGTCCTAAAATATATACATAGATAGAAAGGAATATAAAAGGAGTCACATACACTAGTCATAACTAAACATCTTATGACACCAAGTAAAACCTCCTGTGTCAGGAATGGGTTACATCTTGTTGAATCATGAAACCTCCATCCTTCCCCAAACATCACAAGCTACTGCTAAGGCTGTTAGTTGCTCTCCACAAACTAATGGTAGGACTTTATTCCTGAAGACAGTGCTTACGTCATCAAACATGGAGAAGTCAAGCTGGAGCCTAACTAGTAGGTTTACCCCTATTGATTAGCGTTCATGGTGTTGAAAGGTATTATACACACCTTTGAGGAGGCAGTTACTCATCAATACCACCCATCTACAAGACCTAGACCTGCCTCCTAGATATACTAGTGCAATTGTGAAACAAATGTTAAGAGAGTAATTAATCACTTTTTTATTAGATTTAAGACCCACTTCATGAAACAAAATGCATACCTGATACTATATAATGGCCAAGTATTTGAGACTACATAGGACATAGGCCTAAGGGAAAAACTAATTCTCATTCTGTTGAAATACCAGAGAAATAAAATGACTTCTAATGCCATACTGGTATACCCATAGATAAATGACTTTATCAACACACATCAGAGAAACTTCTTGCAGTAGATGGGAACAACTACAGAAACCCACAACTGGACAATGTGCAGAGTAGGGGACTTTGAAGTACTCAGTCTTAAATGGAATGTCTTTATCTAACCCTTCCCCCTCAAGGCTCTGGGATCTATGTGAAAGAGGAGGAGAAAGTTTGTGAGAGCCAGACGTCATGGGTAAGTCTATGGAAACAATGTCTTCCAGACACAAGAGGATGGATGCACATATGAACTCATGTGATTGTGGTAGCATGTACAAGACCTGCACAGGTTCAAGCTAGATGGGTCCCAGCACTGAGAAAAGGAAGTGGGCATGGGATCCTGCCAACAGAATACCACTGGGTATATCAACTACACTCCACGGCAAATCCCACACCCAGCACACCCAGGAGTAGTTGAACAACACAAAACAAACTTCATGGCTGGTGTGTGTGTGTGTGTGTGTGTGTGTGTGTGTGTGTTGTGTGTCTGTGTGTGTGTGTGTGTCTGTGTGTCTGTGTGTGGGTTTTTGTGTCTATCTCTGTGTGTCTGTGTGTCTGTGTGTGTGTGTGTGTGTGTCTGTGTGTCTGTGTGTGGGTTTGTGTGTCTATCTCTGTGTGTATGTGTGTGTGTGTGTGTGTTGTTTGAGAATTTTTGGGTCTTATAGGTCTTTTGTTTTTTTAATTTTGTGCTCTATGGGATTTAGTTTTTGTTCCTGCTTTTGTTTTGTTTTTAATAGAAAAAGAAATAACGTAAAGTTGAGTGGATAGTGAGGTAAGGAGGATTGTGAGAGGAGCTGGAGGAATTGCGAAAGTAAAAGATATAGGAATGGGCCAGGTATGGTGATGGCACATGCCTTTAATCCCTCCCAGCACTCAGGAGGCAGAAGCAAGCAGATCTCTGAGTCCTAGCCCAGCCAGATCTACATAGTGAGTTCTAGGACAGCCAGAGATACATAGTCATATATATAGTACATAGTCATATTCTATATATATAGAGAGAAAAAATATGGCTGAAAATGTAATCAAATGATATTAATATTACATGATTGCCTAGAGGAAACTTACTTGAATTAACAATAAAGTTAAATAATGTTGCTAAATACAAAATCAATATTTTAAAAATTAATTCAATTTCTATACACCATTTATGGCACTTGAAAATGAAATATTTTAAAAGGTATTTATTAATAATATCCTACTAAAGACTGAGAGTGCTATAAATCTGATACAATACACATAATGTGCTCATAAAAAACCTATAAAACCATTTTGAAACCCTAAAGAAGAGTTAACATGGAAAGATATACTTGATATGTAGGTTTTTGGATACCTAAAACCTACATATAAAAGTATTGCTCTTGTAATCCCAGAACCAAGGCAGTGGAGACAGTAGGATCCCTGGGACTTGCTGGCCAACCTAGTGTACTTGAAGATTTCCAGCCAGTAAGAGAATGTTTCTTAAAAATAGATGACATTTGAGGAGGAGTAACATGTAAGCTTGCCCTCTGCTTTCCACATGCTCATTAGTGCACACACGCATGAGTGTGCCCATGCACAGGCACACATACACACACACATACACACACAAGAATAAGTAAAATATCCAATAGGAAACAAGTGGTAAAGTGCTCTAACATGTATATTCAAGGACCTGGGTTAAATCCCTGGTTCTACAAGGAAAAAATATTTATGACTAGTAATTAATTTGCAAGTAAGAGTAGATATAGGATACACAAGGCAAAAGTATTTTATAGTTTATTCACATTTGAACAGAAACCACGACACAAAACATTAGGGATCCATGTACATTACTGATGCTGAAGGAGGCACTGAGGTGTAAGTCTCATTGGTTCTTTACTTGTATATTTGTATTGTGGTAATGGGATCCCGACAATACAACTTTCTAAAAGAGGAATTTGTTTTGATGCATAGTTGAAGGAGGTTGTGGCCCCACATGCTTGGACAGAATGTCTTAGAGGTGGAAGTGTGTGGTGCAGAGAGCTATGCCCTTCATGGACCAGGACAAAAGTATCCCAAGAAGATGTGCCAATGACCTACTTCCCCTACCTCTAATGTTTCTAGAGCTTCCCAAGATAGCATCATAGCTGAAAACGTAGGTTCTATCAACATTGAAATCATGACAATTCACAGTAAATCTATTCCAAACTGTGTACTGATATTGAAATACCAATGGAGTTGACTTAAAAGCCCCCAAACAGATGCACACAGATTCAGACACTTGACTTGAGATTAAGATAGAATTACAGATCAGATGATTAAAAAAAAAAGAACTTCCCAATACTAGAGTGATTAATATTACTTTGCAGATTCTTTCATAACATAATCCAAAATCAATTCCAAGTTAATTAAAAATTGTTAACATGGGAGGCAAACCTATAAAACATATAAAGGAAAATATTTTTTAAATAGTGAGATTTCTTTATTGTCTCATATTAAAACGCAGAATGAAAAGAATGTTAAAATTGAATGAAAGCTTGTTAAAATCGAACTGCATTAAATTTTAAAACTAGCTTGCACCAGGAGAATATACAAAGACAATGAAACAAAATACAAATTGAGAGATTATATGTGTTTAATTGACAAAGGACTAAAATCTAGAATATATAATATTTCATTATTATAAGAAGCAAATTTCTTCTCTGTCTTAGCAGCTCTTTACTTGGGATGCATCTGACAATCCGTTGTGTGTATTTCTGTATTTGTTAGTATATTTCTTTCATAGTAGTAAATAAAAGGGCAGTACCTTTTATAATAAGAGATCTCAAAATTTCATGAAATATACCATAAAGAACTAGAGATCAACATGCAAAGGAGGCAAACAAAACTCAATCAAAAATGGGCAGGATATTTGAACAGGCACTTCACAGAAAAGAACTCATGAATAGCCTATAAATATGTGCAGAAAAGGCTCAGCCTCATTAGTAATCAGAGAAATGCAAATTAAAACTATAATGAAATACCGCTTCACACTTGCCAGCTTGGTAAAAATTAGAGGTTTGACAACACAAAGTGATAGAACATTGAACTAAAACGCTTAAATTTGCTTCTGGGGGTGTAAATTCCCACAATTACTACAGAGAGTGTTCAGGCTTTATCTACTCTAAGAGGCACATAACCTATGACTCAGCAACACCAATCATAGATCCAGAGATAACCTCTCAAATATGTGCGTTGGAGACACAGAGGAAGGATGCTCATGGCAGCAGCATAAAGGCATAGCCGAGACACAAATGAGTCTCAGAATGGGGTATTATGCATCAGAAAAATAAAAAAAAAATAGCTGTACCACTGACAACCATAGCCTTTGTGTGCATAATACTTAGCAAAATGAAAGTATGTTTCTAAATGCTGGGCCCCATTTAGAGACAATCACAAATATGCAAGCTTAAATAAAACATTGTTCAGACTTCAAATACACACTATGAAGCCATCAAAATGAAAGATAAGCATGAAGAAAACATTCCAAATAAAGTTTTGAGTAAAGAAAGAAGCACCTACATATCCTAGAGGTCATTAAGACATCCTAATTTTAGAATGGGGCTAAAGATAGATACACAGGATATGGTGAAATTATTTGGTTTTACTATACCCATATTTTGAAACACATTTTAGTATTGGCTTAGTATTTCACTTCTTAAGTTAAAAAAAAAATCTTCATAGCTAACCTGTTTCTTTACACCATGTATCGTACTCACTTGAGGCAATCAATCATGAGTACATTTTACTGTCTAATGTCCCTAAAGTGACAGTGTCACCAGAAAAAGAACTAAGGTCAGTGTGCTCTTTCAAAGAAATAGAAAGCTCTCTACACATAGTGAAAATACTTTGTTCAATATAAAATGTATTTTAAATGTTTCTGTACTGAGTAAGGTAAGATGCTTATTTAGGAAATTTACTGAAGTGGGAAGACTTGAATATTTATGATGACAGATGAAGTATTATAGTGCATCCTATTTAAATAAACTCATTATGAAGAGAAATTATCATATTTTCTTTGCATACCCAATAGAACAAAACCCCACTAAATCCCTATTTCCCTATTCTGCTCATTCCTCCCAGTCCTTCATCCAAAGTCAACTTTTCATCAACACATTCAGAAAGAAAATTTCCACAAACTTAGTTATAAAACATTTATTTTAAGTAAATAAATAAATAATAAATAGTGAATAAATATCCTGGTTAGTTTCTATTATCAACTTGATGAAATCAAGAGTTACCTGGGAAAAGAGAACCTCCTTGGAAGAATTGTCTAGATCACTGGTCTGCTGCCAGGCCTCTGAGAGATTGTCTTAAGTAATGATTGACATGAGAGGAGAGTCCAGCCTACTGTGAGAAACATTGTCCCTACACAGTCAGGCCTAAGCTGTATAGGAAAACTCATTGAGCCAGGCAGAGAGCTAAGTCAGTAAGCAGTATACCTCTACAGTTTCTGTTTTGTTTTCCTGCTTTGAGTTCCTGCCCTCAGTGATGGACTGTCTGTCACCTGCAAGTATGAGTTGAAATAAATCCTTTCTTCCTCCCAATTATTTTTATTCATGGTATCTATTACAGGAACAGCATGTGCGTTGGATCATTTTGGTTTTCCATGTTTTTAGATGGGTTTGTTTTGTTGTTGTTGTTGTTGCTGCTGCTGCTGCTGGTAGAGGAAGAGGGACAGGAGGTGGTGGTGGTAGAGGGGGAGAAGGAGGTGGAGGAAGAGGAGGAGGTGGTGGTGCTGGTGTGATGATTTACCATGCTGGAGGTCAAACCCAGGGCTTTGGGCATGCCAAGCAAGCCTTTGATCCCTGAGCTCCATCTATAGCCATTGAACCAGGGTTTTAATGGTGCAAGCGCTATGGATGAGACGAAAGCAAATCCAAATGGGATCCCATAGTGAGGATGCTTACTATCTAGCAGGAGATGTGTCACTAATCTAAAAAATCACTCAGACAAAAATCCAATTCCAGTTGGCATAAGAATTTAAATAGGGAAAAGTAATCCTGGTCAGAGACAGTTGAGCCGGGCCATGAAGAAAGCGTAGGCATAACCTGTGGTAAGGAGAGTAGACGGGGACAAAGGGAGGAAAATTCCAGTCAGAGGGGCAGAGAGTGCAGAACACAGTAGTAGATGCGGCATATGATTTATAGTCAGTATTAACACTAAGGAGGAATGCAAGGCAATAACCATATGTAAGGAGCAGCTTGCCCAGGTGTAAGGATTGTATGGAAGTTTTAAATAAATATCAGCTATTTCTTACCAGACTTAAGTATTCATAGCTAATCTTTATGTGTGATTGATAGTACTTGTACTACCCACTTCTTGGTTTCAATTCAGGTTATACTTGGGAACATATGAATATTTGCATAATGAACTCAAGAGTGTAATGTAAAGACAAGGAGGAAGGAAATTGATGGATTCAAACAATTATATTACCATATTTACATCAGAAAGTAAGCTCATTCAAGCATATAAAGCCTAAACTCGTTTGTTCAACACCCCATGGAAATACAGTCATTCATTCATTCATCAAACACTTCATGAACATCCATCTAGTGCATGCCAGAGGAAAGGATACAGTGCTCCCCTCAAGGAAGATGACACTACATGGAGAATTCTCAACAAAGACAAAATTACATGGAAGACTGAGGAAGGGGACATACCCAGGTGGAGTGTGAGACATACTCTTGGTTGAGATTGAACTCATTCTAGGGCGTTTGACCATAGACTGATATGTTCTTTCCATCTGAGAACCACAGAGAATAATGGGGCATATATGATCAGAACATACCACATAGAGAAACCATTGCTATGTTGTGAATATGTGCCAATAAAAGACTTTTTAGATATGAAATTGTACAAGATGTATTAAGAACAAACAATGCACAGAACAGGGAAATTATTTAGAAACCTGAGTGAAAACAACAGCTATTGAAGGAAGCATAATCATGGAACTCCACTGATTCTAAAAAGAAAGTCACTGCACATGGTCAGCCCTTCCAGAAAGTTCTCTTGGGAGGGATTTATTCTACAGACAAGTATCCAGAAAGTCATAACAATGTCGTCACATCATTTCAATATCTGAGAAGCATTTTTTTTTGAAGGGCAGAGTGAGAAGGGATAGGGAGTAAGGAGTGAAGTAGGTGACCACACTACATAAAGAGAAGAATTAAGGCCTCACACTTATGAGCCTAAAAACAGCAATAACTGCAAGGCAACAGCTAGAAAAGCTCAAAATGGTTGTTTCTGAGAGATAGACAACCGGGCATAGGACAGCTTCTGCTACCTCCCACTCCAAGCCTTAGGCAGCCCAATACTTATCATTTTAAGAGATGCTAACTTTAATAATATTTTTAATTTGTTGCTTGAGAATTGAATGCATGCATACAATATGTTTTGATCAAATATACCCTCCAAGGATGCTATTTTTAAAAGAAAGTACTAAAATACAAGACCTACATAATCATTTAGTTTGCATATAAATAAATGAGTGGCCTTGTCTTTACCAGAAACTTATGATGAAAACTGCACGAAGGCTCAGCTGAAGTTGCCGCTATTATCATGTGGTCATTTCCATTTTGACTAAACCCTCTGTTAGTGCGCTTTCTAACACTGTAACAAAATGTCTTTGGTACTGAAGTTATAAAGAATGTTTGATGTTGACTCATGCTTTTGAGGATTTCTGTTCATAACCAACTAAGCCCTTGTTGGTTTGGGGATTGTACAAAGGCTCATGGTGGACACATCACAACAGCCTAGAAGAGAAAGAATGAGACTGGAATCCCACTGTCCTATTCAAGGACAGACCTATAATAGTCTTCCACTGTCCACTACCTGCCACCTCTCCCAAGCTCTACCATCTCCTGGTAGCACGGTGGGTTAAGGACAAAGACTCTCACAAATGGGCTTTTAGGGAAATTCAAAATCCAAACTGTAGAGAGCCTTGCTTTTGCATTCTGTGGGCCCATATATCAACCCTTGGAGTGGCTACCCTGTAGCAATGATGTAACCTGCTGTACACACTTCCATTTTCCTACTGTTTGTCTTCTCTTTAGAAATCCTCATCTAACCCAATTCCATTTCCCACATACAGAATAATAAACTCTCCATTAAAACAAAACATGGGCTTTTTTTTTAAAGGGGGCCACTGCACATGTTCACTGATTCTAAAAAGTTCTCTGGGAGAGAGATTTATTCTACAGACATTTTCTTTTGTGTGGAAAAAGAAAGCACAAAAATTAGCTTATTCTCTAAATGTTGGGCACCATGCCTGTCATCCTAGCATTCAGGGAGTGAAGACAGGAGGATTGAAAGTCAAGAGCTCTCTAGACCATGTATTGAGTTTCAAGCCAGCCTGAGCTTCACAGCGAGATCCTGTTTCAAAACAAAAAAGGGAAAAGAAGAGAAAGAAAGAAAGAAAGAAAGAAAGAAAGAAAGAAAGAAAGAAGGAAGGAAGGAAGGAAGGAAGGAAGGAAGAAGGAAGGCTGACAACCAATTCATCCCTGCTCCAGAGAACCATGCAGTCACTCACCTGTCTTGGGGAAATGTGTACATTTATAGCAAATCTCTCTCTTGGATTCAATATATGAAATAACCATTTAGCTTTGGGTGATTCTGAGGTATCTATCACCCGACTTGCCTTCTCTCATCTGTTCTTCTTCCTCCAAGCCCAGAAGGATTAATGGAAAGCTATTGATCTTGTTGAGTGAAATGCTGAAAAGGTTACTGAGAGTCAAGGGGACCCAGCTATCAGAAGCAGGAAGCAGCCAAGCTTCCAACTCAATCAAAGGTTTATCTTCAGAGAAACATGGCATATACTGATACAGATGCCTGTCATTCTGCTCTGAGGGGCAGATGGTGACTCACCTCTGCTTGATTTCCAGGTAAGAGCTTGTGTAGTTCTACTTCTTATTCTCCATAGCTTTTAAATGAGTGAGCAAGCTGTTGGTGTTCCTTAACCCTATCTTCCAGATCAAAGTTCAGCTTATAACTTACAAGTTAAGAAATTCAGGGGTGAGGGGGAGCCAGGTGTGAAAAGGACAGCCAGAAAGATCCAGATGGGAACCAAACTCCCTTCAACAATGACAGAGATTCAGGATGGCAAGCTCTAGATACAAAATGAAAGAAGCTTGTTCTGATTTCTTTATGGGAAGCCATTTGTCACTTGTAGTCAAGACTTCTGTCAACACCATCATAGTAAGTGACTAGAGACATTGCAAGGTTCAGAGGGAGATGTTAGTAAAATATATATGTAAGAAAGAAATTAAGAAAAATACACTTACTGAAGCATGTTGATTCAGCATGGAGCCTTTGCACAGGGACCCTCTTCAGGCAGACCCCCTCTATTGTTCATCCTCTTATTAAGCATAGGTCTCAGGTAGCCTGGAATAGCTTTGAACTTGCTTTTTAGCTGGAAATAACCTTGTATTTCTGACCCTTCCAACTCTGTTTCTGTGTGTTGGTACTACAGATATGTAACATCACTCATGGTCTATGTAGTGCTGGGAATCAAACCCAGGGCTTTGTGCATACTCAACAAGCACTCTACCAACTGAGCTACATCCCCAGCACCCATAATTTATCCTTATTTTGGGAACTAAAGCATGGCAGTCAAGAGGATCTTGGCACTCCTTATACAACAAAAAACACTTGAGAAATTGTTGAGGTTCCCTTGCTTTCTTAAAAGCCATCCAAAATGTCTTTACATTCTCTCATTCAGTCAGCTCATAGGATGACTTCCATAGGTGTGGGTCTCCCTTGGGAACACTCCTTGTTCTTGCCCTTCCAAGATATCAGTTCCCTCCAGGAAACCTAAACTATATCCCATAGATCAGAGAGAAGAACCCAGGGTATATTACCAGTAGCATCCCACACCTTCTTATTGGAAGCACTACAGATCTTCTCATCTCCCCACCATGCCAGAAGGGCAGATGTTGTGTCTCCTGTAAAGGGCCTACCCCATGTAGGCATATAATACACTTCTGTGAAATTAACGTGTACTACAAAATAGTACTACACCTGACACTACAAAAATATAAATATGAGAGGGTTTTCCCATTTTCTCAATTTCAAGACTCTAGAATGAAAAGTAGCAAGCCCTCTTTCCCACTCCTCTCCTTCCCTCTCTTTCCCACTCTTCCCCTGGGACAGACAGGACTTTTTCTATCTCCCTCTTCTGTCCTCTCTCTGTCTCTATGTCTCTTTATCTCTTTTCTGTTTCCTTCCCCCTCCCTCCCATTTTTAATAAAGCTTCTCACTTAAAAAAAAGAAAGAAAGGTAGGAGGCAATTAGAATTAATTTATAATAGGCTCATTTTTACTTGTATTGTATGGATTAACTTGCTTATTTAATTCTCACTCTTACCCCACAAGGTAGACACAACAAATATCTGTACATTGAAAATAAGGAAACTTATTTCTTACTTTCCATAGAAAGAAAATGACAGAAACACCTTGGGGTTTCTGAACCTAATACTGTAACTGTAGTTGAATAATTTTCTCTGTCCTGCTGGTCCCCTTGGACGTTTCTCTCCTGCTCATGGGTACCCACAGTTGCTCATGAATTAATCACTCAGAGGCTCATATTAAATAGAATTGTTTTCCCAATGGCTCAGGCTTATTACTTGGTAAGACTCTCTTATAAATTAATCCATTTTTAATAATCTGTGTATGCCACATGGCCATGGCTTACTGATGATGTTCTGGCATCTTACCCCTTTGGTGGCTCTGCCTTCTTTCTTTATCTCTGGGTTTTAGGCCTAGCTATATTCTGCTTGGCCATTGGCCAAATCAGCTCTATTTATCAACCAATAAAAGCAACACATATTTACAGCATACAGAATTATATCCCATATCACATAACCATCAAGCCACTTGGCTGAGCAAATGAGGACACTGCACCATGCAATTCTTCACCACACACCTTTGTGGGATACACAGTGAACCAGGAGTAAGGAGAGAGATGTTAATCCCCGTTAAGGAAATGTGTGGTAGATTTGCCCTCTCCTGTGTCCTTTTCCTCTCCTTCCTCAACCCCATAGATTCTCTAAGCAACAACTTTTGGACCCAAATTCAAAACCAATTGACATCCAATCAAATTCAGTGCCCAAAATTTAAATGGAAAGTTGAGAGTTTGGTTCTAATAAATTTCAACAGTGGGCTACAAATTATGCTGTGAGTCGAGCTGGTAAAATACTTTACCTCCCTGATGAAAGAAAATCAACTTGCTAAATATTATATATGGCACAATCTGACATGAAATATTTTTTAAAAGAGAGGACTCTCATCCTAACTTCTATATTTATGGGCTTAAAAATTGAAAAGGTTTAAAATGATGTTTTTTCTTTCTTTTTCTTTTTATGTTTGGCTTTTCTTCTCTTTTACTGCTTTGAAAATAAAGTGGCAATCCATGTCCACAATGGATAATTCTACAGTTTGTTGTCTGGAGAATAAGAAACAAGGCACCCTTCTATTTGATATTCATGGGTTTCTAGAGGCCAGAGTCCTGACCTTGTTACCTGAGGTGGCTAATGGGAGAAGACAAACCCATCCTCTTCTAATTCTTGATGGTCCATGGACGATCCTCAGGAGGGTCCATGGCATTTTCAAAGGACAATTCCTAAGCATCTGGTCCCTTAACCCCATCCTACTAACAGCTCATTCTGTCTTTGAAGAGGTCAAGATTTATTGTCTTCATAAACATCATTTTCATACTTCTAAGAAGCAGGAATAAAGGGAATTCTCCCAGGGTGGAAAATGAGGCAGGCTGAATGATGTTACCATCAGTCAGTGTGTTTAGGGTGGTTAAGGTGGTTAACAGAGGTCTCTAGTAGTAATCATTTTAAGTCATCTTTATAATAAATAGAAATTTCTAAGGCTTCTAAGATTCACTACTTTGAACATTTGCTTCTCCATCTTCCTGAATTTAAACTTCAGAAAAGACCAGCATGCTGTATATTTCCTCCTCCAGAGAAAAGGGTAATACATATCTTTATGAAGGGACATTTGACTGGCTCTTGATATAGAAGAAAACAATGGCAAGGTCAAAGCAGAGACAGCATGGTAACTTCCCTCTAAAGTCCCTCCTACCAGGTTCTGGAGAAAGCTCAGTGGGCAAAACCGTGCTGCACAGGCACAAGGAACTGTGTTTGAGTCCCAGAACCCACATCAAGAAGCCAGGTATAAAGGCAGTGCTCTTATAATACTGAGATTCATGGGGTTTGCTGGCTAGGCTACTTTGGAAGTCCCTTTAGCCTCCCTTCAAGAAATCTGTCAGACAGAGACAATCGTAATACAAAGTCCCCAATTACCCTCCAAGCAACTGCCAAGCATCTTCATTGACCACTAAGTGAATTGTCTATTTTCTATCATCTGTTGATTCCTAGGAAAGTTGCTTTTCCTTGGCACCTTCATCATCATCACTACCACCATTATTATCATGACTACTATTTAGAGAGCTGTGAATTATTCCCTGTGTGCATTGTTTAATTTACTCTTCACAACAGTGCTCTGAGGAAGAAGTGTTTTCCCATTGAAACTGAACCACTAAGAAGTTAGTAAAGCACTTAATGTTGCCAGGAGCACACCCATGATCCAAATCCGAGAGCGCCCTCTAACACCTTTAGAGGCCCTCAGACAGACCTGAGTGCTATCTTAGGTTTTGATCGGTTTAGGGTTATAATTCAGATATCTAGAGTGCTGGAGTTTATCTTAGCTCCTTCCCATCACAAAAGAAGACTTCATAGATTGGAAAATCACCAATTCCCCAAGCCGGAAGTTGCCTTAGCAGGACTTCTCAAGTCGTACGTAGATAATAATCACCTCAAAGCCCTATTCAAATACAGAGTCAGATTCAGTAGATCTGAGTGGAATAGGGACTGCATTTCCTCCGCCTCCCAGGCCATGTCATTGCTGCTGGTCCAGAGATCACATTGAAGACTAAACCCTAGAGATCTGCCCCAGCCTTTTATCCCAGCATATGGTTATTCTGCCCAGTCTTCCCAAAGACTGAAAACCCCCAAGGAAAGAACAGAAGGCTGATTAATCAGAATCTAGGAATGTGGAGCCCACAGCATCTTAAATCGAACACATTCCCATCCAAGCACTACAGTAAATGCAGTTTTGTACCATGAGTTTACTGTGAGAAAGGGCTACCAATATGTATCCCAGCTGATGCTCAGGCAATATCAAAATAAAGCTAGAAATGCATTTAGTCATGAAAAAACACACTAATCTTAACTTGTGTTGTGACACATGAAACTTTAATTATTTACCAGTTCTTAATGCCTGATTCATAATTAATACCAGAATACACTTCTCTCCCTAGCTGCTCCTTGATTGCTGCCACAGCTATGGGATTAGCATATCAAGATCAAATTCATCTTTTCTTAGGAAACCCATGAATATGTATCCAGTTCATTGAAGGGGGAGTTTAGAATGCAATTTGCCAAAGCATTAAGGAACTAATAGGAAAGGAAATTGATAATGGTCACCTTCTTAATTTGAATTAATTTAATTAAATTTAAATTAAAAATTAATATAGCCAGAAAGTATAAGTGGCTCATTTCCACATTGACAAAATAGCAAAACGGTGTGTGTGTTCTAAAATGTCCCTTGTGAAATGATTCGAAGTAACACTAGTTTTGTCCATAATAGCCTGTGTTAAAATATACAAATTATCCCTGAAATTTTACCTTCTAGAAATCCAGAATAGCAAGAGTTCTCACCTCCCTCAGGGCTGGGGCGATGGCTCAGTTGGCAAACTACTTGCTGTGTGAGTATTAGGCCCTAAATCAGAACCCAGTATGCCCCCCCCCAATAAAACTGTAATCACAGAGCCAGGGAGCCCAAATCAGGCAGATCCCTGGAGATTTCTGGTCAGTCAGGACCCAATCAGTGATCTCCAGGTTCATTGAGAGACTCTGTCTCAAGGTAAAACAATCAATCAATCAGATGAATATCAATAGAGAAAAACTCCTGGTGACAATCTGTCGGCCCCTGACCTCCACCCATACACCACACACATGAACAAGTAGACATGCATCTAACACACACACACACACACACACACACACACACACACACACACAGAGTTCCCATCTCCAAAATAAGAATTAGTGGCCCTAGTGACCTCAGCCTTGGTCCTTGGATCCTGGCCTATTAGCAAACTGCTTCATCCTCAGAACTAAACGAAGGATGAAGCAGATGTTTTAAAGTTTATCTGTGGCATTCTTGCTATGATCATCTCTCTGGGAAATTTGGAGACTGTTCTCAATAACAAGCAGAGGGTTTAGAAAAACAAACAACATTAATTTGAGCTTCTAGTTTGAAGTACAAAAATGAATTTGCATTTGGAAGGTTTGAATGTCTCTTGCTTGCCTATTTTTTTTTAACTGCTCCAGTTCAAAGTCAGAATGTGTAATTTTGAAAGCTTCTTAGATTTCATCTCAGCAGCATACTAATCAACATTGATACACAGATTCCCAAGGAAGAAGAGCTGGCCTCCTTCCACCTGCCTTGTGGATTCTGTGAGTATTGCTCCTAGCTTCATCGTCTTCCTAGGCTCTCCCTATGCTGCCAAGGAGAAACCTTGAGTTTCCACTGTCCATTATTTTCTTGTCCCAGCAACTCTCATTTCTCGAGACCCACTGCAGATATCTCCTGCCCTGAGAACCCTCCACAACCCAACTTTCCACCACCTGCTCTAACAGGTGGCTGGCTCTGTGCCCTCCCATCATTCAGAGTGTATTTCTTCATCATCACACTATTTCTTCGAGGGTCTTTTGACGCCTACAGAAAGGGCTGAGCTCCTCAAGCCAAATACCTCACTTTTCCTGGCACATAGAAATCTCTTAATGGATGCACATTAAGCCTAATCAATGAAAGAATGATTGAATGCATTGATGATTAAACTGGAGGCTAATTTTGCTCATTCACCTGTCACTCAATCCATTGTCCAGTGATCTGTGGTTCTGATTACACTTTGAACCCCAGAAGGACACAGAGTCCATCTGATGCCCAGCACGTGGCTACACATCCAGCATACTCAATACATGATTTCAAAGGAATGATAGATACATCAGTACTAACCAACCTCCAAACTCTTCAAACCAACAAACCACAGAGAAGCCCTGCAGCGATTCTCTGAAGATATGCCCCACGAGCATGCCCAGGTCTGCCAGAACTTCAATCAGTACTCAGAACACACAGGTAGTGTGGCTCAGCTCTAGCCGCTGAATTGCTCTCTTCTCTGGCCTTTAACTAGTTAGTATCCAAAGACAGAAGGCAGCCTGTGCTCACACCACAGCGAATCGCCTCTCCACTGGTTTCAATTCAGATTTGTTCATTTTTAAGCAAAGCTTGCCAGAGCCAAACTGCTATCCAGGCCTGCCAAGCCAAACAGGTTCTTTGCAAATCCTGAAGGTGGCATTAAAAAGTACTTGGGCTGGCAAGCATCTGAACCATAGCTACATTCTTGTTGGTTTTTAATTAATGATGTACACAGTGCTTAGCAACCTGCCACCGCCACTCAGCAGCAGGCTGTCCCTCTGATGGGCCTGATGTGCAGTGAGGTGGTGCCTCCAGAGAAAGGGTGGCCTACTTGGATCTTACTCTAACAGACATCCCTGACAGAGGGCCTCTGGGATTGAGCCTTCTGTCTTTACCACTAACCATTTTATTTCAATCTACCCAGTAGATAGCCCCTTGCCTTCCGTCAGAAAACTCTCCAAGACTCACTCTGTAACTGCTAGCCACCATGCCCATGGGAACTGAGCCACCAATACAGCTTGAAGATGGAATCTCTGTGATATACTAGTACTTGCTCTGATTCTGTTGTCCTGTGGCAGCCCAGGAGAGAACAACTGTATTTTAAGTATCCATACATGCCAACATCTGGAGCATGAAATTACGGTAAACCTCTGTGGCACTTCCCTACTAAGTGTAGACTTAGAATCCTGAGGCTCGCGGTTCAAAGGTTGCCTGCCCTGTGAGACTCTCCATGACCCACTCTCGTTCACCAACCTTAAGAGTAAGGTGGATTTCTTCTGTTCTGTGTCTTCCTAACATTAGGTTCAGGGTTTTGGCTTTTTTATATTCTCACTATTTGCTTAGGGGTCTCCACAGAGATTAAAGAGAAACCTTGAAACAACCTGACCCTAGGAACTATTCACATACATTCATATACATTAGGTGATAGTTCCCCCTACCTGGAAGTCTATCCTTCCCATGCCACAGTAATTCTGTCTTTACTTGGTCTGATAAAATAATAGCAAAGAGAATAAGAGGTTTAGGAACAAGTGAAGTATCTCACCCTTCACAGTACCCTATGAGGAACTTCCCAGGAAGCCATTGGGAAAACCTTGCCGACAGGCATGAGCCATGACTTTCTGAGTCTCAGTGGTCTTTGCTGCAGAGAGAAAAATGAGGGGCAACTCTCCCCTAAACATGACAGGCATTGCTTAAAGATTATTATGTACCAGCATTGTACAAAGCTCAGGAAGGAGGGGGAAAAAAGTCAGAAGAGACATAAGACATAGTCTATATTCACACTAAATCCCAGCACAGATTGTAGGTACAGTAGGAGATCAGGGAGGGAAAGAACTCATAGATGGAAAATCTTCATGAAGCAGATGGGATTTAATGAGTCTTGAAGAATGAATAAAATTTAGGTAAATGGGTGCTAATGGGAGAAAGGGGGGGGTTCTCAGCGGGTTGAGCAGCACACACAGAGGTGGGAATGAGTTCGATGTGTGCAAAGAACAGATTTACAGGCATTGCGGGCATTCCCTCACTCCCTAAGCATGTTTCCCAGGGCAGGGGCGGGGCGGGGCGGGGTGGGGGGGCGCAGGAAAGTCTCTATTTCACCTTCCTCAAATTCCAGACAACACAGTCAAACAAAGAATCCCTGTAAACTGCAGAGTCATTCTGGTGAGTTCGGTGCCGGCAAAGTCCTTGTGACTTTAGATGGACGTGTGTGCCCCCCATGCGTAGCTGGCACAGTTCTGAGGAAGTGTCTTTATTCTGGTTGGGGCAGAGGCAGGAGCAATCCAGCCCGCGCTTGGAGAGTGGGGGATGCTCATCGGCCCCACATTTCTTTGTCCAGGTGGCAAGGTGCCAGCCCATTTGCTGCCTGTCTAGGAGGATATTTATGGGCACATGTTTTTCCTTTCTTTCCTGGTAGGTTTGAGGAGATGGATGAAGGTTGAGAATTCCCTCTATTAGCTAGAAGCCATCGTGTTCCTCGGAGTGCCACGCTCCCACTAACTCAGCAGCCGTTGCCAGAGACGTTAAGAATTCTGAACCTCGGACTGCATGTTGGAGAAGAATAAAAAGAAATCCCCGGCAGTAAAAATGAGCACCCCAAAATGGATTCTCTCCCACAAACCATTTCTCCTGGTTGGACATTATCAGCCTTTGGACCTTGGCTGAAGCTGAGTCGCTTCACCGTCAATTCTCAAAATACAATTATCCGCTGTCTGCTTTTCTGATAGCAATTCTTTCGTAGGTGAAAAATGCAGCTGTTGAGTCCAGTACGCAGAAACCTTGATGCAACACAGAGCAACTGGCAGCAGGCAGCTCATCAAACTCCAAACCTATTTTCCCCGTGCCTGGGGGAGGTGAGCTGAGATGTTTGCCCTTTGGAGTAAACACTAGAAAATTAAGTGCCTAAATAACTACCGTCACCCAACCTGAAGAAAGAAATGTGTGTCCCATCTCTAGCTTTGAGGTACCTCTTTTGGTTTTTTTTTCCAAAAACGTGCTTGAATTGCCAAGCAAGACTGGTCTGGCTTGGAAAGATTGGCTGCCTTTTTCTCACCCAAGTAATATCAAAACCCATTCATTATCTCTCAGCCTTGGTTTATGGGTTTGTAATTCCCACCAACAAGGCTGGGACTATCAGACCCCATTCTGTCATGAGGCAGAAAGGAAGAAATCTTCTCCCAGGGAGCCAAGTGCTCACTGTGTGAAGTAAATTACCTCTTCTGCAGTGCAAAATGGCTGGGATCCTAGCATTTGGGCCCAGGAAAGTACTCCCTCAAGAGCAGTCTGCTCAACCACATGTGATAACGTCAGGCTATTTTTAAACTATCCTTTCTAGCATGTCTGAGTGTGAGCCCAGGTGAGGAGAACCAGCCAGAGCAAGTCAATCAACTTCACTTTTCCTCTGCTGTGTTAGCTCCTTCCACGTACTCTTCATTCGTCCTCTGTAAAGACACACTACATGGAAGCATGAGCTCGCGCGCACACGCACACACGCACGCATGCATGCACGCACGTGCACGCACCACCACACACACACGCACGCACGCACGCACGCACACACACGCGCCGCACGCCACACACGCGCACACACACACGCACGCACACACACGCACGCACACACACGCACGCACACACACGCACACACACACGCACACACACGCACGCACACACACGCACCCCGCACCACACGACACACGCACGCACACACACACGCACGCACACACACACGCACACACGCACGCACACACACACACCTTGCCCTGGCCCTTGATCTCTACCTTTTCTCTCTTAATCCTCCTCCTCCTTCATAACCCTGATCAGACTCTCCCTGCCCCCTCACCTTGGCTTCCATGATTATCCCTTCTCTGAATTATCTCTTCTCTGACTATCTCTTCTCTGAATGCCTTCCTCCTACTTGCCTACTCTGAAATGAGTCTTGATAAACAAAGAGGTGTGGCTTTCCTGTACTCTTTATTTAATAGAACAAAAAAAAAAAATATCAGCAAAAACAATGCTGCTTCTTAATGCACAATTGTGCTTCTTAATGCACAATTTAAGCCTTCCAAAGGCTTGATGAAAATTTGGCATACATATGGCATGTGAAGTTTGCATCTCTGCATAATAAATCTGACATCAGCTCACAGATACAATGAGGCTGGCTCTCTGCCTTTTTAAAGGGAGAGAACATGTTTGCAGTCATTATTGACATCACTGTCTAACGAGAAAAAGGAAGACTCTAATTATGACTAGACAAATCATGAGTGAGATTCATTTCATTGCAGTCCTGGGAAAGCAATGTGTTGGGGGAAATAAATGAAGCCAAGGGGTGAATAAAAGAGAAATGTCTTTGTTTTGCTAAGTGTCCTCAACTGCTCTTCTAATCTAGCCAGCCTGGATTATGAGTTTCCTATTCATCTGTTTCTTTGCAACTTTTCCTACCCAGGCACCCATTGGGTTACCTTAAACCTTAAGTTCTATACTGTTCTGACTATAGAAGGCAATCACAAAAGTATGGTGACCAAATCGAGGAAGACTGAAAAATTGTTAGGAAAGTTATACTGTAGAAGAACAACACCTTGTGTTAAGGGGTTGGATATGCCCTTGCTTCCTGGTTTTATGAATTATCCTATTCTTTTCATATATTAGAATTTCTTAAAATAGGCTTGTATTGCTCATAGTTGAGGCCACATTCTGATGGGCAATCAACAGCGTTCACAAAACAGACAATATGAGCCTCATCACTCAAGGTCCTAACTGGGATGTAAAGTCAAGAGCTGTGGGAGGATACCAGAAATGTGGCTGTGGCCTTGCCATAGGATGTTACCAAGTGTTTGCAATTCGGTGAGAAAGTGCCTGCCTTCGCTCCCTATATTCTGGACTTCGTGGTAACATAACTGTCCCTGAAACGAAGGGAACAACTGAAGAATGTAATCTGACAACCATGGGCAACCCTTTTTTCCCCCTGTTTAGTTTGCTGGCTGATGACAGAGAGTCCAATGACAGAATCCTACAGCAGCCTGAAGGCTATTTCTCGGCCTTCCCTACCTAAAGCCAGTTCAAATCTGTACTCCTGGGAGCTTTGCCCTAACACCACCTGGATGTATTCCCTTTCCCCAGGGAGGAGATCTAGATAATTGGAAGGATTTAGGGGAAAAGGGTTTGTGAAAGACATAAGCAGTGGGTGATTTCCTGACCTCAACCAGAAGAGCAAAGGAAAGAAGATAGAGGTAATATGAGATATTCAACCCGAGGCCCACCTCAATTCAACCCTAACAGCCCTTTAGTTGACGATCAATAAGCAAAGGAATATAAAGAACGGTCCCCTGCAGACCCCAAAGGGCCAACTTCCTGGCAACCTGCACCCTCCCACGCCATCAGAATGTGCTGAGGAGTTTATACCAACTAGCACCTGATATTTATTTACTTGTGGGTGAGCCCAGCATCCGACTGCCGCATAATCCCTTCTGAGGCACTTTGATACTCTTCACTGAAAACCCAAATGACAGGCACTAATGTCTCCCACTACTGGTTTGGTGACAAGACAAAGGATGAAATCATCCAGTATCTCTTGGGATCCTCTCTCTCTTTTTCCTGTTCCTACATCCTGCCTTCACTCCAGCTGAAAAAAGGTTTGAAGACTGATGATGGAGCACACCCATCTGCTGTCCCAGTTGCCTGTTGCCATGGATAATTAGCCATTGGCTGTTTATTTACATAACTCCTATTTGCCTAGGGACCCATGAGCTTATTCATTCCAATAAGCAGTATACACCTGTATAAATAGGAAGAGAAAAATGCATGACTTTTTTTTTTTTACAGAAACTGACAGGATTTTTTATTAATAAACATACATTGACAGTGGTAGATTATAATCAATATTAGACTTGGTGGTTTAGAACTGTCTTCAATTTGCAAAATAATAAAACCTTATTAATTCAAAACTCTAAGGACCAGAAAATCTCAACAGCTTAACTCGCTTTATAGCATCTCACATTTTTGCCCAAGAAAGAGTGAGGCATCAGGCAGCTGGGGAAAAGCAGTTGCATCCAATCAAGCATGATTTTGGATAACCAATATTGATTTAATGAGGTTTTAGTCTGTATCAGCATTTCAGCCACACTGCTATAG
This sequence comes from Cricetiscus sungorus, assembly GCA_030556225.1. Classification (NCBI taxonomy): domain Eukaryota; kingdom Metazoa; phylum Chordata; class Mammalia; order Rodentia; family Cricetidae; genus Cricetiscus; species Cricetiscus sungorus. Next base: position 25,033,527 of record JANBXA010000741.1, on the reverse strand, counting down.
CTGCACAACCTTCCAAGGTCAAGCCCAGAGGTTTACCCCTTACCTGAGGTGGAAAATAATGAAATCTATTTTCCCCTGGGGAAAAAAATACCTATAAATCACATTTTCCACACCTCATGTGACTGCCTCAAACAGCCCAACTTTCTACCTGTCACTCCTTCAGCTGCCTCAAGGAGACTCCATCAGGCTCTAGGGAAGGAAGCAGCAGGAAGAAAATGACAACTTGGGCATAGACTGACAGTCTGTGCATTGGCTGTGCTGCTTGGAATGAGGGAGAGAATCTCTCAGTATCTGAAGGTTGTTGTTGGTGGTGGTGGTGTGTGTGGTGTGTGTGTGTGTGTGTGTGTGTGTGTGTGTGTGTGTGTTTCCCCTAAAGAAAAATGAGCAAGAACTGTGAGCGTCAGTCAGCCTAAAAGTGGGAACACACTCAGAATACAAATACACTGCTCTTTGTTTTCCCGAAGTCACAACTGTGGACAAAATCCCGCCATTCTGAATTTCTGTGTATACCCCTCTTTTGCAATTCATGCAGACATATAACATAATGCTGATTGGTAGTCTTGCCACTCAGATTCTAAGCCATCCACGGAACTCAGAGTCCTTATTAGAAACTGAATTCACAAGTCTCCTTATGGAGGGCTGGAGGGATAGCTTGGCTGTTAAATGCTAGGCTCACAACCATAAATACAAGTCTCCTGATGGAATATAGGATATTGCTGAAAGTTGCTATGCAATCGTGTCTCTGTGCCCTAAGAAAGAAGAGGAAGATTGTGGGCTGCTGTTAAGCCCCCCCCCGTGATGGGTTGGGGCCTTGGAGAGGCACACGGGGAATAAGCAGGTGATCAGAGTTAGTGCTTCATGACATTGTGGGATTTGGATGCTTGGGGATTTCAATCTGAAAAGCTTTCTTTGACAGTTGTGCAACATCTTAATGGCCACTAGAGGATGCAGCAGTGATGATGCCAAGAGCTGCCCTGTGTAGGATTAAGATATGAGGAGCTGTGTAAAACAGCATCTGGGCAAGATTGACACATACAACCATGTGTGCATCTTTAATTGTCCTAAATGTCCTATTTTTTCTAGGATAAGTTACATATATGGGCAGCATCGACAAAGACAGTCACTTTTGGAACCTTGGGCCCTGGAACACCACTAGCACACCATCAGTCAGCCCAATGCAATTTCTTTCCTTGATGCGCCTTTGTTCTTCCCTCCAACAAAGGCTTAATTCCCATTCAGCTCAATGCTATGCACCATCCTTCTATGTTTTGAGCACCTACTATGTGCTGTAGATACATTACATAGTGGGAGGAGACACAGGAGCTGATCTCAAGGACATGGCCATCTAACGCTCCTCCTGTACTCTTGTACTCGGTGGAGACAGAGGGCAACATTTGGGAAGCTATTTGGGGAGCATATTGTGCATACTAAGGGGTCTAGAATGAGCAATTTGAAGCTGAAAGTCCATCTGAGTTTCCAGAGGATCTGGGAGCTTTAAAAATCCTTTATTAGTAATGCAATTAAAATGACAAAATGATATTTTTACCTAACACATTGCCAAAGTTGTTCTTAAAGACAATACTTGGTCTTGGCAGAGGCTCACTTGAAATTAACAATATTATCCCTTGCTGACAAGAATGTAGCTTGGCAAAAAAATCACTGAGGCTTATTTGGCATACACATCAAACGCAGAAAATGAAGCATAGCCTTTGACTCAATAATGATACTAATCCAAATGTAAAGTGATAGAAGTCTAATAATCTAACATGGCGATGGTGAGATAAAAAAGACAGTCATTCCAGAAATGTCCATTCCAGGCAGGTGCCATAAAACCTATTACCAGAAACACTGGGGATCAGGGAGGAGGGGAGGAGTTGAATGTGGTTCTATAGGCTCTTGCCTTAATCTATGAAGATGCTTTTAAATTAAAGCAGTTACAGAAGAAAGAGGAATAAATTGTAAGAGGGCCATTAAAGTTAACTGTTGGACATTTGGGAATACAGAACGCTTGGGGAAATGTCTGCAGGACACTAATGAAAAGCCTAGCCGGATATGAACATGGCTGGAGATAAAATTTGGCGAATATTTGTGATGTTTCTAAAGGAAGCTGAATTGTCAAACTATGTTATAAAACATAAGCAAGTAAGGAAGTTGGAATAGTAAGTACATAGAGTGGGTACTGATTTGAAGGAGAATAGGGTCGGGGGGTGGGGGGGGAAGACTCATGTCTGTTCAAGTTTTGCGGCAAAAGTTAGAGCAGACTTTCAAGCTAAGTGAAAGCATCCACAGGAGAAAGAGAAAGGGAAAATTAAGCAGGTATGGGGTATAAAAAAATACACAGACTGTCCAGGTAAATTTGAGCCTCAGATAAACTGAGTAAGTGTTCTAGCATAAGTATACCCTCATGAGTATTTGAGCCATACTTACATTACAAAGTTGTTCACTGTTTATCTGAAATTCTAAGTGCACTGAGTGTCCTGTGTTTTTCAAGCAGCCCTGGGTACCGAGAGGACAATGGGACAAGGAAAGAGGAAAGCATGAAGAAAGAATATGAGGTTACTTTTGCTGTGAGAGAAGGCAGAGGAAACAAAGAACAGAAGGAAGAGGAAGCTAATGTGGGGAGCTGTGAGGCCATGCCTCCCACTGTCCTAAATAGAGAGGACAAGTCATACAGAAAGTGGGTACACCAACCCTGACATGAGGTTCTGGAGAAAGGAGATAACATTTTTTTTTTTTTTGCAGTATCAGTGGATACAAGGGAGGTAGAAGGAGAGACGAGGCAGAAGGTTTCCAAAAAACACTGAAAGCAACCACAGGTCCAGGGCCTCATGGGCTAGGCCATCAGGCTGGCATTTCATTCATATCAGACACTGGGAAACTGAGTAAGTGTGTGTGTGTGTGTGTGTGTGTGTGTGTGTGTGTGTGTGTGTGTGTGTGCGCATATTTGCCTGTGTGAGTGCATGTGTGTGAGAGCATATTTGTTCCTGTGTGTGTGCATGTGCATGTGTGTGCGTGTGTGTGCACTTGTACCTGCATGTGTGCACACGCATGTCTGTGTGTTCGAGTGTGTGCATATGTGTTTGTGTGTGTGCATGTGTGTGGGTGTGTGTGCACATGAGTGTGTGTGTGCACATGAGTGTGTGTGTGTGCATATTTGTTCCTGTGTGGGTGCATGTGTGTGTGTGTGTGTGCACTTCTACCTGTATGTGTGCATGCATGTCTTGTGTTGGAGTGTGTGCATATGTGTTCGTGTGTGTGCATGTGTGTAGGTGTGTGTTTGTGCACACCCAAGTTCATGTGTTGTGTGCACATGAGTGTGTGTGTGCACATGAGTGTGCGTGTGTGCATATTTGTTCCTGTGTGGGTGCATGTGTGTGTATGTGTGTGTGAGTGCACTTCTACCTGTATGTGTGCATGCATGTCTGTGTGTTGGAGTGTGTGCATATGTGTTTGTGTGTGTGCATGTGTGTAGGTGTGTGTTTGTGCACACCCAAGTTCATGTGTTGTGTGCACATGAGTGTGTGTGTGTGCATATTTGTTCCTGTGTGGGTGCATGTGTGTGTGTGTGTGTGTGCACTTCTACCTGTATGTGTGCATGCATGTCTGTGTGTTGGAGTGTGTGCATATGTGTTCGTGTGTGTGCATGTGTGTAGGTGTGTGTTTGTGCACACCCAAGTTCATGTGTTGTGTGCACATGAGTGTGTGTGTGCACATGAGTGTGTGTGTGTGTGTGTGCATATTTGTTCCTGTGTGGGTGCATGTGTGTGCGTGTGTGTGCACTTGTACCTGTATGTGTGCACGCATGTCTGTGTGTTGGAGTGTGTGCATATGTGTTCGTGTGTGTGCATGTGTGTAGGTGTGTGTTTGTGCACACCCAAGTTCATGTGTTGTGTGCACATGAGTGTGTGTGTGCATATTTGTTCCTGTGTGGGTGCATGTGTGTGTGTGTGTGTGTGCACTTCTACCTGTATGTGTGCATGCATGTCTGTGTGTTGGAGTGTGTGCATATGTGTTCGTGTGTGTGCATGTGTGTAGGTGTGTGTTTGTGCACACCCAAGTTCATGTGTTGTGTGCACATGAGTGTGTGTGTGCACATGAGTGTGTGTGTGTGTGTGCATATTTGTTCCTGTGTGGGTGCATGTGTGTGCGTGTGTGTGCACTTGTACCTGTATGTGTGCACTCATGTCTGTGTGTTGGAGTGTGTGCATATGTGTTCGTGTGTGTGCTTGTGTGTGTGTTTGTGCACACCCAAGTTCAAGTGTGTGTGTGCACACGAGTGTGTGTGTGTGTGTGTGTGTGTGTTGTTGTGTGTGTGCAACATACATGAAAGGTGAGGGAGTGGGAAGGAGAAGACAAACTTAGAGAAACGATTTTTTAAGGAGAGCTCTTCAGGGTGATTCCCTGGGGGCTGACATAAACAAATGGGTAGCAAAGAACACTGGCAAAGGAAAACAAAAGGAGAAAGCGGCTGAGCAGGAGGGACCCTGAGAACCACCGGGGACACAGAGACAGCGTGCGTCCCCTTCCTGCCTCGTCTTTGAGACTATCACTACAAGCATTTCACATTCAGCCTGAACTCTTCAACAATGCTTCAGGGAGGATGTTATTATCCCTGCGTGACAGGATAATATTTGGAATTATTCATTGATTTTTTGTTTTGCACTAGGTGGTTTGCTGCTTTTTTTTCCACTTAGTCACCACTCCCCATTCAAGCAGCTAGACCAGTCAATAGTCATCACATTAGGGGGGCAGATGAAACAGGCAAAAAGTAGAGGAAAGAATAGAGGAGAGGTTCCGGTATTCTATTCCAAAAATTTGATGTTCTTATAAAACTGAAAAGAACCTTGGGCAGAGGTTAAATGTTTGTGTGAGATTTAAGAGCACAGGTTTCCCTGGAGACTGGAAAAATTACTTCTAGTTATGGAGAAGGAAGGCTCATGGAGGAATGACACAATGGATGCTGCTGGACCCCAGAGAGAACATCATATGCCTATTGACAAGCAGAGTCCAGGAAGACACAAAGCATCCAGAGAAAAACAGACAATGAGTCAAGACAATGGTGCCCCAGCAACAGGAAAGAATTTCATGCCCCAGTGTCACCTGAAAACATCAAAATTATTGCAGGAGCTTCATGGAAGAGCAGAAAGGGACCAGGGAACCCGATCGAGTCACGTGGACAGGAGTGAGGGATACCTTAGAGGTGTCTGAAGTTATCAGGTGGCTGAGATGCAGGTGGCTCCAATGGTGTTGTGCTAGATTTGGGTGGACAGTGGTAGCAGGGGAAAGGTCCGCTCTCCAGGACTTTGACACTGGAGACACAAGCGAGGGAGAAAGGGCTTATTCGTTGGCTGTAAAGCACTGACAAAATACAACAGCCTTATAATACTTAGGAAGTTCGGTTGTCAGAAAATTTCAAAAGTTATTTATTTACTCGAATTAATTATAAACTTCAGGTGGGGGCTTAAGAGGTAACTCATTTAGTAACATGCTACCCAGAACTAAGGTAAAAACAAACAAACAAACAAACAAAAGATTCTGGGATCCTGGGAGAGGGGTACTTATTGTCCATAGAGGAGCTGCAAGGGACAGCTGAACCCATGGTCACACAGATGATTCTGGTTAAACTCAGTGGATCACATAACAAAACAAAAAGACAGGAATGTTGCAAAGAACTTGTGGGAGATGTGGGGAGGGGAAGGAGTGAGGTGGAGCGTAGACAGACGGGGCAGTAAGAGTAACACTTTATATACCTGTGGGAAACTGAAAAAGAAAGCCTCTAACAAAAACCATAATTAAGGAACTGGAGGACAGATGGAGGTCAAGAGCAGCTGCTGCTCTTGCAGAGGACCTGGGTTCTGCCCCCAGCACCTGTATGGTGGCTCACAACCATCCATAGCTCCAGTTCCAGGGAATCCAATGCTCTCTTCTGGCCTCTTCGGGTACCTGGCATGCACAGGTATCCATACATACATACATGCAAACAAACACTCAAAGACATTATATACAAATGAATACATTTTCTTAATTTTAATGTTAAAATCCAGGAAAAAGAAATAAAAGCTGGGTGGCCAGACAGGTATCTCAGTGGTAGACTATAGAGGATTCCTGGGGCTCCAACTGCACCTGCTTCATGAATTTTAGACCAAGGAGAGGCGCTGCCTCAAAGAAAGATGGAGGATATGGAAGAACAGCGCCAGAGGGTTTCCTCTCCCCATCCACGCTCACTCACACACCAAAGGAAAAAAAGAGTAGCTATGAACTGAGAACACTGCCTATTACTTACATTTTATAAGTACAAAAATTGAAGCTTGAAGCGTTATCGAGTCCTAACCGTGGAGGGGGACAGTGAGCAGATTCAGGACACGGTCTGCCTTGCACCTAAGCCTGAAGACTCCCACTCCACTAGAGTCTCTATCTGGAGAGAAATGTTTCTAGCTGTCTGCCACCTGCGGTTGAGTTTCCTTACCGATCAGCCTCGTGAAGTCTGGAGCTTTGAATACCAGCAGCCAAAAGGCTACTTTGAGGTCCCCAGAGCTGAGAAGACTTCCAAATTGGAAACTTTCTTTAACAGTCAGTAACTTGGATGTGGTGCTGTTGGGATCACTAGACCAGTGAATTCAGTGGAAACCACAATTTGCATTCTGAGAGCCCAAAGCTTTGCCACCCGGAGTCACACTGAGATTTTTATGCCACCATTAAAGCAAAGCATAGGCAATTCCTCAGGGAAGGGGAAAGCAAGAGTTCAAAGGACACATTAGCAAGTTTCTCAATTAAATGCCAAGCAGTAATACAAGTGTGTTTTAGCACCCTCTTACTTAGTCATTTAATTTTTCTTGAAAAGGAAAGCAACCCCCAGGGTGTCCAATCTAATGCCTGTCTAAAGCAGACAGAGCCCATGCTTTCTCTGAAAGGCTACCAAGCAGTATGTCTGATTATATCTGTTTCTGAACAGGAAAATTGATCAATTAAGGAAAAAAAAGGTTTGTAGAGGAAAAAAATACAGAAAAGAAAGAAAGGAAAAACAGCTATAGGCCGTGCTCCTGCAGGGAGCTAATGAGCATTCTACACAAGAACTTGAATTCCAAATTGGAGGCCATGAGAATGAGTTGTGCTCACTGCAGCCAAGCCAGAGTGAATGAGCATGATGGAGAAAGACGGAAGGAGAGTGGCCTTTGAATTAGCTTATGTGTCTATGGAACTGAACTGTGAGCACACACTGGCCCCTGAGATCCACTGTCATCTAGAGAACTTCCCTTAAAAACTGTCAGTCATCAGAGGTCGGGTGGTAGATGTCTCATCTGTTCTTTATGGAGTGCAGATAACAAAGTCAGATGCTTCCAAAATCATGAGGCCTTGCATGCTGTAGGTATACATCTTGGACTTACTGTGAGATGATTAATGAGCAGTTCCTGAAGAAAACAGGGGAAGACATACTCATTCAAAATGTATCAGAAATGCCCTGCTCCACAAATAAAGATGGTATCTATTTTGATCAAACCACAGAAAGCCACAGCATGGTACCCAAGTGTAAAATTGGGGGTTCCTGGTCTGTCTCTGTCACTGCCAGACATTGGCACCTAGTGTATATTAAGCACGTATTATGCACTTGAATAAACAAAGGCCACAGAGATCTGCAGTCACTAGGACTAGAAGCAGCCTCTCTCAGGTTACAGATTAGTCTAAACCCTCAGCACTAATAAATAAGTGGAGACCTCCCTACACATAAGAAGGCCCAAGACAATAAATATCAGTTGAGAAAGACAAGATAATGAAATGCTATGCGGGTCTGTGTCTGTCTCTTGTGGGAGACCTTGGGAAGAAGATACAATCTGGTACGACAGTTTGATTGTGTTCCTGTACAGGAAGAGACAGGCCTGGGGAGGAGGGGAATGTATATCATGGCCCAACTTCATGGCTCTCTTAGGTGTGTCATTGATAGGACACCCACACTGGCATTAGCCTATGCCTCTCCCAGTTGTCCCTGTGGTGAACCAATGAGACTAAGATTCATCTCTAAGCACTTTATCCCAGGCCTCAAACAGTCAAATAACTGATTCCATCTTTCTTCCTGAGTAGTTCATACTCAGGGAAACATTCCATTTTCAGAATTTGTCCTACTTAAGAACAAGTAAGTCTGACTAACTTTTTCAGAAACAAATCCTCCTAACTCTTCTGTCTTTCTACCTCAAAACAGGCCATCACCTGTCTTAAAACACTTCTCTTTCCTTGTTTTAAAAATGTTGTATGCAGGGAGCCCTAGAGTGCAGAAGGTGCTGTCACAGTTCCTATCCTTTGACAGCGCATATAGTGTGGTTTCTGGTCCTGAAAAAAATGTCAAATTATATATCTAACATCTGCAGCAAGTGACCCACAAATTCCCCTAACATTTCTAATGAAAATTAGCACCAATCAGGACCGAGAACTTAGCAGCCTAATACAGAGGGGGGTTTCTCCCTTTCAAAAGATTTTGTGGGAACGACCTCCCAAGAATCAAGACAGAATTCCTGTGTCCCGTTGAGGCCCGCCCTGGCCGCCACCTCCCGCCTCCCACTGTCTGCAGTTCCTCAGTTTGCGACACCATATGGCAAAGGTTGAGGTCAGACGTATAAAAACCTTTCAGTGCATTGCAGAATGGTTAACAAACATGTGAATGCAAATTCTAGCACATTGTAAAACTGTGGCAAAGCAGGCTGAAAAGCAACTTCAGTGAAGCAGGCAGGAAATCTGCTTTTCCGCCCCACCCAGTCCTTCCAGTTCATTACAGGTATTGTGGAGGGAAAATGGAGCTTTGTGCCCTCTCTTGGCAATCTGCACCCTGCTCTCCTGCCAGATTTCTCATGGCTCTTCTATGATTTAGGAATTTTAGTGTCTGCAAATTGGGAAAAACTTCAGCCTAGAGTGCTCTTTCTGTATCTTGCATCCATCCACTAACATGTACACACACACACACGCACACACACACAAAACACACACACACACACACACACACACGACTCCTACCCACAAGACCAGCCTCAGCAAATCTTGTCCAAGTCTCATTCCATAACTCCATGCCCATGTCCTAATATCCTCTGAGGTCATTTGGATCAGTCTAATGGTAAGAGAAACACATCCAGAGCTCAATGACTCACACTAGAATTGAAGAGACAGCAATTTGTAAACAATGTTGTCGGTACTGCTGGCCTACCACCAGAAAAGGAACTCCATAACCCACTGAGGAATCTGAATAGGAAGGTAACTTTCTCTCCAAGCCATTGGCTATTACACAACACAGCTACCCTCACCCATGCTCACACTACAAAAGTCCTATTAAAATGCCTTGAAAGCTTTAGCCCTCCCCTTTAACAGCCAGGGTAGAGAGAACTCTAACGAAGTTGTACCTAGGGACAGCAAGGTTCAAGGATAAATAGCTTGAGGTAGATGAACTGCTCTTTCTAAACTCTCTTTCTCTCAAAGCCATGATAGAAAACAGTATGGGAATACCTCAGAAAAAAAAATCAAGAATAGGGTGATGGGGGCATAGCCTCAGTTGGTAAAATATTTGCCTCTGAAGCATAAGTTCAGGCCACTGAACCCACATAAAAAGAGAAGGCAGTTATGGCGGTGTGTGTTTGTAATCTCAGAGCTGGGGATGCAAAGACAGGTAAATCTCTGAGGTTCACTGGCCAGACAGTCTCTCCAGGCCAATGAGAGACCTTTTCTCAAAAACTCAAGTAGGAACCTTCTGAGGAATGACACTTGAAGTTGTCATTCCAAGTACATCTTCATGTTCCCCGTGCCTATGTGTATCTACTAGGGAGTTCCCAGATTAAATTAATTGAGGTGGAACAACCTACCCTACATTTGGGTGATACCAGCCCATGAACCTGAATTGCAGATGCAAGCTGACCAGTTGCTTCATGAGCCTGCCTTTCCCACCATACTGACCCTCAAACTATGAGCAAAAACAAACCATTCCTTTAGTTGCTTCTTGCCAGGTATTAAGTTACAGTGACAAGCAAAGTGACTACTGCAGCCAGCTAAATATTTTAAGAGAGAAAAAGAATGAAATGACCTGTGCTCTTAACCAGGCATCTACTATGCCTTTCCTTATATTCCCACCTTTACTGACTGAGACAGCACAGTATCAGTGCCACCTCTAACCTCTGCAGACCTCAGATACAATAGCTCCCATCTGCACAAGCTCTCCCATAATAAGATGCTCTAAGATACTCAGTGTAACAATCAGAATCTCTTTCCATCTCAAGGACAGGTAAGGTACCTTCTTTAATGCTTCAACCACCGGATCCTTGTTCCTCAATAAAAGCTTTTCCTCAATGCTAAATCTATTTTCCACTCCCACCCCACAGTAGATTCTAACTAATCTGTAACATACAGGGATGCCGAAATGGAAACTGTAGAACATCCTAACATTCTCTTCACTAGCACCTCAGACTAACATGAAGTCACCAGATCCTAATATAAAGCTCATAGTCCATACTATATTCCATCAAAGGTCAAAGAAAGACATTTAAGCCTTTGACTTTTTCCACCTCAAAATAGGAACCATTAAAAATTTTACCTTCTTTCTTTTTCTCTTTTAGAAATGACATGTTGTACCTTCCATTTTTCATCTACACATGTACATCCCAATAGCCACCAGGGATGTCCCAAGTGGTTGCTACACAATGGTATACTGATTAGTAAAATAAAACCATAAAGGATGGTAAGGTCATGGGTGAGTAGTTATGGATGGTGCTATTTACAGCAATCTCCTGGGCACTTGTCTGTCCTTGGTTGAACATAATCCATTTTGTATCATGCAGGGAAGTTCTTACTAAAAGGTTCCCTGGCGAAGGTGATGAGGTGAGTGAGACAACTTATAAAGTCAAACTCCATTCTAGAGCTTTCCCATTCAATGACTCAAAGGGCCTTTTAAATATCATGTAAATAACACATTGCTGCCAAAACAAAATATGAAGAAAAGCATATTTGCCATTCCCAGTGTCAGAAACTAAAACAGGTATAGTTATCTGCTGGGGAAAGAATTCTGAGCCATCGTAGAAGGTCAGAACAAGCTGACCTGATATCTAGGAAGTGACAAAGGATGTCTGTTCCCCAACTCTGTTTCCTGTCACCTACTAGATTTTGAGTAAGAAAATGTTGCGTTCTTACTATTTCATACACACAGAAGAAAAAAACTTGGCTAATAGAAACTGATTGAAGTAGATTTTTTTCCTTGGGCAGTCCTCAAGTTCTCTTACATCATCTGGGAGTGAAAAGCAGAGGTGGGGGAGTGGAGGTAGAATCTTTCACCATGGAACCTTTGAGATGCATGCTATGAAGACCTGCACCAGAGATGCTCTATTCAGCACAGGGATTTCTGACATCTGGGCATTTGTGAACCTCCAATACAATCAGAATAATAATCCACTGACAATATACAATTAAAGATGTGTGTGGTACTTGTGGGGTTAGAGAAGGTGAGATGGAACACAGCATGGGAAGCTGTGCTCAGTGTACAGATCATTTGTAAGGAAGCTTGGGAAATAGCCCTTTCCCATCACATTAATAATATGTGAATAGACATGGAAACTTTTCAGCATTCCAACAGGCAGCCTGGGACCTTGCTGCACCCATCCTGACTCCAGGACTCCCAATCTCCCCACCCCATCTATGATTGATGCTTGAGGAATGGGCCTGGTGACAGCCTCTTTCTTTGCTGTCTTCGACTCCATTTTCCTCCTTTCTTCTTCACAAGGGGAAAAAAATAGGCAAAGGGCAGTGGGAGGGGGTGACTGTCCTTTCAGAAGCAAGCCTCAGAAAGAGCGCCTTCTCAGCAGGGAATGGGGAATTCAAGTGCCACTCAGGAGCACTTAGATATACAGAGGGGTGGAAGCAGGGTTAGATGACCCAGCACCTGATTCCTTTTCTTGGCCTTACCTAGGCCTTAGCTTGTTCTCCTCCCCTGCTTCCCAAGCCCTACCATACACACACACACACACACACACACACACACACACACACACACACACACACCGACACCTGCTACATGGGCTCTTCATCTACAGCTGGAGGAGAAAGAGGCTGGGCTGCAGAAGGAAGGAGGAGAGGGATCAACCATGCTGGGCTGGCTCTGAGGTCTCTAGCTGGACTCCACAACTTCTACACAATCCATGAAAATTAGAGCTGCCTGTAATTAAAAAAACAAGTCTCATATAAGGAGAACATTTCACTTAAAGATTTGATAGAGATGCATTAAGGATTCCTATACATGAATGAATTCATAGCGGCCAAATGACATATTTATGCCATGCACTTAGTTACGCTTTCACTAACTCAGTGGTTCTAATTTATTTGCTGGTAAAACACCATCCCTGCTGATGTGCTCTACTGAGTATACTTCTGTCAAAATACCTATTCAATAAATAAACAGCGTGCCATATGAATATCAACACCCATTGCAGAGAATCGCAATGGGTTTAACCATCCTCGTGACAAACCCTGAGCTTTTGGTACTGCCCTCTCCTGCTCTATGGGAACATCCATCAAAGAGATACCAGATGTCTTCCTAAGCAACATCACCCAAACTTGATGTCTCCTTTCAGGGCTGGAAACCCAAAACATCTGCTCATCTATACCGCTACTGAGGTTATCTTCTTACTTTGCAAGACTTCGTCCCTCCTCTGACCTCAGGACTGTTGAAAGATTGCAAATACCTGCCAGAAGAGCTGATAGCCACAGCTACCTTTCATAGAGCATCTATCATGGATCAAGAGCTTAAGATGGCATCATTTAAGACATTTCTTAAAATGCTACAAATATCAGTAGTCTGCTACATTGGTGAAAAATTTGGGCACAGAGAATCAAGCATCTTCTTGCTAAAAGCTGGGCAGCCAGGCAGAGACAGAAGTAGGCCTTGGAACCTAGATCTATCCATCTCCAAAGCCCAAGCACTTTAGAGAACATATTACTGCTTCGACTGGTAAAGCTCAATAGAGAATAATAATCATAATAATTGATGAAGATCTCCCCATGCTCTGAGCCACTTTTAAGTGCTTTGTGTGTAATTACTCATTTAACAAATGAGCCAAGGATTGTCATTATCACCATTTTCCAGATCAGAAAATAAACACAGTGTCTGAGTAATTTTCCTTGCTCAGAGTCCCAAGGATGGTTAATGGTGATGGCAAGATTTGAACCTATGCCATCTGCTCCAGAGTCTACACTCTGGATCAATATTGTGCCCACTCTGATAAAACTACACGTAGTATATCCAAAGACTCTGTAGACTTTTCCAGAATTGATTGTTTCAGCTCAGAAGAGGGTGGAGAGAGCAGAGGCAAGTACCCATGGAATTACTGGAAAGTGTGTACTGTACATGTGGAAGGAACATCTGTAGAGACTTTCTAGGCTTTGTATACAGGTGGCCTCTTGTCCATCACCATTTCTTTATTCTTACTTCCCAGAATTGGGTCAGACTCTTTGGGTCAAGATCCTCTACAAAACTGCCCAAATTTTGATACCAGATGCGACTTAGGGTTCCCCAGACTATTCTCACTTCTAGCCAGCTGCCTACAAATTCTCACCCTCCTTTCAGTTTCAATAATTTGTTAGAATAATTCATAGAACTCAGGAAAACTTTTTACTTGTTATAGCAAAAAGATAATATTCAAAACCACCAAATGCAGAGACATATGTAAAGGCCACAGGGCCCCACTGTACAGCATCTATTGTCCTTAGGAATGCACTACTTTCTATGTGTGGCAATGCATGCATGCAAGAATACTGCTCAGCAAGGAAACACATTCAAGCTTTGATGTCAACACAAGTTCCACTACACAGATGTGTTGACTTGGATCATGTGACTTCAGTTGGGTTCCATGTGAGAGAACATACTCTCCAAATTCCTCCTCTCCTGATCAAAGCCCCAGTCTTCTAATGGCAGGTGTAGCCTTTCTGGCCTGGGCAGCATGAATCCTCACTTATCTCATTAGTATAAATGATGTCGGGGTCCACTGTCTCCTCATTTGTTCATTACCTTATTACCACTAGCTATCAGGTGTGCTCCAGAGGGCCCACAACAAATACAAAAATATCACTTGAGAAATCCCTGCAGAATAGAAAGTACCTCCAGTAACCAGGGACAGGAGCCAGGTGTAATCTTTACTCTCCAAAAACAATACTGACCTTACAGCAAAACACCTTTCCATAAAACATGGTTACCATCCTGGGTGAGCTAACCCAGACCCAGAAAGACAAACATGGTATGTACTCATAAGAGAATATTAGATGTAAAGCAAAGGATAACCAGGCTACAATCCACAACCCCAGAGAAGCTAGGTAAAAATGGAGGACCCTAACAGGGACACACATGGACGGCCCCAGGAATATAAAATAATTAAGATCTTCTGGGTAAACTGGGAGGAATGGTAGAAGGAAGGGGATGGGAGATTCGAACATGAGGGATCAAGAATGGAGCAGGAGAGTGATGGAAGAAATATCTTGATAAAGGGAGCCATTATGAAGTTAGGGAGAAACCTGGTGCTAGAGAAATTCTCGGGAATCCACAAGGATGACCCCAGCTAAGACTCATAGCAATAGTGGAGAGGGAGTCTGAATGGCCCTTCCCCTTTAATCAGATTAGTGACTAATTTTGTCATCGCAGCACCTACATCCAGTAACTGATGGGAGCTGATGCAGTGAACCACAGCCAAGCACTGGACCAAGCTCCTGGAATTCAGCTGATGAGAGAGAGGAAGGATCATATGAACAAGGGGGTGAGGGGATCAAGAGCATGATGGGGGAAACCACAGAGACAGCTGACTCAAGCTAGTGGGAGCTCATGAACTACAGACTGACACCTAGAGAACCTGCATGGGACCAAACTAAGCCCTCTGAATGTGGGTGACAGTTATAGGGCTTGAACTATTGTGGGGCCCTAGTGGTGGGACTAGGACCTATCCTGGGTGCATGAACTGGCTTTTCGGAGCCTATTCCCTATGGTGGGTTACCTTGTTCAGCCTTGACACAGGGGGAGGGGCTTGGTCCTCCCTCAACTGGTATGCTGGACTTTGTTGACTCCCTAAGGAAGGCCTTACCCCTACTAATGAGTGGGTGACAAGGGAGCAGGTTGGGAGGAGGAAAGAAGGAGAGAGAGAGGGAGCTGGAATTGGTATATAATATGAAAAATAATTTTTTAAATAAAAAAACATGAGATACATGCAAAAAGCAGCCAAAACTGAGAAGCCTACTAAACCATCCATCAGTTTTGGGGCTATTTTACTTAAATTGGAAAGATCACACAGCAGTCTCATTAGTTTCTCAGCTACTAACAAACGGAGAACCAAGACAATGACTCCTGTGTGTTTTGATCAAGTTATTGATAAACTCTGATGAAATGTGGATTCCTCAGAGAGTCTAACCATCAACCTTTGCTAGGGGAACCTCCTGCCTTCTGAGAGGAGGGAAATCAAAGGCTGAAGTAGTGAGACCCTCTGAGGCTGGGTAGCTCAACAACCCGGCTCAGACAGCCCAGTCAGCAAGCAACCAATGAGACCCTGAGCAAAAACTTCTCACTTGAAGTTCACTCCCCAGACTCTGCCTTCCAGCTCAGTTCTTAAAAACAGCAGCAAGAAACACACACACACACACACACACACACACACACACACACACACACACACACACACCTAATATTCCTTAAAGAGAAAAGACCAACGGAGCCTCAGTTGGTCAGTTGTTAAAATGAGGGCATGACGTATAGTTCCTCCCATCCAAGATGCACCCACCCTGAGACAGCCAGGTAAAACTGGCTGACTTAAGCACGTAATTGTGAAATATCACAGAATCCTGGCATTGGGGAGAAATAGAAAATACATACCCCACTGAAACAGGCTTCATGTTTGAAGCCAAGAAATAAATCAAGCTCCTGGGTTGAGTTTGTAGTCTCCCGGGTTTCCCGGGTCCCATCAGTCTCTCTGATTGTGTCACCTTCTTTTCCCTAACAGTGTAACAACCCAGTCATCTCTGGGATGGTCAGCTCTGCTGAGGAAATCAGAGCAGGTGCAATGGGTTGATAGGGGGAAGAAGAGAAAGTTCTAAGCTACAGAAACAGATTGCTTTGGCACTTTCAAGAGCATGATTTGTCAGACAAGAAAACAGGGCTGTGGACAGGAGAAAATGGAGGGTATCTCTACAGCACAAGGCATTGCCCTAGGTTACCCCGAACTGATTAACCTACATAAATGAGAAAGACAGCCCCTGGGTCCATTTTGTGCACAGCCTGCACCACGGTGCACAAAAGCCTGAAGTGGCCTAACTCTTCCAAATAAAAAGTTCTAGACACCTCTAGACCCCAGAAGAATTGCTTAGCTTGTGCCTAAACCAATTGCAGTCATTAACCCAATTCTGTGTCCTGAACCAGCTTTTCATTCTGCTAATCCCCTCTGCCCCAAAGGCATTTTGACTTGTGAACCATTTTAGCAAGAAATGGTTCCAGAGGGAAGGAAGGCCTCCTTGCCCTCCCCATGTGCACACAACCCTCCTGGGCATCTTAGTATGGAGGATGCTTTCCTGGGGTCTTTTTCTTTATTTCCAAGCTATCTGTATCAAGCTATGTTGAGAGGAACCGGACAAAGACAGGGAGTAAGGCCCCCTTGAGCCAAACTCAAGCTTGATTTGCATAAATTCATATCTTCTTGCCTAGCTTTCATCCTTTCTCCAAGATGTGCTACTATCCCTGAAACACCACATCCTAGACAGCCTAAACTCGGGCTGCAAAGAAAGCACAAACCCTTTCTTCTAGGAGAGGGAGTGAGGGCGGGGGTCGGGGAGCAACCTTGTGAGAAGTCCCACCTTGGTCCCTTAAGACGGAGCAGGGCTTCTTCAGCCAGCTGCCAACACTCCTCACGTTCTTGTGCAGGGAAGCCTCCAGGACAGATCCAGAAGGAGTGAATTAATAATTGCTGGCGACAGTGCTCCTTCGGCAAGCAGCTCCACCCCCTTGGGAATTGTTTGCCCTTCTTCAGAGAGTCCTCCACCACAGCTTTGCAAACTTCCTTCTCGGGGAACAAAGGGCTTGGAAGTGTGTATTCCTATGGGCCCCCTTGTATTCAGAACAGCTCATTTTCACCTCGTCCTGGATGTCAGAACACCAGCATGCTTGGCTGGCTCGGATGCCCGACTGGGAGTTTAACCTTGAGCAGGTTAAAATTTTTGCATATTGTTTCCTTACCTGTAATTGCAATTGAAGATGTATGGCCCATAGCTTTTCCTTGTTCGGGATCCCATTACTGTCCCCTGGATTTAAGTCACCCTCCCACACCTTAGAACACACGACTGGATCTTGTACCTTAGTTCTCTCTCTACAGCCAGCTTCAACAGTGGAATTCACCCAGATATAGACAGATCAAGGAACAAACATCTCTGACATCTCTTTTCCCCTCTACCTGAGCTGCCTCAACCCACAGGACCTCATGCTCTACATCCTACCTAGTCACTTCTCTATGAGGTATACTTGGGACTCGTGCTAAGTCCTTGCTGCCCCCAGAGGCCTTAAGCAAAAGGATTATGGTGTGCAATCATCTAGTTCCATAAATAATCCAAAATGAATCTGCATTTTGGAAAGACACCAAGGTACACTCTGAAATTCCAAATTTTGTTTTAGGAGTTTCTAATCCATTTGGAAAAGTTTGTCAAGGCTACATCCCTCCTGATGACCCCTCAAATCTTCACAGAAGGTGTGTACCCATCACCCTGGTTGACAATAGAGCTGAAGCTCTGCTTGTTGGCCTCTTGGTTCAGCTGTGTGAATGAGCATGGACAGACAGGGCTGAGCCAATGTGACTCTTGAAAGAAAATGTCTGAATTAAAAATCAGTAAAGCAAGACATGGACAGGTCAACACTAGGCCTGTTAGGTTGGACTCGGCATGCTGGTTGTGCTAAAGACAGCAAGTGAGCCATGTCAAAATAGTCTGCTTCAGAAGCCGGCCTAAAAAGAAAGAGCACAGATGTTCCAGCTGGAGACCATGGGACTCGAGAGAGATACACAGTCACTGCAGACAGCTCTGGGAGTCTGAGAGCTGCAGCCTTCGCCCCTGAAAATCAAGCTGTTAAGAGTAAATGCTGATATCAATCCTACTTTCCTTCACCTTGTTACCCAAAGTGTGGCCCATGAAATGGCATGAAGGCATCACCTGAAAGCATTTTCCTGCATCACTTCCCAATATTGGATGTGTAAGATGCTAGGGAACACTGTGGTCCAGTTTCAGAAATGCAGACCATCTTGTTGCCCCAGAGTAAATGCATGGGGATATTCACTGAAAGAGGTCTTAGGAGCTTATGCATACATATAACAGCTCTGAGGGGAGTTTCTCTACCTGCTTAAAGCCCCAGCCAGCCCCCACCAGCCCCTACCAGACAAAGGGCCCCATCCAACATCTCTAATACTCAGCCTCCTGCTGTAGCCCCTCAGCACCAGCCCAGTGTCTGGCCCCAACCCCTGACAAATCCAACATGGAGTAAATTAATCATTTCTGGTATCGGGGCCCTTGCAGCCAACTGACTCTTCCTCATAGGAGACCGGCCTGCCCTTCCTCTCAGGTCTGCTAGCCTGACTCTCATCCGTGGTGGTTGGCACCTAGAATGTCTGTCTGGATCACATCCACCCTCAGTTTGCTCAAGTGGCCCTCTCCAATCAGTTTCTACCTACAGGCCAGTGTTTCCCGACCCTATGATAAAGTAGCTCACCCTTTGAGCTACTTTTGGTGGCTTGGCTACCACAGGTTTGCTGTGGTAAAAAGGAAAAAAAAAATGCTGAAGTTGAGATCCAGGCTGGCACAGTTCTCAGAGAATCTAATTGGTACTCAAGAGCTAAGAAGTCTAGGTTTCAACTTCTTTACCTGCATCAGAAGTTCCAAGATGGAGTGAGTGTGAGGCCACTTATGAGTAAGTGCAGAGGAACACCCTTGTACAAGCTGTGCAAATACAGTGCCCTTGAGACCCAGCGCTCCAAGTGCTTGAGGGAGCTTCACTCCCCAGCTCAGTCTTCAGGCTGTGTGGGAGTGTGGAAAGGAAGGAGGCTCTAAGTCCTGATGCTCTCCCTGGGCCTTCCCATTCCCATAGTCCGGTGTCTACATATATCCAGATTTGGGGAGATTTCCCTGGAATCAGATAAGGCAGCCTACTGTGTCAATCTACAGAGCCCCCTCTGAACCGTATCTCCCAGGATCTTCACAAGATCTCCTGGATACTCCAAAGGTGGGGCCAAAGGGCTCCAGTGATTGCTCCAAGGAGGAAGCAGGGCTTGAAGAGGTCAAATGGCTTCTTTAAGGCCACACAGATGTGCTGGAGCTGGTGTTGAGGGGGAACATTTCTACCTTTGGTTTGTGTTCTCATGTTCCGAAAGGCCAATTTCCTTTGGGGGAGAGATAACTTATCTTTTTCTGTCCTGGTTATAAATTTTCCATCTCCCAATTCTCTCTTAACACACTCTGTTCATCTTTCTTTTTTCACCAAAAACTCTCAAAGTTACCATTGGCTCTACCAAGCATGGTGGGGCATGCTTTTACCTGTAATCCCAGCATTCAGGAGGCAGAATCATGCAACCTGGTCTACAAAGAGAGTTCCAGGACAGCCAGGCAATGTAAAGAAACCCCGCCTCGGGGCAGGGGGGAATGGGGAGAAGTTGCCATCAGCTTCTGTTTTGAGGTGATTGTGTCCTCCAAAAATATGTGTTCAAGTCCTAACCCCAGAACCCATGAATGTGACCTTATTTGAAAATAAATTTCCTTTAGACATAATCATCTTAATAGGAATATTAGGGTAGTCCCAATCTAATATGATCACAGTCCCTATCAAATGATAATTGGATACAGACATACAGGCATTCAGGAAAGAAGACCATGTGAAGATGGAGGCAGAGAATGGAATAACACATCTACAAGTCAAGGAACCAGAAGAAGAGACTAAGAAAACTGCTCCCTAGAGCCTTCTGGGAGAGCACAGTACTGCCAACACCTTGATTTCAATCCTCCTGATTCCAGAATAGCAAGAGAAGTGTCTCAAGCCACTGAGTGGAAACGTGTTGTAGCAACTATGAAAACAAATACAATCCCCATGTTGCTGAGTCCCATGTATGATTTGCATCCTTCAGGAGCACACTGCCCTCATCACCTGGCTTCTCACATGCATGCATTCTCTCCAGAAATGGTGTTATCACATTCATCTGGCTTTTACTCCCCAGACCTCCTTTGCAATCCCCTCAGTAGGTGACATTCCATTGGATGGTCATTACTCATTGGAGTTCATTAAGCTGGGTCTATCCCATGTGCTCTTGATTCTCCAAATACTCTCTCTTGAACAATCTTATCCGGTCTGCCATTTCATTCACTACCATTGCATAAGCACCTTCTAGAGTCAGACTCTGGTCCTTCCCTTTAAACATGGATTGACTCCCTCAAAACTCATCAAACTTCACGAATCCAAAGTAGAATCCACAATTTACCTCATTTGACAAAAATGAAGCCTTTGATACAATCTCTTTGCCCAATATCTTAGCATGTCTTGCTCTACTCTAAATACATTCTCCCTTTCAAACCAATCTGCTCCATTCCAGGGCCACAGCCTGCACACATGTGTTGTTAGCATCTTCTCACCTGGAGTCTGTGACTGCTGCCAAGCTTCCCAAAAACATATGCTACTGTATTTCTTCCATGCTTAAAATACTTGTTAGCTTCCCATGGTACCTAAAGCAAAGACCAAAAGCCTTAAAAGAAACCCTAACATCCTGAGGATATTGCCCCTTCTCGGCTGAGAGAAGTCATTTAACTTTCATGTGTCTCAATTTCCTCTCCTACAAAATGGAAATAAGAAGAATTGATATTTTTAAATAAACTTTGTACAGTGCTTGCCTAGTATGCATAATTCCCTGAGTTTATATATCTGCACTAAAAAAAATAGTGAACATTTTGTAAGTTCATCAGAAAGAATAAATGCTTTGATACACATGAAACAGTACAGTAACTGGTACATAGCCACCTTGAAACCATTAATTATTATTATTATTACCACAATCATTATTGACACTTCTGACATTACATGGCAACATGTCCCATTTTTTGCTCCCCTCATCCATATGGGCTTTCTTGTATTTCCTATTACAGAGTCTCCCGCACTGTGTCCAGACCTTCCACCTCCTCACGTTGCCTCCCACTCAACCTGCAGTTTCCAGCAAAATCCCCTCTTCAGAGAAGCCTACCCTGACGTTCTAGACTGAAATTAGACTCCCCGTAGTCATAACAACATGTTCTCTTGATTGCACTTACCACTGTTGTAATTACACTTCTATTCAAGCTATTGTTTTATTAACATATGCCTCTTTGACTAAGCTTGAAGTTCTGTGAGCCCAGAACATATGCCTGCCATTCTTGCCATTTATCTCCAATGCTTAGCATAGTGACTTTTACCGAGCCTCAAAGAATCTTGGCTGAACGTGTAAATGAACACTCAATCTAGCTCACTTCCTTAAGTCCCCCTCAGACTCATGGTGCTGAAATTACCACCAGGACAAGTAAGAAGAACAAATCTAGTGGCAGCTTCGTGTGCTCTGTTCCAAGCAATAGGGAGGTAAGTGTTCTCTGTTCTATTCCTTCTCCCTGGGCAACCCATTCTAGAAGCGTTAAAAATCATCTATCATGCTGTTTATCACAACATATCCAGATGCTCTGAGCAATAAAGCCACTCACAATACACAGACATCCCATTTTGGAGAGATGCTCCAACCGAGTCTCTCCAAGGGGTGTTTCAGAGGAGCAGAGACCCCCAATCTGATTGGGAGTGGGGTAGGACTTCTGTCTTGACAATTCCCTTTCAAAGCCTGGTGGCATATGCAGTGGGACCTGCATGAGCAGCCTGCAGGTAGCAGACCCTGAAGCGGAGCTTTGTCCAATCATGCTGACCGCAAGCTCTGCATTTGTTCAGGGTATTAGGAAATGCCATGCTCAGGCTGCCTTTCTAGGAGAATCTCCTGTTCAACATAAGGGGGAATTTTCCCCCCTGCAGTCAAGTAAATTCTGCTGAGAGCAAAATCAAGATCCAAAAAGAAAAGAGGCATCTGCCTCCTGGGTTAATGAACCAAGCCTAACAAGATGAAGTTTAAGAGGAATTAGCTTAAGGTTCTTCACTTGGGCCCAGAAAGTCGGTGAAAGCAGTATAGTAGTAAGAGCCAGTGTGAGAGAGATGTAGGGGATTCCGTTGACCCTCTGCCCAATACAAGTTGTCAGTGTGGCATGGTTACCAAAAAACAACTTAAGCAGTGCTAGCAAAAGAATGGGCTCTGGGAGGTGGGAATGACACTGTCCCTCTGAAAATCATGTACCCCACAATACAGTAGACCTGAAAAGCATCTTCATTATATGAAGAGGGACAATATTCTAAAGCTCAGTACCAAGTCACCACACAAGGGCCTAGGAACCAAGCCCTAGGAGAGCTGGTGCTACAGAAGAGTTGAGCCAACTGTGCTCAAACATTTCAACAGATGGAAAAGAACGGGGTGCCCCACTCCATAAGCACCCCCAGAACAAAGTGGGAAAGTGTGAGTAAAGTAGACGCAGGAAAAAATAAAATAACACCAGTGTTGGTGTTGTTTTGTTTTTTTAATTACCCAAAGTATATAAAAGAAAAATTTAAGTAATACAGATGTAGAAAAAATAAATCAGAATTCTCATTGAGTTTTTCTAGTAGCTACATCTGTTACATCTGTTCTCCCAAACAACAGAGAACCTCATTTGAGTTTAGAGTATCTGTGTCTGTTTGGGGGCTCTTCCCCCATCAGTAACA
Organism: Cricetiscus sungorus; assembly: GCA_030556225.1. NCBI lineage: Eukaryota > Metazoa > Chordata > Mammalia > Rodentia > Cricetidae > Cricetiscus > Cricetiscus sungorus. Next base: position 25,010,708 of record JANBXA010000741.1, on the reverse strand, counting down.
TCATACTGTTGGGAAAAGCATGGTAAGCAAGACTACCCAGAGAGGCCAAGAGCTTCCTCCAAAGAAAGTGAGGCCCACGCCACTGAAGACATTCACAGATGTACAATCAGTAACCATGGTTCTTAAGCAGAACTCAAGTATCAGGGGGATCCTTAGCTCTCTCAGACCCCAGCCTAAAGAATCACCCAGGGTTCTTATGGAATATTCAGTTTCCTAATCCCAAACCCAGAGAATCTGACAGAATAGGTTTTAGGGACCATGAATCTTCATTTTTCACAAGCACCCTACTCAATTCAATGCCAACTGCCAATGTACCACATACTAGAAATCATGACACAGATGGTTAAACCAGCTGACCTTGAAGCTGTCCTCACTCCATAGTCCTTACTGTGGACAAAAACAAATTGGAAAACCTTTCTTTCTAGGAACTGTTTGCAGTGAGATCTCAGAGATGTTCCTCTGTCCAACCAGTTGCCTTTCCCCAGCTCTTCAGGCCTCATGCCACATCCCAGCCTCATCCTGAGCTCAAGAGCACACACATGGGGCTTAGCAAGGAATGAACTCCTAGCTCAGAAAGCGGAGTGAGGAGACAGCCTAACTGTGAACCTTCAGTTGTCCACTCCTGCCCATCCTACATTGCCAGGGACCAATTTTGAGACAGGCAGGTACTCTGGCCAGCCCCTAGGACCCTGGAAAGTAGGAAAGCAGCCAAGGACAAGCTGGAAGACAGGGGCATCTATGGGTGTTCAGTACTCCTTTGTGCTTTGGGGTTCTTTATGATCCCTGGAAGTAAAGGTTGGAAATTGTTTTCACAGTCATAATGGTTGGGGTGGTGATATTATCATCCAGTGGGTTGGACTGAGCATATTAAATACCATGAATTTTGAGAGATGCTCCAAAATGGAGAAATCAGTTTTTTGCTTCCTATTCCACCAGTGTCAGTTTGTCTATCTGTGTTGACTTCTGTCCTAACACAATAAGGGATACTATAAAGAGGAACAAATATCCCAGCAGAAATATAGCCCAAGTGTCTGTCCACCAGCAAGGTATCTAGCCAACCCCTGGCTAATCGAGTCTCATAGACCTGACAAATCATCTCTGGCCCTGACAGGTACTTTCAGGCAGGGTTCCAGCTCCTAGCGAGGAGCTGCCCTCAGAGCAACAAAAAGGCAGCTTGTTTCCAGGCTATCTCTAGGAGACTGGTGAATAAAAAGGTTTTTTTCTCACCTCAAGGTGCTCTTGGCTGGTTCAACAGGAGCGCTATGCACAGCGGGACCATGTCCTCAAATGGTTGAGGCCATTCACTTTGTCAACTGACAAATGTCATTTATCATTTGAGACAGAGCTTGGATATTGGAGCCTCTGGCTGGTGAAAGCTGTTGAATATTTTTTTTCAGGATGGCTTAGCAGAAACTTGGCAAAATGACATGTTTTCTTGAGCTGTGGATTTAAAGGTACAGTCTCCCTCCATAGAAATACATCAGTCAGACTTTGCCAAATGACAGTGGCACTCAACTCACAAAGGAGCAAGGGCTTTGCCAGGACTGTCTCACACCAGCCCCTGCTCCCCAGTCCAGTGCTAAAACCCTTAGGATAGGGAAGCCACACCTTCTCCTGTGGGTCTCATGGTACCTCGGACAGCATTTCACTCATATTATTCCCAATATTAATGTGTCCCCAAGGGATTATTGACTAGCCATTGCTAAGCATACCTTTCTTGCTTTCTCATCTTTTTTACTCTTTTTGTGCCCTGGATTTATCCATTGCTCTCCTTCTCCTCCCCCACCCTTTCCCTATTGTAGTACAAGATGTTATCTGTGATCTCACTGGAGATGGCTTGCTTTGAGTGACTCCTAAGAATTCTCTACCACTGTGTCTCCCTGGACTCAAATGAAGCAACCAGGTAAAAAGAAGCATTTGCTTATGCCTTGCTTGGACACTGCCTTCCCAGCTGAACTACTGGTTTCTTGAACATGGATGTCACATTTTCTGGAGCCTGTTTTATTCCCCATTGAAATGTATACCGTGCTGGACTTACAATAGGTGATCATCAGGTAACAAGAGGACGAAGATGAATAAATGCTTTGTCTTCCTAAGTGTACTCCTGAATCAGCCATACTTTATAGTCTAAAAAGCATTTTTGCACTGTGTCAGCTCCTGCCTTGTAGATTATCCTGCCTTGTGCTTGGCAGCCTGATGAGAAAATGTCTTCTCATTGAAGAAGTGCTCTTAAAGCCTATGCTGACCCCAAGATCATGTAACCAACAACCAGCAGGGGTAGGACTCATCTCACTGAGCCAAGGTAATCTCAAAAGGGTCTGATCTGGGTATTTTCTCTTGTTACTAAATTCATGAGCATCAAAAGTACAACTTCCGTTTGTTTGCAGTCTGCATCTCGTTATTAATAATGCTCTGAGTGGCTAATTTAGAATTTATTATTTTGAACCATGAACAACCACCGAATATATTTCATTATTTAGGATAGCAAGTTATACCCTTGCCTAATTAGTATTTTCAGATCTTTTTACAACTTTTATAGTAGCAGACTTCCAATGTTGACCCTTCCCAGGGGCTTTCCAAGACTTTGCATGTTACAGCTACTCTACTTGCCCCAGGGAATTTTGAAACTCTCTGCACTTTTAATTCATTTACATAATCTTCCCAGGACAGAAATACAGTACCACGATAATAGTCAACATTTGTTGAGTACTCACAGTGAGCCACGCATGGATTGTACAAACCTCTTTACATGTACTATTTTGTTTGATTTTCATGTGAAGCTGGGTTACACTAAAATCACTTTTAAAGAAGAGAAACCCAGCTCTCTAAGATGATAAGTCACACCCCAGGGTTAGTTTAGAGCATAAATGGAGAACTGGTACTCAAACCTGGGGTTATGTGACTCCATGGCCCTAATTAGTACCCACTTTATTGTAATGACAACACTAGCAGCAGCCAGGGGACCTGGCTATGTACATGAGCTTCTGCCACTAATTGCATGACTTCAGGGAGGGTGGGATTCACAGAAGGGGTGACATTTGAGCTTGAAGGTGAGTAAGCATTTGTAGACTATTAAAAATCACTTCAAGCAGACAGCAGAGCATCTTCAAAGAGTTAGAAATGCAAATAGTGAAAGCAATATGGCTGATGAAGCCATTAAGATTGAGTCAAGGTGCCTGAAAGAAATCTGTATGCGTTTTGATACTTTTAAAAACATAGAGGAATGAGAGACATGAAAATTCCTCAAAAATAATAAAATCTGACAAAGATGCTGTGGTAGTTGGGATGTAATCCCTCCCCCTAAACTCATAGGGAGTGGCACTACTAGGAGGTGTGCTTTGTTGGAGTGTGTATGGCCTTGTTGGAGGAAGTGAATCACTGTGGGGGTGGGCTTTGAGGTCTCATCCAGTGTCTCAGTTCATTTCCTGTTGCCTTCAGATCAAGACTCAGAATTCTAAGCTTCTTCTCCAGAAGCATGTCTGCCTGTACACCACCATGTCTCGCCATGATGATACTGGACTAAATCTCTGAACTGTAAGCCACCCCAATAAAATGTTTTCTTTTATAAAAGTTGCCATGGCCATAGTGTCTCTTCACAGCAATATAAACTCTAACTAAGACAAACACGTAGAACTATGATCCAGAAGTTCCAGAACCAAAGTAGTGGCTAGTGGGTTAAGTCCTGTAGTGTAGCATGTAAGTTTCCACCAGCCCGCCCGCCGCTGGTCTGGCGTCCTGGCCCCCAATAACACGCAGGAGACTCTATATTTGATACAATCCTGTTGGCCAGTTACCATTATTGTTAATGGGCTAGCTCTGCCTTAATCATTAACCCATTTCTACTTATCTAAGTCCTGTAGGACAGAGGTCCCTTTAGAAAAGCAGATCTGAGTCAATGACCTACTTTCAGTCCACGCCATTCACTTCCCTTGGAGAACTGTCTCCTCTGATTTCTTCCTATTGCTTCCCAATCACACTTCTCCAAAGGACTGTCAGCTTTGAAGAGCAAGAGAGCCAAGTAGTTAGAGCTGCCATCTGATGACCATACTCTAGAAATCTCATGGGGCTGAGATGGTGACACCTGCCCAGGTTTGTCCCTACTTTATAGATTCAGGAAGCCTCAACAAGCCACTCTGAAACCTTCCAGTGATGGATTCCTGCTTAAGTCAGTCAAAGTCTAACAATTCTAATAGTCATTGTTGAAGAAAATTGGAGAATAATACTTCTAAATGGAAAGTGGGAAGATGGCTTGGCAGGTGAAAATACTTGCCGTACAAGTCTGACAACCCAAGTTCAATGCCCAGAACTCATGTAAGAAGTCAGATGTAGTGTCACACATCTGTAATCCCAGCACACCAAAAGGAGAATTGTTTGAGGCTGCAGAAACAGGAGATACCCTAACTCAACAAGGCAGAAGGAAAGAATAGGCCCCTGAAAATTGTCTTCTGACTACATATACATGCCATGGCACACATGTGCCCATACACCCACAAAGCATGTACACACACACACATTTTTTTAAACAATTTTCTCTGTCATCTTGGGTTTGTCAAGCCCTGGACAGTCAATACTATAGAGGTGGGTTTTCCAGATTGAAGCATTCTCTCCTTGTCTTCCTAGATAGAGGAAAGAAAATTATGAGGCTCATTAAAATCACAAGTGTACAGAACTCACAAGACCCACAAGGCCCTTGTTCTAGAAGCAGTAAACCAGAGAAAGAATCTTTTGATGCAGCTGCCTACAAGTCACAAAATTAACTCCAGTGACACAGCTTCCAAAAGTCACTGCCCTTACTGGACTTGGCTTCTCAGTGATGCAGCTACCCCCAAATCATCCATGATAACATCAGTCAACCCCTGCCATGAAGATGGAAGTAACCTCAATAAACTCACTGGTTCATCAAACTGGGCTTGAATGGAATCTTTTTGTATTGGTGGTGGTTTTGACCTAATTCCGTTATTAACTTCTCTATCTGGGGTAAATCGAAAGACTCCCAAGGAAAAGCCGTGCCAACAGCTGTTATCTAGGGGTAGTATCTGAGTGGCCATTACCTGATAGGTTCCAAGAGAACTCCTTTAGGAATATTTCTATATCCAGCAAGACCTACTGCCATAACACATCCTAAAAGCAGGTAAAATCTTACTGGACAGTCTCCCCTTCCATAATGGAGAGGTTGAAACAACGACTCTCTTCCCACATACCATGGCCATCTTCACTTACAGCAGTAACTCCACTCTCTCCAAACCTCCTGCTACTCCATCAAACCATTATAGCCTGAAGGTAGGGGAGCAAGAAACCTTTCCCCAGGGTTTCACTCTCAACAATGCATGCTATTGCTGTTGTCCTTAGTTTTCCCTGAGGAGTTGAAGGTAAACCCCTATTACTGAAGATGCAGGTACTATGTATGGACACAGAACTCAGGATTCAAACTGGATTTGACATGGAAGCTTCTTCCCTGAGAACTAGCTTTCATTGTACTGGAAAGTGCTATTCAAGCTGCCAAGGGAAGGAAGCAGTCAATAGTCCTACCCAGCTGCAGTGTCTATGAACAGCAACAATGGCCAGCATTGAAAGGTATCCCTACAGGGGTTTTCATCGAATTCATATCTTGGTAATAGTGAATAGCTGCCTAATTAGACTTAAGGCCCACTGGGAAAGAGGGAAATCATGCCTATTCTTTAAGCCTAGCCAACTACCCAGGACCAGTGAGGTATTAGATCTCAGAGAAGAGTTTACTACTGACTTTACTACATCAACGCAATTCCTAACTACATTCTACATAATTACCCTCATACCTGCAAACATGTGCAGCTCTCACCCTCATCAAAGAAGCTTCTCTTTGAACAGATGAAGACCATCACAGAAACCATAATTGGTCAAAAGGCAGAGAACAACTGTCTGTGGAGTGGCCGGTCCCAACTGAGACTGCTACACTAGAACTCCTCTATCTGAGACTCAGAGAAAGTGACAGAGGAGGAAAGATTGTTAGAGCCAAAAGAGCACAAGTCTGCTGCAGGATTGTGTATCCAAGAAATGACAGGGAAGCTACAGCCGTGACACCTCAACAATATGGCTGCCTAAGAAGACCTGAACACTGACTACACTAATAGACATGCTAACATGGAAGGGGAGAACTGTATGAGGCCCCACCCCTGGGTAAAGAGCTACAAGTATCTAATGACACCTGAGAAGAATAATGTGTCTTCCCAGGGATGCATCCCCTAATTGGTTATCTAATGGCATCCCTGAAATCATATCCATACAAGAAACAACTGTCTCAGCAGGTTGTATTTATATATTTATGTACATGTGTAACAACTACAACTAAATAAAAAGAGGCCATGAAGTTGGGTGGGAACAGGATGGAGACATGGGAGAGGGTTAGAGGAAAAAGATAGAGGGGGAAATGATGTAATTATATTTTAACTTTTAACTACCAAAAAAGGGAAGCTTTTCCCCCAAAATAAACAGATGAAAGAAATTCATACATTATACCAATCTTTGAACACTGCAGCATAGATGACATATTCACTACTTTACCCAGGGAAAAGCTGAGCCATAGAGACATTAACTCACCCAGCAGTTTGCACAGCTGGTAGCAGCCTAAGTCCATCTGGAATCCTTTGCTTCATGTATCTGACACATCTTTGTGCCTCCTTGGGCTCATCTCTTGTTTTACCAGGGTCACCACCTTGCTGACTCAGTTCCTGAGGCCAGCTTGGTGCTTCCACCTGACATCAGACATATACTCTGTGCCAGGGGTCTCCCAGGAGTCATTAGAGTGCTTATAGCACATGGTAGTGTTCACAACTATAGGTTATTAAAGCAACACAGTACAATGCAAAATCATCAAAGGAAAAGAGTACTGTCACAAAATCCATTGGAAATCAGGCACAAACTTCCAAAAGGACTCTCTTAACTCTCCAGGCAACAGGCTGTGACTACACATGTGAAATGCTGTCATCTACCAGGGAAGTGGATTGCAGACTTGCTGTCACAGAGGCATTTGTTGAATACTGGCCATATAGGTACCTCCCTGCCAGCACACATCAAAATTCTAAACTCCTGGAAGAGAATCAGTGGTCCAATATAAACCACACTACTCACAATACACAAAAGCAATAAGAAGCAGTGAGCCATGCTCAAGAGAAAATGGTGAAAACTCTTCTGAAATTTAAGTCCCCAGATTCTAATCAAGAACCAACTTAGAGGCAGGTCTTGCTTTTTTATTTTTATTTATTTGAATTAGAAACCAGCTTTTTTTTTAATGTCAATCCCAGTTACCCCTTCCTCCCTTGCCCCCCATAACTCCCTATTTCATCCCCTTTCTGCTCCCCAGAGAGGGAGAGGCTTTCCATGGGGAGTCTTCAAAGTCTGTCACATCATTTGGATCAGGGCCTCGGCCCTCCTCCCCCATTTGTCTAGGCTGAGAGAGTATTGCTTTATGTGGAATGGGCTCCCAAAGTCCATTTGTACACTAGGTATAAATACTGATCCACTACCAGGGACCCCGTAGACTGCCCAGTCCTCCTAACTGACACCCATGTTCAAGAGGTCTGGGTCTGTCCAATGCTGGTTTAGCAGCTATCAGTCTAGGATCCATGAGCTTCCCATTGCTCAGGTCAGCTGTTTCTGTGGATTTCTCCAGCCTGGTCTTGACCCCTTTACTCATCACTCCTCCCTCTCTGCAACTGGATTCCAGGAGTTCGGCTCAGTGTTCAGCTGTGGGTGTCTACTTCTGCTTCCATCAGCTACTGGATGAAGGCTCTAGGATGGCATATAAGTAGTCATCAATCTCATTATCAGGAAAGGGCATTTAATGTAGCCTCTCCACTATTGCTTAGATTGTTAGTTGGGGTCATCCTTGTAGGTCTCTGAACATTTCCCTAGAGTCAGTTTTCTCTTCAAACCTATAATGGCTCCCTCTATTATGGTATCTCTTGTCTTGTTCTCCTCTATTTTTCCCCTGACTCAATCTTCCCATTCCCTCACATCTTCCTCTCCCCTCCTCTTCTCCTCTTTCTCTTAATTCCCTTTCCCCTCCCCCCCATGCTCCCAATTTGCTCAGGAGATCTTGTCCCTTATCTCTTCTCTGGGGGATCATGTATGTCTCTCTTAGGGTCCTCCTTGTTTCCTAGCATCTCTGAGGGTGTAGATTATAGGTTGGTGATCCTTTGCTCTATGTCTAAAATCCATATATGAGTGAGTACATACCATGTTTGTCTTTTTGTGACTGAGCTACTTCAGTATGGTTTCTACTAGTTCCATCCACTTGCCTGCGAATTTCAATATTCCATTGTCCCCCACCCCCACTGAGTAGTACTCCATTGTGTAAATGTACCACATTTTCTTTATCCATTCTTCAGTCAAGGGGCATCTAGGTTGCTTCCAGGTTCTAGCTATTACAAATAATGCTGCTATGAACATAGTTGAACAGATGTCTTTGTTGTATGAATGTGCATTGTTTTGGGTATATGCCTAAGAGTGGAATTGCTGGATCTTGTGGTAGACTGATCCCCATTTTCCTGAGGAACTGCCATACTGATTTCCAAAGTGGCTGTATGAGTTTATACTCCCACCAGCAGTGAAGGAGTGTTCCCTTTTCTCCACATCCTCTCCAGCATAAACTGTCATTGGTCTTTTTCATTTTAACCATTCTGACAGGAGTAAGATGGTATCTCGGAGTTGTTTACATTTGCATTTCCCTGATGACTAAAGATGTTGAGCACATTCTTAACTATCTTTCAGCCATTTTAGATTCCTCCATTGAGAATTCTCTATTCAGTTCTGTACCTTACTTCTAAATTGGATTATTTGGTGTTTTGGTGACTAGATTCTTGAGTTCTTTGTATATTTCGGAGATCAGCCCTCTGTCAGATGTGGAGTTGGTGAAGATTTTTTCCCATTCTGTGAGCTAACACTTTGTCTTGTTGACTGTCCTTTTGTCATTTGCCTTACAGAATCTTCTCAGTTTCAGGAAGTCCCATTTATTAATTGTCTATCTTAGTGTCTGTGTTACTGGTGTTGTTCAGGAAGATGTCTCCTGTACCAATTTGTTCAAGGGTACCTCCCACTTCCTCTTCTAAGAGGTACAGTGTGGCTGGATTTATGTTGAGGTCTTTGATCCATTTGAACTTAAGTTTTTTGCATGGCAAAAATGTGTATCCATCTACAGCCTTCTACACACCAGTATCCAGCTATGCCAGCACCATTTGTTGAAGATGCTTTATTTATTCCATTGTATAATTTTAGCTTCTTTGTCAAAGATCAGGTGTTCAAAGATGTGTGGGTTAATATCAGGGTTTTCAATTTTATTCCATTGGTCTTCCTGTCTATCTTTGGGCCAATACCAAGCTGTTTTTAGGAGTATAGCTCTATAATAGAGCTTGAAGTCAGGGATGGTGATGCCTTTATTGTAAAGGTTGTTTCTGCTATCCTGGGTCTTTTGTTTTTTCCACATAAAATTGAGTATTATCCTTTCAAGGTCTGTGAAGAATTGTGCCAGTATTTTGGTGGAGATTGCATCAAATCTGTAGATTGCTTTGGCAAGATTGCCATTTTTACTGTGTTGATCTTACCTACCCAAGAACATGGGAGATCTCTCCATTTTCTGGTATCTTCTTTAACTTCTTTCTTTGAAGACTCAAAGTTTTTATTATATAGGTCTTTCACTTGTTTGGTAGTGTTACCCCAAGATATTTTATGTTATTTGTGGCTATTATAAAGGGTGATAATTCTCTGATTTCTTTCACAGCCCATTTAGCATCTGCATATAGTGGGACTACTAAGGTTTTTTTAGTTAATCTTGTATCCTGCCACTTTGCTGAAGGTGTTTATCATCTGTAGGAGTTCTCTGGTAGAGTTTTTTGGGTCACTTATGTAAACTATCATATCATCTACAAATAGCGAATGTTTGACTTCTTCCTTTCAAATGTATAACCCCTTGGTCTCTTTCTATTGTCTGATTGCTCTAACTAGTACAATATTGAAGAGATATGGAGAGAGTGAACAGCCTTGTCTTGTTCCTGATTTTAGGGGAATCACATTGAGTTTCTCTCCATTTAATTTGATATTGGCTGTTGGTTTACTATATATTGCTTTTATTATATTTAAGGATGTTCCTGTTATCCATGATCTCTCCAATCAGGTCTTGCTTTTTAAAGACAATAGTCTTTTCTGTAGTCACTTATAGCAACTGTGCAACTTGGATGCGGTCACCTCATAGGTATAGGCTGGAACTTCCTGGGTAGATTTTAAGCAGATCAAACAGAAGCCAAGAAGATGGCTCAACTGGAAAGTATCTGATGTGCAAGCTACATATGGTCCCCATAACTCACATATAAATCCCAACTGAGCCTTATACACCTGCAATCCTAGAGTTGAGGAAGCAGAGATGACAAGCAAGTGTACTAAAGACTCACTAGTTAACCTCTCCTTCTCTCTCTCTCTCTCTCTCTCTCTCTCTCTCTCTCTCTCTCTCACACACACACACACACACACACACACACACACAATAATAATAATAATATAAAAAGTTCCCTCCCTGTGATATTTAATTTTTACCTATGGGAAGAGAAGTGTAAGGGCATAGCCCCAACCTTTCCCCTTCTGCAAACTATTATGTGGCATCATTTTTTCTGACTTCTATCCAGAAACATTCTGTTGGTTGGGTGGTTGGGTGGGTAGTTGGTTGGGTGGTTGGGTGGGTAGTTGGTTGGGTGGGTGGGTAGTTGGTTGGGTGGTTGGTGGTCGGTTGGTTGGTGGTAGTAATGTGTGTGTGTTGTACCACATACAGCAGTGGCAAGCACAAAGGCATATAACCTGGAGTTGGCTTCCCATCCTTTCCTGCTTCCTTTATTCCTTCACTTATGTTATATCTTCAAATAATATGTTGAAATCTAAGCCTTGTCTTAACCTCTGATTCTCAAGAAAATCTACTTAAGACCCCACAATCCACTATATGATGGCATCCGCCATAGTTGCGATTAATCAAACAGGGTGAAATGGTCTGGATGTAAGCCATAACAGAAGATTTTCTTTAACATTATTCTTTAGAAGAATTAGATAATTGTTCTTATATAATTTATATAAGAAATTACATATAATATAGATCAAATTTTCAGCATTGTAATGGACCTAGAGAATTAAGTGAGGTCAGTAGACATGGTCTCTTCCTTGAGGACATTGCAGCCTTAAGAGATGGATTAATTAAACATGTATTTACAAGAAGGGTAAATGATGAGTGAGATGATAAAGAACAGTGTGCATGGGAGTATGTGAAAGGAGATATAACTTGGCACAAAGTCTAAAACCTCTTCCACCAAATACTACTTGTGTTTGCTTAGATGTAAGAGGAGTGGGATTGGCCAAGAGAGAGGCTCATGGGAAATATCTCAGCTGAAGACATGGATTTAGGAGTCCTGTCCATATGTAAGTAATGGGAGCCAAGGGAATAGTTAAGACAATGCAGAGAAAAGTGTATCTGGCAATGACTGGGCTCTTAACCATCTCTCTCTCCTATAAACTTTCAAGGAACTCTGAACTGCCAAAACATCTTCAAGTCCATAACACTTACAGGCACATCTGCTGTGACTTCACATTTCATCAGCATGAATCGGCTGCTGAGTTGTGGTGTCTTTTAGGGCAAGGGAAACCAAACACTGGGAGCAAGGTGAGGCAGGAACATTTGTTCGTCTGACTGTGAATCCCTTGAGAGTTTGGTTATTTAGAGCTCCTCGTTTCTCCCATAAGAAAATGGGAAATAAAAGAATAAATATCCCCCAGGTGTTGTGAGTTTTTATGCTGTATTGTAATCATCCAGTAACATTTCTATCTCCCTTGTTGATATCTAAAAGCTATACAAAGGAAGGGCTTGAATCTATAGTGGACATTCTCTTATCTCCAGGTACTTCATATAAATCTAGTAGGAAGAACTCAAGCAAGGAAGCATGATCTGTGACCATGCCCAGGGTTGGGACCATCGACACTGTCTCTCTAGCTCATCAACTAGAGAACTCACCCCATTTCCGAAGGTTGATAATCCCCTGGTTCGAGCCCCCAAGCACAGAATTCACCCTTGCCTACTGCTGAGTATCAGACGAGTGTTGAGAAAGTACTTTAGTGCAAGTACAACATCCAGCTTGGCCCCAAACCTCTGCTAGCACTATTGATTTGTGTGGGGTTTTGAAATGGAATGAGTGGCTGATTTTCTCCAAATGGCACATTTCATTCATGATGCATGATTGTAATCGTGGCTGCCTGAAGCCTGCAGTTCCCAGCTCAGCAAAAAGAAAAAAAAAGAAAAGAAAAGAAAGAAAGGAAGGAAGAAATGGCTATTTTCTGGAGTGAATACACTGAAAGGGCAAGAAATCCATATTCATTTTCTTGCCTCTCGGCTGGACTCTATATTTTGCAGGCAGGTGGAACAAAAATCTTTAAATATCATGCTGATCCAGGAAATGCTGGGCAATATTTAAAGGGCTCTGTATCCTGCCTCGTGCAGCTCTCTGCTCTCCATAGGCTGGCCCCACATCACCGGGCTGGACAGCTACTGCTGCAACTATGCCGGGCTCCAGACCCTGGGTTCAGATTAACTGGCGTGTGACCTTTACAAAGTACTGTAGTTTATAGGAATGTTGAATTTTTCAACAGCTCAGGAGGTACAAGTGGGAAAGAAAGAGTGGGAAATGACTCTGGGCCATTTAAGCCTCTAAGGGGGGAAATGAAGTCAGTTTTGACTTTGATTTTAATTATGTCTATCGTCCTGAGAGATACATAAGGAAGACAATGGGCTGGCACCATTAATAACTCTTTTACCCTGGACCACAATAAATAACTTGAAGAAGGAAGGTCTTCAGGATATTTAGAATCTTCCTTTTTCCTTGGCAGATGGCTGGAAAGCCCTCTGCTACCCGTGGGCCCCACTGCCTTGACCTCCTGCAGATGTTAGGTTTTGGATGAAGTGAAGCTTGGGACTGCTGGGAAGAAAAGAGTTCTAATGTGCCATATCACAGCAAGCAATGGGGTGGCCCACTAACTGCTTTTTTATGATTGTCACTTACCGGTCCTGATTTAGCCACACTTAAAGAGTGGTGTCAACAATTGTAGAAGGACTCAAAGGGAGGCCCAGGCCAGTAAGGGTGAAGCATTATTGGAAGCTGGGCAATTGGGTGATGAATGGGCGATTATGAGGAGGGGCAAATGGCCATCGTCAGGGATGCCGTAACAAACTAGACGTTGATATATTGTCCTCTCTGAGATCCTCCGGCGGGCCATTATGACTCCCCTAATGAGATTGTCATGCACTTCTCTTTATGTAGCTATTAAAATCTTGTCTACATCTGCTGAGGTTTTCCTGGGGAGGACAGTGAAAGGTCAGCCAGGAGGAAGACTCTGAATATTTTTCTGTCTGTTGCAACCCCTCCTGATATGCCAGCTAGGGCTCTGGATAGACGTGACAGTAGCAGACAAATCTTCCAAGGGACAAAAGGGTGGGACATGGCCTTGGCTTGAAGGAACTTGGGAGAGAAAGGGTCAGCAGAATCCTTGACGAGAAACATTCTTGAACAAAGGGTCTGATTGACATGATCAACAAAGAGTGGCTTACTTCATCACTTATTTCTCATCCTAGATGGTGAAATTCAAAGGTCCTGGAAGATAGTGTGTGGCTGGTGCTCCAACTGATTCCAGTTAATACTGAAACACTCCACACAGATACTTCAAGGTTGGTGTGTGTGTGTGTGTGTGTGTGTGTGTGGTTGCTATTGTTGTTGTTGTTGTTGTTGTTGTTGTTGTTGTTGTTGTTGTTGTTCTCTATAAGACTGGTGGATCGAAGATGGAGAGAAAAAGCACACGGCTCCTCTGTGGTTTACTGCCCCCAGCCATGGAACTATTTACATGCCCTGGCATATGCTAGCAAGAGTGAAAACCACCCACACAGACCCTGACCACACTGCCACTCACCACTTTCAGAACAACTCTGCCTCCCAGCTCCAAATCCACTTGTTTATGAAAAGCTATCACCAATTTCCCTGCCCACAACTCTGCTGTGATGCCATTTGTCCTGTCTGTCTCAGCCCTGAAATGTACAGCATTTTCTGCTGACTTCTCAGGGACAGATCTCAGTGTTTGCAACTGGTTCCTTTTGAGATTACAAACAAAGCAAAACAAAACAAAAAACAGAAAGACTTGTTTTTGTGATTGTCTTGGAAATAATAACACACACAAATACACAGTCTTTAAATGCATGCAACAGAATGACTGAAGATTAGTGTAAAATGTCTCCAAAGGAGAGTTTGCAAGGGATGATCAGGTACATCCAGAAAAGCTCGACCAGAGAAAAACATCTCCCTGCTCTGATGAGACAGTGCACAATGGGAGAATGCACTTGGATACACAATGCCTCAGTGTCTCGTTTGTCTTCGGAAAAAAAACAAAAAAACAAAAACAAACAAACAAAACAGAACCCCCTTTTCCCAGCCACATGCAACACAATAGAGCAAAACCACATGAATCTATTATGTCTTATGGGGCTTTTAGCAGGAGTATGACTGTTTAACCAGGCAGTGACATGAGAAGAATTACTATTAGACACTCCAGCTGAAAGTAGAGATTTTATTGATTCCCACACTGGCCTGCCTTTTTATCTTTGATTGAGTGGCTCTCATGAATCCAGAAAGGTAACACTCCCGCATTGAGAGCAGCAGCAAGCAGTCTAACCCAGACTGAAGCCATCTGTCAGTCTAAAAGAAAGATGAAGGTACTTCCCAAAGTGTCATCTATCTAGCCCCTCTCCCCCCAGAACTATCTATCCATCGCCTACCCTGAGTACAGAGCCCATCCCCTCTGTCATACGGCTCCTCGAGGAGGCAACTAAATCTCAACAAAGGGTTTAGTGAGGAGATAAGCAAAATACACCTTCGTATAATTAGGACACTAATTGCACCCTGAGACAGAGTAATTATGTCCCTCTTTTTAGGAAGCATTTAGTTCTGCACATTTCCAACTCTCCAGGTTTTTGTGATCATTATTTTTTATTGTTTCTGAGGTCTCATTTAGAAAATGATCAGATTTGTCTCTCTGTTTACTAAATATCAAACACGATGTACAAACATCTTTCAATTAGGTGTTCTGCAAAGAGCCCGCTCTCCCCCTCTCTATTTTAAACAGGACTCATTTGCATTCATGGGCAAATTAGAATGCAGAAAAGCGTATGAGCAATGTGCAGGTTTACACTTCAGTGAATATTCATAAAGTACCGATTCTCCTTGCAACCATTTCCCTGCAAATGGCCCTCCCACTATATGTGCTGTGTTTGTCATTTAGGGGCCTTTTCATTTGTTTTAAAGTGCCAGGTTTGGAGACAATACAAATGTATTGAGCAGGCCATGTGGAAGCAGGAACTGAGAGGAAATGGTATTTGTGTTCCATGCCACAACAGTGCTCACTGGGAACCCTTGCAATTGATGGTGCTGCCTCTTGGTGCCAGGTATAAGGGAAATAATCCAAAGTGACAAATATCAGGCTGCAGCTGAAAGGAAGACAGCCTCCTGTTCTGCAACACCAGACCCGTTCTCCAAGCTCCTGCCAGGCAAGGTCCTGAGTGCACAGTACTGTGGAAGTGGGGGCTCTGTATGCATGCATACTTGGACCCCCACCTTCTCCAAGGCAGCATGGATGGCAGGATACAGACAATTGAGACTATAAGAAAAATACTGGAATGTTGGCTTCTGCTTTTATTGTGTTGCTCAGATAAATCAAAATACATCCCATCTGTGAAATGCAAGAAATCAATAGAAAAGAAGAAGGAAAAAATGACAGGTAGGCATGTTTTCAGTCCCTTAGGGCATCAGGTGATGGATCACTAGAGTACATAGTAAGATGGAAGTGGAGGCAAGACTTTGAAAGTGGGGTTCTGAACCCTAGGAAGATAGACTACCAACCTACTGAGCAGACATGCTTTTTTCCTGTGCCTTCAAGAAGGGTCTTGCTAAGCAAAAATTTCCCAACTATAGCCCTGGTTCTAAGACTTATGACTTGGCCCCTACCTACAAACAACACAAAAGGAAGAGATATAAAGGGCAGAATGGGAGGGAACTAGAAAATTAGAGTGCACTGGAGCAGTGAGAAAGTCATGCAGCTTCTGCCCGACTGCCTCTTGGCACACATGCACATTTGTCATCCCTGATGATATGGCTGTGGACAGCATTCATGACCAAAAGTCAATGACCTAACTCCTCCACAGGGAAAGTACCAATGTATGTTTTGCCAACTTGTATTGGGCCATCTGCTGACCAGATTTACATCTTCAAGGCTGGTATGTGTAGGCTTCTCAGAGACCAGCACATGCCCCAATAATGAATCCCCAAAAAGCAAACAACAGCACCTGGAGGCTAACAGCAACAAAGGACTGTAGCCTTCCCATTGATAGGACCATTGCTCTACTCCTCCTCTCAAACTGACAACCCTAGTGCTGTGTTTTGCCAGCACCATGCTTCCAGCCAGTTCACTGTGAAGCATAAGTGAGAAAGAGTGACCAGCTCACAATCCTCCAGGCTTATGCACAGGTGGGGGCACACAGATGTAGCATGCCTGGAACCTGCTGTTAGAGAATTTTCAATACATTTGAAGATTTGCATGAGGCTCTCTGGAAACAATGGGCCTGTACTTATTCTCTTCCAAACCAGGAGGAATGAGACAGCATTTAGTGTAGCTACATGCTACTCTGTAAAGCTGTAGCACGGTCTGGTTAGTGGGAAGTCTAACAGTCCTTAAGCTGTCAGCAAGAAGGTATGGTTTCACACATGGTGAAGATGGTATGGTTTCACACATGGTGAAGATGGTATGGTTTCACACGTGGGGAAGACAGTATGATTTTACATATAGGACTCTATGGCTAGGATAAGTGTATTTCATGCAGGATTATGGGCGGATGAGGTTATTCCAAATATACCCAATGGACGCAGATGAGACAGGACAGAGTAAGCAGAGTTGGGGGCAGGATGAGAGAGAGAAAAGAGAAGGAAGAGGTAAAAGAGGAGAGAAGAGAAGGAGGAGATCCCTGCTTTCCCTGTCTTGCCCTCCTTCTAGCTGCAGCCCAATTGTCTTTAAATCATGTCTCCTCGCCTCCTCTTGTCTCTTCTTTCTCTGCCTCCTGGCCAACAGGACTAGAAAACCAAGTCCTTACCAGAGACAATCACTAGTCATGTGGGGCCACTTGAGTACCCTGTACCTTCTTAAAGCCCCCAAGGTGGCTGATACCACCCTCCTGCACCAACTGCACTGCTAGTGCCAGGGTTGCCTCAGCTTTGCTTCCTGACTCATCAACCTTGAGCCTGCTCCTCCCCAGGGAAGTGCCCGGAAGATGAGCAGAGCATATCTGTGAGGGAGCACTCTTTCTCACAAAGGCTGACCTCTTTCCCTCCCCTTTATCATCTCTTCCACTTTCCAGACCCTGCCAGCCCCTCCCACTCATCCTGTAGTCAAGGCAGTCACCCTGCTATTTGCTCAGGTACTATTTTCTCATCCTCCTTTTCTTTCCTTTTGTGACACCTCGAGTCACGGAGGCTTTTAAAGTTCCACCACCCAGCCTTCTTTTGTCCCTTATCCCCTGGCTGCCTCAGCTCATAAAGTTCAGGAATGCTCTCCCAAACACAACAGAGAGAATCATCTTTGTTCCTCTGTGGGATGGTTAATCCTGACTACCAATTTGACTGAACTGAAAAATAAAGCACACCTCCAGGGCATCCATGAGAATACTTCCAGAGAAGATGAACCAAGTAGGGAGGACATGCCTGATTGTGGGTGTCACCTAGATAACACAAAAGGAAAAGGTCCATTAATAGGGGGATTTTCTCTCTGTGCTTCCAGTCCACAGGATGTGAATGAACTTCTGTGCTCTAGCACACCTTTCCTACCATGATACACTGATGTCTCTGAAATCACCAGCATTACTTGCCCAGAAAATGTTGCTTCCAGAATTGTTATAAGAAATAGCATACTCCTCAACTACCTGACTTTCATACAGCATTGGATTCTATGGCCCATTGTATTAGTCAGGATTCTCTAGAGGAACAGAACTTATAACATGAATATACATGGGATTTATTACAATGATTTACAGGCTGTGGTCCAGCTACTCCGAAAATGGCTGTGTACCAACAGAAAGTCCAAGAATCCAGCAGTTGTTCAGTCCACAAGGCTGAGTGTCTCAACTGGTCTTCAATACGTGTCGGAATCCTGAAGAAATAGGCTTTAATGCCAGTGAAGGGAAGGGCTTACTAATATGATAGCAAGAGAAAGCAGGCAAAGGTCGGCAAGCTTCCTTCTCCCATGTCCTTTACATAGGATGCCAGCAGAAGGTGTGGTCCACATTAAAGGTGAATCTTCACACTTCAAATAACCCAATTAAGAAAAAGAGTCTCTCACAGGTGTACCCTGCCACTGGGTTCTATTGAATTCCAGATGTAGTCAAGTTGTCAAGAAAAATAGCCATCACACTTGTCCCCCTCCTCTTTAAGACCTGCTTGTTTCCTTGCTATGTAACCAGCCTGGGTACCTGACCACCTCTCTAAAACTTTCTTGGTTGCTTTCACTGGTATCTATCCCCCAATCCCTAAATCTTAAACCTCCTCTTAAGTCAGGACCCTTGGTGGATCCTCATCTAGCCAGAACCATTGCTTTGCATCTTTGAAGAATACCCACATTCTGTCTCTGCACCTCTGACCTCTGGTCACTTACCTGTTCTAGCCAAGGTCATTCCAAATGGCATTCCTGTTTGTTTTAGAAGGTCAAGCAATAGGGTAGGCATTGCAAATACCAAGATCAGTAAGATCCAGGCCTTACCCACAAGGCCTTCACAATTTGGTGAAAGAGATGTACACATAATTAAGCAAATGTAGAGCAGTATGGGATTACACAGATAGCCAAAGGCAGTAGGAAGCACTTAAAAGGAGTATCGAACTAGAGAACACAACCCAGGCTGTGGATGAGGGGATCTGGGAGCCCTTTACAAAGATAAGATGCTTCATTTACTATTTAGAGAACAAGAGTAATGTAGAGAGCATGGGAAATGCTGCATGCTACTAGCAAAATTCACTGATAGTATTATGTTAACTGTACATTAGCAGTGACAAAAGTGAAAGTCAAGAAAGACACCTAAGAGTCTGGCAGAGTGACTTAGTCATGCAGTGAAACATCATGACTGAACACAACTTGAGAGGGAAGGGGATTATTAGGCTTATATATCCCAGGTCATAGTCCACCAAGGGAAGCTAAGGCAGGAACTCAGACAGGGTGGAAACCTGGAGACAGGAGCCAATTCAGAAGCCATGGAAGATGCTGCTTACTGGCTTATTCTTCAGGGCTTGCCCAGCCTGCTTTCTCATAGCACATGACCACCAGCCCTGTAGTGGCTCTACCCACTGTGAGCTGGGCACTCCCAAATCAGTCATCAATCAATACAAAGTACTACATTCTTACCCCATGACTCTAGCTTGAGTCAAATTTTCATTAAAACTAGCCAGCACCCAGGTACTATGGAGTGGCATATCAGTGTCTCCTCCCTACCTACCCTGTCTGCTCAGTAGTTCAAGAAATTATTCAGTTGTGGATTGGGATATGGCTTACTTGGTAGAGTGCTTAACTAGCTAACACAAAACCCTGGATTCCATTTTCAATATCACATAAACAAGGCATGGGAATATATACCTGTAATCTCAACACTTGAGAAGTGGAGGCAGAAGGATCCTAAGGTCAAGTTCAAGACCAAGTCAAGTCATCAGACTATATAGCAAGTTTGAGGACAGTCTGAACTACGTGAGACCCTGGTTGGTTCATTCATTCATTCATTCATTCATTCTCTCTCTCTCTCTCTCTCTCTCTCTCTCTCTCTCTCTCTCTCTCTCTTTACCTTCCTCCCTCATGAAACTTTCTCAACTCAAGTTGCCATTACATTCCTGCTGTATTTCACAGAGGCCTCATTCTGTCTCTGAGGGCTCAGTAGGCTACTAAGGAGTGATGTGCATTCTTATAATCCTTCAGTTCTTTGTTAGAACTTCAACACACACACTTTATCCAACAATCAAGGGCCTTAATAATCTGAGTCTCTCTTTCCCTCTCTCCCTCCCTCCCTCATTCTTGTATAACAGTACACATAATACCTTATCACCTTATTTAAAAAAAAAAAAGCCTGTAAGTATTGTTTGTCTAAGTCAATCTGTCTGTGTTTGCACACATAGAATGCTCCTAAGAGCTACCATTCAGCAAGTGCTTTCTATAACTAATTCTTCCAGGCACTAATAAAATAGCAGTCCTATGAACAAACCAAGGCAAGGAAAGGTGAGAATTTTTCCCGACATCATGTAAGCAAAGCTGTGAGTGTAGAGGCTAACTCTGGGCTACTGTGCTCTCATCAAGCTGGAAAACAGAACCATCAGAGAAATTCTACTTGAACTTGTACATTTTCATATTGCTTGAAATTCACAAAATGGGTGTGTATTAGTTTTGTAACTGTGGGGGAGGATGGAAAGAAAGGAAAAGGGAAAGAAGAGGAAGAAAATGCAGGTGAGAAGTGAGGAGGGAAGGGGGAACAGGGGGATAGAAGAGGAGAGGAAAAGAAAAGGAAGGAGAATATGCTAATGTTTGTTTCCCTTTGCTATCATTGCAGGGCATCACAGAGTTAGTTGGTCTGGCAACACTCTTATGTCTTCATGGCTCTGGAGGTCAGGAGTCCACAGACATCAGCAGGATGTGCCCCTCCTGAAAGCTCATAGGAAGAATCTGCTGTCTTCTCTCCCCCAGCTTCTAGCTTTGGACCCATCCTCTGTCTTTAAGTCAGTGGTGTTGGATCTTGCACCCTGTCTCTAACGTGGGCCTCCAGTCTCCCTGCTACAAGGTTTCTTCCAATTCCATGCAGGCCCACATGGTCCAGGGCAATCTCTACATCATTAACTGAGCCACAGCTCCTAAGTGTATTCTGACAAGGTAATATTTTCACAGATTCTGGAAGTCAGAGGAGGACATCCCTAAAGGTAAGGAGAGACTTTTCCCCTATCAATTACACAGAAGGAAAGAAAGGAAAGAATGAAGAAATTGTATCCAAGCTTTGGGACTTCTATTTGTCCCAACTGTTCAAATTAATAGTCTCACATTCAAACTTGAACTTCAGCCATCCTACATTTCCTCCCTTGTGGCTCCTAGAGCACCTAACACTTGAGCTCTCTGGGGCAGGAACTTTCCCATCCTTTGCTTCCTAGGCAGCCACCTCCAGTGCTTTGTACCCTGCACAGGCTCAGTATTGTGGCAAAGGATTGAATTGTTTCGAATACAGCTTCCCCGCCTGAGCCTGCCCTTGTGGCCTAGACTGACAGCCTTGAGATTAACTGCCTAATGAATAAAGTTGCTGAGCTTGGCCCAGCTGTGCCTTTCAGAATGTGTTTGGGTTTGCTATGCCAAGTATAGATGATTGCCCCTGTCACCAGCCTTTCAAGAACCTGAGCTGCCAAGGC
The DNA here is from genome assembly GCA_030556225.1 of Cricetiscus sungorus. NCBI lineage: Eukaryota > Metazoa > Chordata > Mammalia > Rodentia > Cricetidae > Cricetiscus > Cricetiscus sungorus. The sequence continues at coordinate 24,989,202 of JANBXA010000741.1, read as the reverse complement.
GAGGCAGGCAGGGCCACCTGATTGCAGCTGCAGCTGCAGAGGCAGCCAGGGAAATGTGACTTTGGCTCACCTGCCTTGAGTGACTAGAAACATAATGCTGCTCTCCAAGCCTGCCAGCTGATGGGCTGCACAGGCTGGCAGCAGGGCCATCATCATCCACCTAAGGAATTCCAGATCACCTCTGTCCACCCTGTCCCCACCACCTCTGTTTACTTGGTGGAGGTGATGCTTGAATAATGATGTGTGGTTACGTGTGCTCAAAGGTTGTTAGAAGTCTTGTTTTCAATGAGTCCAGAATACACACACGCCTATCAAACGTGACTGTGAGCCTTCAAAGGATCCATACACTGAGGCCACTGAGTCTGATTTGTAAGGGGTCTAAGGGAAAAGTCCAAAGGCAATGAGACAACAGGATTACTGTCTTTGGGATGAGGTTACAAGGAAAGTCCCATAGCCTCCAAGAGGCCATACAAGGACACTTCAGCACAGCCCCCTAGACACTGAGCACAGCCCCCCAGAGGGAAAAGACACCTAATAATGACTGTGCAAGAGTGAAGACTGGCAGCTGTTCCCATCTGTGCCTCCCTCTGATGTTTGTTGCCATCTGCCATGGAGGGTGGACTGCTGCTGCCCAGGGCTCCCTCTCCTCTCTGGGCTCTTCTCCCCTGGGAGTGAGTAGGTGTGTTGAGGCTCTAGAATAACAACTCTATATGTGCTGGTAAACTGTCCATTCAGTTTTTCTTTCTTTTTTTTTTTTTAACAGTTAAACAATGCACCTTATGATGGGCCAGGAACTGTTCTGGGTGCCAAGAAAAAGCAGCAAACAATACATACTGAGAACCTTCTTTCGTGGGAGACAAAAGTAAACTCAGAAAATAAGAAAAATAGGTAGCATGCAAGACAGCAGTGAGTACTTAATAGAAAGCTCGCACTGAAAATGTGGATAAGCAGTGTGTACCTAGCTGCAGAGCTAACTGGGTGCAGCCCAGAAAATCGGGTGTCATGTCTTCTCCACTATGTTCTTGTTGCTTGAGGGGCCTTGTTCATCTAGACTTCAGTATCTGGAACCACAAACAGCCTGTGCTGCTTGTAGGAAAGCTGGTACCTGGTCTGAGGATCATTCTTACTCCTAAAAGGACCAGATGGTGCCTGGCAATTGTCCTTGCTAACCCAGGGTATGCTTTCAGCTCTCCAAGAGTTCTTGACTAGATTCGCAGTACCAAACAAGTGATACCACCAGTGGATGGGCCTTAAATCCAATCAGAAAGCAGGTGGTTGCACTCATTATGGTAATGCCACTATGACATCCATGGGCATGTCTTACCATATCAGTCATTACTGAAGTTCACAGGATTCACAGTTGTAAGATTGTTGATGACTCTCCACAGTAACCTACACAATACTTTCAAGTACTAAGGAAGTTAGCCAGAAAGAAGGAAACTTCCTTATCAGTACCAACTTCATTTCTCCATGTCCTGTGACTATCTTCAGCAATAGAGTTTTACCATCAAGTTCTAGAGAGCAACCAAAGGCAGAAGCAATAGCATGTATTCTTTGGGGTCAGGGGACAGATTTTGGGATAATTTAGAACAACAACTCAAGGGGAAATATTCCATGCCTGGCACTGGGCTTTTTATTTGGCAATCCATGACTTCTAGGATGATTATAATCTCTTATATAATGTAACTCAATTAAATTTTATATTACGTATAAAATATATAAAACAGTAGCCTTTCATATGGCTTTTCCCAACATTCTTGTGTTAGTTACCCCTCACAACTCCTTTACATCAGAGTAAGCCTTTTAAGGAAGACAAAACTTGATGTATAAGAAATTTACCACAATACCAAGACACCAGTAAAGAACCCTGTTCACCAAACAGAACAGAGGTGGAACCGTGAAGTACTAGTTTACACTGTAACTGTTTCTTGGCCTCAATTTCATTGACATTTGTAGCTGAATAATTAATTCCCTTCAGTAGATTCCATCCTGTGCACTGTAGGTTGTGTAGCAGCATTTCTGAATTGTACCCAGTAGATGGTAGTGGGAGTGTCCAGTAGTCATAATAACAACCAAACTTACCTCCAGACATAGACAGACATCCCCCACAGGACAAAATATCACTTGTAGCAAAGAATCATTGTATTTATAAATGTAAAGTTTTGGCAAACTTAATTAGATATTCCAAGAGAGTGGCAAAGAATTTCTTTGTGATGCATGGATTTATTTCTCTCATCTTACAAGGGTATACAAGTAAATTACATATTACTCTATGTCTAATTGATTTGGAGATCACAAATGATACAAAAAGAAAATCATTCCAGAAATTCTAGAGGACTTTTGAAGGGAAAAAAGTCAATATAAACAAAATAGAGATGTGTTCCATCATAGGAAGTAAACCACATAGTGAAAAACTAGAGTGGAGGGGGGAACTCTACAAAAAATACACAACAAAACCTTAAATAATATTTTATCTATGAGTATAATAACATGAAAACTAAAAACTTTGATTTTCTGAGATGGCAAGATTGGGAGAATATTTCTTTCGTGTGTGTGTGTGTGTGTGTGTGTGTGTGTGTGTGTGTGTGTGTGTGGTTATAAAGCCATGTAATAATTACATTTCTAAAATCTCTTTCTGCAGTAGGTCTTCCTGGGTAGAACTCTGCCTTTGCAGTTCAGGGAAGCCCACACCTCTGAAACAATAACTTCCCATCCAGCAAGAGGTACATGGCTTAATCTGGAAGTAAGTCAGTGTACCTATCAGAAATACAAAGAGTCTAGGCTGTAAAGCTAGTTCAGTGGTGGAATGCTTGCCTAGCATGTGCAAGGCCCTGAATTTGATTCTCAACCAGGAAGAGAGAGATTTCCTTGAAAATTTTCATGTGAACTATATCTCACCCTTCATAAGTAGCCTAAGTATTCATGGGTTACCCACTCCTCTTGTCATGCACAGCTGGCCATGGACTGGAACAATGAAAAGTTTTTATTAATGACTGGGGCATAATGAAAATCTGGGACAGCCCTCTTTTAAAAACTACTACTTTCTCCCCTTCAGTCAACAGACACTTCCATCACCTAAGTATACTAGTCATCAGCCTGCACCTACCACATGGGGATATAATCCTAGACACCATCGCTTTACAGAGTCTAGCAAGTGTAGAGGAAAACGGGTTGAATTTTCTCCACCCTCATGGTTTGATCCCAAAGAATTTCTCTTTCTAGAATGATAGATGGTATCAGGGATTTATTTCACAAGAGTGAGCCATCTAAACAAATCTCTGCAGTCCCAACAGAATAGCTGTGATCCTAACCCCAGCTCAACAGTCAGTTAGAAGGTTGTCACATGCAGCAGTAGGGTGTGACTGAGTTACAACAACCTGAAAACCCTTCCAATGTTCACAACCCATCGATTTTTATCATTTTCTCTGGTACCTTACAGACAGTCATAGCTCTCACCCCAACACAGTGTCTGACAGAAGTAAATTACTATATATTGGCAGCAGAATAGTACAATAAAGCAGCATAGCAAAGAGCAGAGCAGGATGGGAGCTTACCATGCCAGTTCAGGAGCCAGGCAGCTTGGATTCCAACCCTACCACCTACCAAGTATCTACCTCTAGGGGAAGTATGACTTTCCTATCAGCATCTTGTCCTGTATATTCAAGTTAGAACCACAGTGAAGAAAATGGCAAGGCTAAAGAGGGCATTCGGGCATTGGTGGCACATGCCTTTAATCCCAGCACTTAGGAGACAGAGGCAGGTGAATCTGTGAGTTCGAGGCCAGCCTGGTCTACCGAGTGAGTTCTAGGACAGGCTCCAAAGCAATACAGAGAAACCCTGTCATAAAAAAATACATTAAAAAATGACAAGGATAAGATAGTTATAAGGAATACTAAAATAAGCCATGCAAGGTCCTGGAACATCATACTTATTAGAGGGTACTTGCAACTTCACAGCTAATCTCTGCCACCCGCCAGTATGTGATCTCATTTCAGTCTGGCCTTCCCCATGCACAGTTCCTTAGCTAAGAAGTGAAATTACTATCCTTAATGTTTTAAATGGCCATGAAGCAAACGTTTTTACAATTACATTTATACTCTCTGTGATACGCTCATGAAGCACATCACCTAATCATCCCTCAGAGGAGCCCTGGAAGAGTCCAGTAGCCTAAATGGACACTAGTGCACTAGTTAAACATATGAAGCTCACAAAGGAGCAGTCAGAGGAGAAACAAATAAGGAGGCACGAAGAGCATGTTTCTTTGTCTTCCATTAAAAGCTTTCTTAGTATAATAGTGTGGGGGAAACCATATACCCTGCAAAGCCTTAGTATGTTTCAAACTGCCTTAGATTTCAGTTGACAATTTCCATGGTGTCTTCATGCCATCACACAGCACTGCCATCCCATGATCAATAGAAAATCAATTTTAAGTTGAAAAGACAGAAGTCACACATAGCAGTATCACTGAATTGTGGCTATGCATTGAGTTTTTATGCTTTAGAATCCTCTGACTTCAACATTGTACACAAATGCTGAGTGATGTTGGGCTACCCAGAGATGAAGAACAACTTGATAATGACTTCTGCTTTCTGATTCTTAGTTCCCTTCACTGCTCTGGGTAAGCCCTTGTGGTTTGAGTAAAAATGGCCTCCATAAGTTCACAGAGAGTGAAACTATTAGGAGGAGTGGCTTTGTTCGAGTGGGGATGGTCTTGTTGGAGGAAATGTGTCACTGAGAGGGTAGGCTTTGAGGGTTCAGATGCTCAAGCCAGGCCCAGTGTGATTCTCTCTTCCTGCTGCCTGGTGGACCAGATTTAGAACCCTTGGCTCCTTCTCCATGCTTTCTGCTTTTACCTGTCCATCCTCTTATCTTGTCATAACCTTGAATTTCTCTTCTATACCATAAATATTCATGTAGATCATTTACAAAGTCCCTACCACCCATATCCAGCAGCACACACAGACATTGTTGTCAACAGAAACTGTATCACCAATGCCATGTTCCAGGTTGACAAGCTCTCCTTCTGACTTCCATGTTCATGGATCCCTGTAGGGACATTTTCATCCTCATTGGTGCCACCATTTGACACACACCCTTACAGTACTCTCCTGTTTTCAATTTCCCCTCAACCCTCACCAGCCCCATGGCCTTTCACATCAGCATCGTTCTACCAGGTCTCCTAACTGCCAGTCTCTTCTTATCATTCCCCATCTTCAGAACCTCCAGTGTCCTTATGGGGAGTGTTATGAACACATAGGTAAGAAAATTCTCTGCTGTAAATAGCTACTGTAAAATCAAGGTGTTCCTCCTTCAACCATCTGTGCCCCTGAATTCCATCATCCCCACAGGGCAGACCCTCAGAAAGACTAGATGAGGACATTTGGGTGTGGACCAGTCCTTTTATCCATAGGCAGAATTGCTTCTTCTATGAAACCTGAGTTCTGCTTCTAAAATCTTTCATCAAATTAAACCTAGCCAGCCATATTATCTAAGATAATCTTTACTTATAGTACACTGCTTAAAGACTTGATTCATCTCTACAAAATGTCCTCCCAACATCACCTAGGTCAATGTCTGACTGAGTAACTGGGCACTCTACCCTAGCCAAGTTGACACACAACTGACTATCATAAGACCATGCTATTTACCATCCAGACTGAAACACTCCTGAGTGAATGGAAGAGCTATTCATAATTATGCCAGAACACACATAAACTTTAAAAAACACAGAAAAAGAAAATTAGAGCCTTATTACAGATATGGGAGTACTAAAATCCAACCCTCAAACTACCCCCTGTGACTTAGTATGGCTCAGCAAGCAACAAAACACTTTCTGACGTGACAGAAAGCACATATATCATGTATGAGTTAGCAAACCTGGAAGGGCCTTGTGATGTTTAAAGGAGATGTCCCCCATAGTCTCGGACACTTGAGGACTTGGTCCCAAATCATTGCTGTGTACCATGAAGTTCTGAGTGCTGCACACCTTGTTTCCACCGAAACTCTTCAGAGACTTGGGAGGTGTCATCTTGCTTGAGAAAATATATCACTAGGGGCAGCCTTTTCAAGTTTAAAGAATTATACCATTTCTAATTTTCTCTATCTCTGTCTGTCTCTGTCTCTCTCTCTGTCTCTCTCTCTCTCTCTCTCTCTCTGTGTGTGTGTGTGTGTGTGTGTGTGTGTGTGTGTGTGTGTGTGTGTGTGTGTGTGTGTCTATGCTTCATGCTTGTGATTCAAGATGTGACCTCTCAGTTTGCCACTCCAGCTGCCATGCCTATTGCTTGCTGGCACGTTTATTTACCATGACAGAACCTTATTCCTCTAGAACCATAAGCCCAAATAAACCCTTCCTTCTGTAAGTCATTTTGGTCATGGTTCTTTGTCACAGAAATAAAAAGTAACTGATCCAGACCTCAAGCTCAGGGCAAGAAAATCTATAGCAGAAGGCAGAAGATAAAAGGCCTGGAGGAATTTCATATTTGTTTCTTCCCAATGCATGCTACCTAGGCAACTTTTAGGATAGTTAGCAATGACTTGTAGACAGCTTAGAGGGAGTGGCCTACAGAAGTGATTGATGATCAAGACCTGGAGCCATAGTTTCTCTTCACACATTGCCCACTGTGTAACCGCAGGCAGTCTGTGCATTGAAGTTTTTATACAGAAAATGTAAGTGATGAGTTATGTTCACATGTGTTATAGAGGTTCCCAGTAATGACCACAGCCACCATAACCCCCCAACAGACACACCCTGCTTCACCTCTGTCTATAAAGCATTTGAACAAACAGCCTGTGAAATAGTCATATTTCCTGACTTTCATAGGTAATCCTGCCTCAGCTGTCTTCCAACTGCCTGTTCACTTCTCTGTACATGCTTTCTTCCCAAAGACTGCCATCCACTCGTGACTTCAGTCACCATTATCTGGCTCTCAGATCCTTATTTCTTGGTCAGGTACTAAAGTATCAGCGGTACATTTTTATCTGTTGACTCAACACTTGGACAAAATCTTTCCTTTCTTTTGTTCTGTGGTATCAGGGAAGAGGCAGTGCCAGAGGAAGCAAGTGGAGGGGAGGATTATGCCCCCTCCCCAAGACTTCCCCATTTAAATTTACATAATGAGAACTAATGACAACTGAGAGGCTTAAATTCAGCATATTTGAGAATGAACTTACGACCTTCTCTGAAAACTGGACTTTTCCTCCCTGGTTCTGTCTCAGAGAATGTCACCACTGTTCAGCCTGCTCAGTGAACCAGAAAGCAAGGAAGCTGTCCCCTTCACCACTTCCTCCCTTCCAGTGTCTTCCACGCCATCCACCTAGGTCACCAAATGGCAACCTCTTGTTTTGACTGTGGTTCAGCTCTTAGCACCCACTTTGGCCACTCTTTGATTCAGCCACATCTGGACAAAGCGTGTTCACAGTGTGCAGATACAAACTTTAAAGGCCTTTTGTTGCCTTCCTTTGCTATCAGTATACACATCCTAGCAGTCGCCTGCAAATCCCTGCCTGGTTTGGCTCTTGCCTGCTTTTTCAGATTCGCCCTGTACTGCTCTTCCCTCTCTCTCTCCTAACTCCAGCACATCAGATCAGCATTTCTCACTGACTAAAATGTTCTGCACATACCACCAACCCAGGGACATTGCACACGTCGTTCCTTCTGGAGGAATATGATAATCCCATTCTGAACTATAAAGTCTCCCTGACTCACTTTTAGTCACTTGACATTATTTTTCTCTGGGGAGGCCTTCCCTAAGCCATTTTCTGTCTCCATCCTCTCTCTACCTTTTCAGATTCTTTTGATACAATAGTCATCTTTCTCTGTAGTCTCTGTAGGTTCAGTTACCCAGAGCATAAAATATTAAATGCAAAATTTCAGAAATAAACAACTTAGAGGCTTTATACTGCATGTTCTTCTAAGTGATATGGTGAACCATCCCTTTGACCAGTGTGTCTACAGTTTATATGCTACCTACTCTTTAATCTTTTAGCAGCCACCCCACTGTTGCCAAGTTGCATTACTGTTGTTCAAGGAACCATTATTTGGGTTAGGAAAAGCCCCCCCCAAGCAAGACACTAGCAACTTGAATGTACCAAAAAGAAGTCATATAATGCTTCCTTTAAGTAGAAAGAGGTAAATTCTTGATTAATAATAAAAAAAAATTCACATGCTGAGTTTCCCAACATCTACAAAATGCTGATGTATATAAAACTGCAAATATACGGTTGCATATGTGTGGTAAACACTTGGTTTAGGTGGAAAGCATTAAATGTGCACATGATTATATAGGTTAAACAGCACACATAGAGTTCAGTGCTGGCTATGGTTTCAGTATCCCTGATGATAAAGGAGAAATTTGTACTTTCATACAACTGTATACTCAAGGCCTCTAAAGCAGCCACTCATTTGGGTTTACACTGACATAATGGATTGGCTGTCTCTCTGCACTAGGAGAGTGGAAATCATATCATACTTCACATTCTCAGTTTCTAGCATCACGCTCACCACATAGCAGAGAAACAGATGAAGACTAGCCCATGTCCCTAAGGAGCTGGCCCTGGCATTGCCAATTTAGGCCCAGGAAGCTGAGCCTGCACATGAGGAAGCACAATGGTCACACAGCTCCGATGCAGCAGAGCCAGGACTCAAACCCTGGTCTTCAGATGCCAAATCACATACAAGAGCTTTTCCACTATCTCCAGAATTACTCTGCCTGAGAGGCCAATGGCACATCCGGCAAAACATGCAGAGACAGCAACACTGAATGGGACTTTTCCCTCTGAAAAAGCAGATGTGCATCTGGGCACTGAATTTGTATCAACACACTCAACACAAAAGAATTTCCTTCCAAGTGGCTGCCATAGAGGCTCAAAAAGGTTTCCACTTGAGAGCACTATCGTCTTTCTTGACTTTTAAAAAATATCCCTTCTCCTTCGCAGGTCAGAGCAGGCTCCTCTGCTGTCCCTGGCATCATTTCCCTCAAAGCTTTTCTGACTGGGGAGACACTGCCATCAACTTAAAAAAAAAAAAAAAAAAAAAAAAAAAAAGAGCTTCTATTAGTCACAGAAGGCAAGGACATAGAAGAGATGGGTGTGTAGTCTGGTAACAAAAGCTATCGAAAGAGCTATGTGTGACACACAGATATGTCTCATGCATTGTGGTCAACTGTGTTGAGCCCCTTCCTTAGCAGAGAATGACATCAGGCTTATTGTGTGCCCATCTTAGTGGGCTGATTTCCTAGCAACTATTTCCTAGAGATGGGAGGGGTAAGTTTTATTTGTGGAAACAGAAGATTGTCTGGTGGTTTACGAGTGTAGTTTAGATAGGAGGAGCAGTGTCTCAGAAGTCAGGAGATCACCAACCCAACCCCAACTCTCTCACCAGCTCTCCGAAAAGCCTTCACTTCAAGTGGTTTGCTCTCGTAAGTTGGTTTTTCTCCCTGATTAAAAAGAAGGGATGGGTTCTGAAACCTCTCTAGATGAGACCTCCTTAGTGGGTGAACTAGGTTGAGGTAGCCCCAAAAGATACAGTAAACCAGAACCAGAGTAGAAAAAGGTGACCAAAAATACCCTTCCCATGAATCACCAGTAGGGGTGATTCTGAGTTTCTTCAGGCCTGAGAAATCTGGGCTTGTTTTTCTGTTGTTCTGTTGTGTTTCTTTCCTTTTTTCTTGTTATTCCAGTGCGCGCTTGTGCGTGTGTGTGTGTGTGTGTGTGTGTGTGTGTGTGTGTGTGTGTGTGTGTGTTTCCTTGACGAATACCCTGCCTCTCCAAACAACTCCTTTATCATAAAGGAAAATGGGTATTGCTGCCCTAGAGGAATAAGAGTAGAGTACTGATAGCAACATCATTCTGATGGCATCAAACTGGAACTAACCAATATCCCCATCAGTAAAGGAATAGATAAATAAAATGTCTCCCATAAAATGGGATTTTTATGCAACAGTCAAAATGAATGAGCTGGCCTATCAGTGCGAACGAAGCTTGAAACGGTTGAAGAAAAAAGCAAGAATCAAAATTAATGCTTTTGTATATGAAACATGCTTTAAATGGCCTGAAAGATTAAATATCTAATGAACAATAATTGCCTAGGGGAAGGAGCATAAAGAAGAGAATTAGATTAGACACATTGGTTAAGGGGCCTTAAATGTGTCTGTATTGTTGGATCTTTGAAAAATGAAAAAAAAAAGGTAACTGCTAACAGTTTTTAATTATTGGCAATAAGATGACAAATGTGGCCAGGCAGTGGTAGTGCACATTTTTAATCACAGCACTCGGGAGGCAGAGGCAGGTGAATCTCAGTGAGTTGTATGCCAGCCTGGTCTACAGAGTGAGTTCCAAGACAGCCACAACTATTACACAGAGAAACCTTGTCTCCAAAAACCCAAAAAAAAAAAAATAAATAAAACAAAAGAAGATGACAGGTAGGGTCATCTATGAAAGTTTTCTTCATACTTCCTTCCTTTCTTAATTAAAAATTTTAAAAGTATAAACTCCTGAACTTGACATATATGAAGTGTCCATGCTCTGACCTTTGTCCAGAATAGTTGTCTGCCTTTCTCCAGCTGCATCCTGTATACTCCTGTCGGACCAAATTACCTCTCCCTCTTCCCACAGTGTATGACCAGCCCCCAGACTTTGCATGTGAGATATACCCTGCCTGTCCCTCCTCCCAACTGCCCCACATCCACTGCATGCTTCCACTTACCACGCAGGGCCCAGACCTATGATGTGGCTCCCATCCTGTCCAGACACAGCTAGCTGTCCCTCTTATGCTCTTTAGCACAGCATCATGCTTTGGCTGCCGAGCATTCTGCCCAGTGCCTGACGTGTAATCTATACTCTACCACATCCTCTGGGTGGAGGAAAAACGAAAGAAAAGCACAGCTGGTTTGCTCTAAGCGGGAGTTGTAGACACACACGACATGCCAAGGAAGTCCAGCTGAGCTGCTTTAAGGACAGGAGCACTGCTGTTCTCTAGCACGGGTACAGCTGATTTTAAAAACGTACAAGGCTAAGGTAGCCATCCTCCAACACAGAAGAGGAGCTTGAATGGAATATTAAGAAGAAATACTCCGTTTCCTCCAGGCACTGAGTTAGTTAATGAGCTGAAATTATAGCCAGGAAGATACTGATGAGAGACTAAAAAGAATTTGGGAAGAGCAACACACTGCTGGGAAGAGAGGGCTGTTTTGAAGTCAGGAAGACCTAGCAACAAATCCTAACCCCTCTGCTCAATGGCCTTAAACTCGGGCATGTTATTCAATCTCCGTGTCCCCATTTCCAGAATGGAATACCTTCCCTACATATTAGTGTGAGAATTAGAAGGTAGAGCATGTAAAGCCCTTGACACGTGGTAGTTACTTCTCCTAGTTCAGCAAAGGACTTAAATAGGAGATCCTTCCTTCTCCCAGCTTGTTACATTGTACAACCATTATAGCTTAAAGTGGAGCATGAGTTTAGGGACTTCCACAGGGCCCGTTGCCCCTTTATGGTTATTATGTGACAGAGCCCTAAGGGTTCCTCTGGGGAGAGAGAGAGGTGAGGGGCTCTGAAACACCCTCTTTAGAGTCAGCCTGTCCAGAACAACAAGGTATCCTGTGACCAGGTATTCACAATGGCATTTTCTTCTTCTTTAAAAAGACATGTCACTTGTGAGCCTGATAACAGCCTAGGCTAAACTGTTTAGCATTTTCACTTCAAAGGGTGATACTTAAACTGTCTCCTCAAACTTTCACAACAAAAGGTGATAGTTAAACTGTCTCCTCTCAGCCCTAACATCAACACCTCCCCTGATCCAGTTTCCAATAACAAGCTCTGGGATTGGATTTATAATCCAGATCGAAACATATTTCTTATTTTCTCTTCCAGCTGGAGTAAGAAATGCCTTGACCCCAACTCTTTGGGATTCTTTTCTCTCCTGATCTATTCATGTTTGACTTCTGCAGGAAGGGACATGACCCCTTCTGGACGATTTTTGGCATCATGAAGTAGTGAGGAGTCCATGCTGTGATACCCATAGCCTCTGTTTATAATGAGATTGTGTTTGCTTCATCGTTCTCTGTGCGGTGGTTAGAATATGAAATGTTTCCCCACAGGCTCATGTGTGGCACACATTGTTCCCAGATTATAGTGATGTTTTGAGATGGTCTAGAAACTTAGGATGGCAGAGCTTAGCTAGAAGACAGATCAGTGAGGATATGCCCCTGAGAGCTCTATCTTATTCTTGCTTTCCTCCCTTTTGTTCTGATTCCTGTCCTACCAGATGCTCCCACCACTACAATGTTCAAAAAGCTTGAGGCCAAACAACTGTGCACTGAGCTCTCTGAAACCATAAGCTAAAGTAGATAGTAGTCTCTCCCAGACGTTTGGTCACTATGATGAGAAAAGCTTACACATCTCCCTGCATGGTGTAATTACTGCTTACCTCTAACTTGAAGGCCATGTCATGTAGCTCTAGGAGTCTGGCTTAGGAATCTAAGTGACACCTGGCCCTAAATCCTCTGTGCTCTCCTCTCCTCATCTCCATTTCTAAGCTGTTCCTAGTGAACTGACAATTTTTTTGTTTTCCAGTCCCCTCAACAAGATTCTTCAAAATGAGCCCAGCCCTTCCCCAGTGGAAATGCATGTTTACACTTGGCCTCTCAAGGAGCCCCAGGCACAGTGCTTATTTCCTTCATGGGATGTGACAGGGTTCAATACATAATGAACAAAATGTCATAATAGCTCAATAAAGGCACTTTGTAAAACACATGCAACAAGCAATTAAAAAAAAAAAACTTCTAAATGAAGATTCAATTCCAAAGAGAAGAATGCCTTTGGGTTTTTTGACAATGCAAAATATTCTAAAACTCAATTGTTTAATGGGGTTTCCCCCAGAAGCACTGGCACATACTAATTCTTACTTCAAGGCAGCATGTTTATTTTAGCTCCAACCTACTTTCAATGGTAGGTAATTAGGGAAACTAAAAGTGCATATCTTATTGCTTAATTTAGAGTCTACCACTGTGTTTCCAGGCCTTTCTCGGGCACAGAACGATAAAAGATCTTTATTCAACTTTAAGTGCTTAAGAAAGGCAGTGGGTAGAAGTCAAGTTATATATTCTGATTTTTAACAGAAGTTCCAGCCTATCACTTTAAATACCTGCTTTTGAATGTGCAAGCTAAGCCCTCATGCAATCAATGTCACCCGAAGTTCTCAGAGCATCAGACATGAATGTTCTGGTTGCTTCTCTGCCATCTGGGCCCATTGCCAACAAGAACATGTCTTGGGTGGCCATCATGGAAACCACAAGTGTTTGTGTTTTCAAATCTTTTGTTCTAAAGGGAAGCACGGATCCACACGAGGGACTGGCAGAGGGACCAAGAGGATCACAAGCTGCCAGTGTTGGCGGGGACTTGAAGGAGGGCTGTCCAAGAGCACATGTGTCATTACAAGTGCCATATGGAGTTACCTTTTGCCAGTAATTTTTTCACAATTTTTAATGTGAAATTGATCTAAAAAATGTACTCTAACTCAACATTTTTGAGGTGTCGATGTATAACCAATATAAAAATTATTGCTGAAACATGACTCTGCTCTGCATCTCAATTCTGAAATTTCATCATTTACCTATCTCAACTTGGCTACAAAATTTTCAACTGATAGAATAAAACAAAGTCCTACGGAAACACAAAGTACATGAAACAGGAAAAACATTGTATTCCGCCTCATTTTTTTTTTAATTCAAATTTTAATTCGGGCTTTTAAAGCATCCATTCTTCATCTGCATCAGCCTTGTTTCAGGAGCCCTGTGGGACAGACAGACAGACAGACAGACATGTCCTTGGCATGCACCGCCAAGCTCTGAACTGGGCAGCCATGAGATGGCTCAGCCACAGGGAATTTAAAGGATTAGAACGTTGTTTTTTATTTTGAGGTAAAACCGCCACTCTGACATTTCCATCTTTAGATCCCAGGTCAGTCCCTCCCTGAGGAGACAGGACAGAGCCACACAGCCCAGCTAGAGACCTGGTAGCCCAGACACTCTCAGTACAGGCCTCTGGAGATCTCTTTCTTGTAAGTCTTTCTGTCCAAAGGGCACCACATCCTATGCAGAGAGCCTGGGCCTTCTGAGAGGTTTCCCTACCTCTGGCCATTTGATCAGGACATAGGGATGACGATCAAGAAAAGCAGTTAGTAAAGGCATTTTCCCGCACTGTGGTGAATGTTCTGCTCCTTCTCTGCCTCTTACACACACGCGCGTGCACACACACACACACACACACACACACACACCACACACGCACACACGCATGCACGCACGCACGCACGCACACACCTGGGTTAAATACTGCAAAAGAGGGGGCCCACATAAAACTGACTGCTTGGGGAAAAAAAAACTGACTGCTTGGTATCTGGCGCCGGGAGGTTTTTGTAGAGATGGCACTTCTGGAGGAAAGATGAGCTGAGTGAAACTGTTCAACTTTAATATACCTAGAAATATTAGTTTTGCATAAATGAGATCCTGGGATAATTGTGGTTAGCATGGCTGCCTTCCCCTACCTCACATCAGCTTCCTCATCCTGTTTTCACACCCCACCCCTGCAATTCATTTTAAGAACTCAGCATGTATCCTGGAATTTATATAAGCCATTGCAGCCCTTTACATGCACACTTACACACAGAGTCTGAACAGTCTGCCATGGCTCATTCTCCAAAACGGAGTTCTTCTTATGCGCAGTGTGCTGCAGCCAGCTTTTCTCACAGCATTTTTCTCAAGCTGGTTGGAAGAGCAAAGCCTTCAGAGCACTCTCACCACTCGAGCCCTTCTGCACCCAGAATGGTGACCAGCAGCAGACAAAGGGCTAGATTCCTGGCAGCTGGACACCTGCTGAAACAGACCCTTTCAGACTTTGCCCAGCCCTAACCACCAAAACAGGTGCTCCTAGGGTAGAGTAGCTGGAGGTGGGGGGGCGGGGTACCATCTCCAGGACTCCTGGGGCTCAATGAGATTGAGCGTGGGATCCTAGCTACCTGCAGGACGAGGATAGAGAAGGGCCCCTCCACGTGACCACCTCATGCGCCCTTCCTCAAGAATTCATGTTGCCAAGGCATACACAACTGCTCCGTATCCCCGAGGCTGGGGGAGCATCTGGAAAATTGAAAGTCAACCAATAATTGGAAACCTGACAGGTTTGCAGGTGCGAATGGAGTCTTTACACCAGGTGTACCAAGTTGACAGAAACAATTATGCAGCGACGAAGGGAGGGGCCTGCCTCTACCCAGGACTTTGCTCAAGCCCTCTTGTCCCTGCCTTCAACCATAGTCCTGAGTATCCCCAAAGGACCCAGCCTTGTCCTTCAACACCTCTTGTCTTCAGGGCAGCAGTGGGAAGAGTTCACCCAAAAGGGCCTCAAGTATTGCCGGAAATCACAAGGCGGTGTTTCCTTCATCCATTTTTAATTGCTTCAGGTCGTAATGACACCCTTTGGAAAATAAATACTTAACTACCTTCCCGTAGATTTTTCAGGCACAGGGAGGAGGACCGTGATGCAAAGCTTTCAGTTAATAGCTTAGTTTATCCTTGTGTCATTTCTTTTATTTCCCTTCGGCTTGTTATTTATGGTTTAAATTTTTTGCACCCTGGTGCTTGGCCTGCTTTCCTCGGGAGAATAATTAAGGGGGGAAAAATGTAGATGTTCAGGCATCTTTTTTCTGTGTGTACCCTTGGGCTGGAAGTAGTCAAAGTGTTTCAGGGAAAGTGGGGTGAAAGGAAGGAACAAACACCACTGTAGCCCCACCAGCCCCCCAAATAAAACCTACCATTCCCCTAAAGTACATCAGGTGCTGTCGTTGTCACTGGGGATGGTGCAGGCTATTATTCCGGTACTCACTGGCTTCTGGTTGGCAGATAGCTAAATGACAGGGCTCTCCTGTGTAGACAAATTACCATAGACCTGTCTAAGGCCAACGGTCCCGTAATTGAAATGGGATTGGGAACCTCCAAAGGGTGTCTGCCCTACATTTGACCAGGCCTCCTTACACGTCTGTGAGCCACTGAGAAAAATCGGATCAGAATGGAAGCCGAAATAAGAGAACACTGTTCCCACCACATGACAGAGTGTTTAATTAGGCAGAGGGCTATGAATTGCAGTCTTTTGCAGAAAACAGGGGAAAATAAAAGTTTCTCTGTGAGTGACTCTGGCTACCCTTGAAGACAATGATAATGAAACTGACAAACACACCTTGGAGGCCAGCTTCTAGAACCAAATCGATTTATTTAATAATTTAGGAATCACTTCCAGCCATCTCTCCCATTAAGAACTAAGGGGCCATTGTACTATTTCCTTGGTTCCTTTCCTTTCTCTTAGTTATGCCTCGCTGGCTTTAATAAATAAGTAATACAGAGGGGAAAACACTTATCTAGAGCCTTTGCCTTCGCCTTCACCCTGCAGGGCTCCCTCATTCTTGTCTACTTGGAAATAAATGGAGTGTAGAATAATTCTTTCCTACTGTAAAGGCTGGGACAACAGGGTTAGAGCCCGAGTATGCTCACAACAGCAAGGCAGCCCAGAGCACGGCTCAAGCCCGCAGAGGAGCAGCAGAATAAATTAACTCACTCTGACAGGCTGGGAGAGTCAAGGGCTCATTGCCAAGGTGGGGCATGCGTGCTGGTGACTCGGCAGCCAGTGAACGGTGAGGAACCACTAAGACGAGCAGAGGGAACTCCAGCAGCATCAAAGTAAACTGATCATTTGTAGTTTAAAATCATTTGTACTTTATTGCTCAGAAGTGAGGGCTGCTGAACCCAGCTGCGGTTATATTTCCTCACGATGCGTGGAGGAAATGAAAAGAGATTCTACTTAGACTGCGGGTCTCAGCGAGCAATCTTGCTGATGGAGCAGGATCGTGGCTCCCCTCAGTTTCAGCCCCTCCCTGCTTTCCCAACTTTCCCCACTTTGGGCAACACAGACCTCTTGTTTATCTGAAGGCCAGCAAGGAGCTGGGAGCACACAGAGCCATTGCAGACCTGGAGCAGAAGAGAGTGGGTTTCTAGCAGAGGTAGCCTCATTACAAACTCCAAGTCACAAAGACCACAGACAGCACAGACACAATCTTTCATTGCCGGCCACTAAGCAAAAGCCAACCCCTTTGCAAGACCAAATTCTCACCACACTTTTCTTCCTGAGTGCCCTCCGGGTTTCCTCTCAGAGTTGGTCCCAATACCAGCCTTTTGTACTTTTCCTGGTCCGGCTCCTGCTCTTTTTGGTGTCACTCCTCCTTCTCTACCCCGGTCCTGTCCTTCTCCCCAGCTATTCATCCCTTTTTGTTCTCTGGGACTTATACATGATGAGCACTCACTTCAGGAATGACCACACTACCACTCTTGGGGACATGCATTTCTGACACTGATCACTGGGGCCTGTGTTTCCCTGCCAGGGACTTCTGCCCCCTCTTGGGGACAGAACGTGCATCCGTGGATTTAAGACCACACCTCCAATGATCTTTAATGCACAGTACCCAGTGGGTGCTTAAAAAGCACATATTAGCAAAATGTCCAAATGGGCTTACTACTGAGAGACAGAGCCTTTGCCATTGGTCTATGTATAATTTGTGCTCCCTTGGTTTTTCAACTGGGAGAAAGAGAAGGAAGTCCAAGTATGTGTTGCCCTTGGAAACCAACATCCCAAAGCTTCACCTTGCAGCCCCTGGGAAAGTAATTTATCCCTGCCAGGAAAATATGGGCACCAAGCCACGTAGCAACTTCTTTACCTCTACAAATTAATCATGATTCCAGCGTTAATTCCATAAATAATTCATGAAGTCAAACATAAAGTATCACAGCACTCTCACCATCCATGCTATGCAGCTTTGTTCACAGAGACATTTAAGCAGAAACCTGAAAGCCTCGTTAATTTGCAGGACATTCTGATATGGCAAATACACGTTACATTTCACCAAATACCTTTCCCGAATTAATATCCATGGAGGGCCCTGCTTGTGCTGGGTGTGGCACCTGGTGAGACCAGATGAAGGACACATCTCTGCAATGAAGGACACAACTTCTTTCCTACCATTAAGACGGAGAGACAAGGAGCTATCTCAGTGTTGAGACAGCACCTGAAGATCGTACAGCACAGTGGGGTCTGCTCGGTGCAGGCTGACCTGAGCTCCAACTCTAACTCCTAGCTGTGTGAGCAGAAGCCAGTTAATGTCTCTAAGTGTCCACCAGCTCGTATGTCAAGTGGTATGATGGTAATAATATCTACCTAAGAGCCTGGCCCGGTGGCACAAACCTATAACCCCAGATGCTCAGGAGGATGATGCAGGGAAAGTCCAAGGCCTGCTTGGCCCAGTCAGTTCAATGTGAACCTGAACAATTTTGAGACGCTATCTAAAAAAAAAAAAAAAAGGAGGTTGGCCGCCTGATCTCAGTCCATACCTCTGGCATAAGCTTCCCACCACCCAGAGGCCAGGCCAGCAATCCCAGGTAATACTGCCTCCCACCCCCACCTGTGCTCAGTCAACATAATCTAACTGTCCCTCCTCTCCTCATCACCATATCTGTGCCCACAGAAGCATTCCATCCCATCAGAGGCCAGGCCAGAATCCTGATCCCCAGAGGCCAGGCCAAATCCCTAAAAACCAGGCAGAAGCCCCTTATCCCACCAGAAGCTAGGCTGGCATCTGAACCCTAGAGGATCACCAGCCAGATCAGAAGGCATGTACATATATAGCCAAGACTTCAGCCCAAACTTAGGCATTAACACTCTGCTGGACCAGAAGCCATCCAGGCCATCAGAAATCCAGCCCCCAAGGCAGGTGGAGATTCTCTACTGAACCTCAGGCTGTGGAATCCAGAAGTCCAGAGAGGAAATCGAGACTAAGGAGGAAGACACCCATCCAACAAAGACAATTCCAGAAATTAGCACCTAGACCTATAATCACTCCAAGTCCAGATGCCTAAACATAAGTGTAAGAACACAAACAACAGTCGTGGCAATATGTCCCCACCAGAGTTCCCACTACAAGCCCTGAATATTCCAACACAGCTGAAATACAAGAAAACAATCTTAAAACCAACTTTCTGATGATGATAAAGATCCTTAAAGAGGAGATGAAAAACTCTCATAAAGAAACCAAGAAGACTGAGTGGTGGTGGTTCACACCTTTAGTCCTAGCAGCACTCAGGAGGCAGAGGAAGGCCAATCGCTGTGAGTTTGAGGTCAGTCTGGTCTACAAAGTGAGTTCCAGGATAGACTGGACTGTTTCACAGAGAAACCCTGTCTTAAAAGTCCAAAAGGAAAAGAAGAACCAAAAGAAAAAGGAAAAGATACCAAGGGACTACAAACAAAAGATTGGAGGAAATCAACAAATCCCTTATTTAAAAAAAAAAAAAAAACACAAACCCACAAACAAATGGGGGAAGGAAACTATCCAAGATATGAAAATCCAAACACAAACTGAGGAAATTCAGGAAATGGGAAATCTGGGTAAGGAAACATGAACTACAGATGGAAGTGTCCCCAACAGAATTTAAGAGATAGAAAAGAGAATCTTGGGCATTGGTGATGCAATAGAAATAGATTCATCAGTCAAAGAAAATAATAGAACAAAAAAATTCCTAACACAAAATATCCAGGAAATTTGGGACACCATGAAAAGGCCAAATATAAGAATAATGGGAAAAGAAAAAGGAAAAATATCCCAGCTCAATAATGCAGAAAATGCATTTAGCAAAATCATAAACAGAAATTTCTCTAGACTAAAAGACATGCCTAGGAAAGTGTAGAAGCTTACAGAACACCAAACAGACTGGAACATAAAATAAATCCCTCGTGACACATAATAATCAAAACACTAAACATACAGAATAAAGAATGTTGAAAGATGCAAAAGAAAAAGGCCAAGTAACATATACAGGCAGACACTTCTTGACTGAGACTCTAAAAACCAAAGGGGCCTGGATAGATGTCTTGCATATTCAAAGAGACTAATATACCCAGCCTAGACTAATATATCCAGCAAAACTTTCAATCAGTATAGATGAAAAAAACAAGATGTTTCATGATAAAGGCAATTTGAATAATATCTATCCACAAATCCAGCCCTACAGAATGTTTTAGAAGGAAAACTTTAACCCAAGGAAGTTAACTACACACGCATAAGTACAGACAATAGATAATCTCACACCAATAAAATCAAAAGAAGGAAAACACACACACACACTAGCACTAACAACAGAATAACAGGAACAATCAGTGGTCATTAATATCTCTCAGTACCAATAGACTCAGTTCCTCAATAAAAAAATACACAGGCTAACACAATGGATACAAAAACAGGATCTATCCTTCTGCTACATACAAGAAACACAACATCAAAGATAGATATTACCTCAGAGTAAAAGGTTGGAAAAAGATTTTCCAGTCAAATAGACCTAATAAGCATGCAGGTGTAGCTATCTTAATAGCCAACAAAATAGACTTCAAAACAAAATTAATCAAAAGAGATGAAGAAGGCTATTTCATACTCATCAAAGGGGAAATCTACCAAGATAATGTCCCAGTTCTGAACATCTATGCCCCATTACAAGGGCACCCACATTCCTAAAAGAAACATTGTTAAAGCTTAAATCATATATCAAACCCCCACATTAATAGTGGGAGACTTCAACAACCCACTCTCTGACCAACAGCAGGTTATCTAGACAAAAACTAAACAGAGAAACAATAGAACTGATAGACATTATGGCCCAAATGGGCCTGACAGATATCTACAGAACATTTCACCCAAACAAAAAAGAATATATCTTTTCAGCACCTCATGGAACTGTCTCCAAAACTGACCACATGCTCAGTCATGAAGCAAATCTCAACAAATAGAAGAAAATTGAAATAATTCCCTGTGTCCTATCAGACCACCTTGAATTAAAATTGAATTTCAACAACAATAGAAAGTCCACAAACTCATGGAAACTGAACATCTCTCTACTGAATTACCACTGGGTCAGAGAAGAAATAAATAAGACTTCCTAGAATTCAATGAAAATGAATACACACACACACACACACACACACACACACACACACAGGGCACAATGAAAGCAGTGCCAAGAGAGAAATTCACAGCACTAAGTGCCTTCACAAAGAAATTACAGAAGCCTCATACCAGTAACTTAACAGCACATATAAAACATCTAGAACAGAAAGAAGCAGATACACCCAATAGGAGTAGATGGCAGTAAATAATCTATCTCAGGGATGAAATAAATAAAATAGAAATAAAGAATAATATAAAGAATCAATAAAACACAGAGTTGGTTCTTTGGGAAAATCAACAAGATAGACAAACCCTTATTCAACTAACTAAAAGGCAGAGAAAGAATATCCAAGTCAACAAAATGAAGGGGGACATTACAACAGACACCAAGGAAATCCAAAGAATCACTAGGCCATATTTCAAATACCTATACTCCACAAAATTGGAACATCTAAAAGAAGTGGACAATTTAATCAATAGATATCACTTACAAAAGCTAAATCAAGATCAGATAAACAACTTAAACAGACCTATATCCCCCAATGAAATAGAAGCAGACATTAAAAATCTCCAAACTAAAAAAAGCCCAAGGCCAGATGGTTTTAGCCCAGAATTTTACCAGACCTTCAAAGAAGAGCTAATATTACAGCTAATTATTTCACAAAACAGAAACAGAAGGGACATTTCCAACTTCATTTTATGAGGCCACAGTCACCCTGATACCCAAACCACAAAAAGATTCAACAAAAAAGGGAATTGCAGACCAATGAACATAGATACAAAAACACTCAATAAAATACAAACCAAATGCAAGAACACATCAAAAAGATCATTTACCACGTTCAAGTAGGCTTTATGCCAGAGATGCAGGGATGATTCAACATGTAAAAATCTGTCAGCATAAACCACATACATGGTCGTCTCATTAGATGCTGAAAAAGCCTTTGAGAAAATCCAACACCCCTTCATGATAAAAGTCTTGAAGAGATCAGGGATACAATGAACATACCTAAACTTAGTAAAAGCAATATATAGCAAGCTAATAGCCAACATCAAATTAAATGGAAAAAAATCCAAAGCACTTCTACTAAAATCAGAAACAAGATTAGGGTATCCACTCTCTCCATATTTATTCAATATAATATTTACTGCTAGACCAATAAGACAGCTAAGGGAGATCAATGGGGATACAAAATGTAAAGGAAGAAGTCAAAGTATCATTATTCACAGCAGATATGATAGCATACATAAATGACTCCAAAAATTCTACTAGGGAACTCCTACAGCCCATAAACACCTTTAGTGAAGTGGCTAGATACAAGATTTAAGAAAAAAATGGTAGTCCTATATACAAATGATAAACAGGCTGAGAAAAAAATCAGAGAAATAACACCCTTCACATAATAGCTACATATAACATAAAATATCCTAGTGTAACTCCATCCAAGCAAGTGAAAACTTGTATGTTAAAATCTTTGAAGAAAGAAATTGGAGAATATAGCAGAAGATGGAATGATCTCCCATTGCTCCTGGATCAGTAGGATTAACATAGTAAAAATGGCCATTTTACCAAAAGCAATCTACAGGTTCAACAAAATCCCCATTAAAATCCCAATACAATTCTTTACAGACCTTAAAAGAACAATATTCAACTTCATATGGAAAAACAAAAAATCTGGGATAGTTAAAACAATACTGTACAATAAAGGAACTTCTGCAGATATCACTATGTCTGACTTCAAGCTCTACTATAGAGCTATAGTAATAAAAAAAAACTCATGGCATTGGCATAAAAACAGACAGGTGGATCAATGGAATGGAATTGAAAACTCAGATATAAATCCACACACCTATGGACCTGGTTTTTTTTTTTTTTACAAAGAAATCCAATTATATGATGGAAAAAAGAAAGCATCTTCAACAAGTACTGGTAGTATAACTGGATACTGGCATGTAGAAGAATGCAAACAGGACCCTATCTATTATCCAGCACAGAACTCAAGTTCAGCTGCATCAAAGACCTCAGCAGCAATCCAGTTACACTGAACGTGACACAAGAGAAACTAGAAAATAGCCAATGCTGGGACAAGAGACAATTTCCTGTACAGAACACCACTAGCATAGACACTAAGATCAATGATTAATAAATCGGACTAATAAATAGGACCTCATGAAACTGAAACGCTTCTATAAGGCAAATGATACTATCAATAAGACAAAACAGCAGGCTACAGAATAGGAAAAAAGTCTTCAACATCCCCACATCTGACAGAGAACTGATTTCCAAAAAAATATAAAGAACTCAAGAAAGTAGACATCAATAAGCCAATAAGCCAATTAAAAAATGGGGTACAGATCCAAAAGAGAATTCTCAGCAGAAGAATCTCAAATGGCCGAAAAACACTTAAAGTAATGTTCAACATTCTTATCTATCAGGGAAATGCAAATCAAAGTAACTCTGAGATTCTACCTTATACCTGTCAGAATGGCTAAGATCAGAAACACAAATGATGGCTCATGATGGAGAGGATATGGAACTAAAGGAACATCCCACCATTGCTGATGGGAGTGCAAACTTGTACAGCCACTTTGGAAATCAATATGGCAGTTTCTCAGAAAATTGAGATTCAATCTACCACAAGATCCAGCTATACCAACCTTGGGCATAGACCCAAAGGATGCTCAATCATACCACAAGGACACTTGCTCAACTATGTTCATAGCAGCTTTATTCATAAGAGACAGAAGCTCAAAATAACTTATGTGTCCCTCAACTGAAGCATGGATAAAGAAAATATGGTACATCTATATAATGGAGTACTACTTAGCTGTTAAAATCAATGACACTATGAAATTCTAATGCAACAGATGGGACTCGAAAAAATCATAAGTGAGATAACCCATAACCAGAAAGACAAACATGGTATGTACTCACTTATAAGTATATATTAGCTGTAAAGGATAGCCATGCTACATTCCACAGACCCAGAGAGGCTAGGTAACAAAGAGAGCCCAAAGGGGGACACTCAAATCTCCCTGAGAAGGGGAAATAGGACATATTTTACGTATGGACTGGCAGTGGGGGCACTTTGGGGACAGAGTACTGAAAGAAAAGAGGGGTGGTATTTCAGGGTTAGCTAGAAACCTGCTGCAAGGAAAACTCTCAGGAATCTACAAGGACGACCCCAGCTAAGACTGCTAACAATGGCAGATACGTAACCTGAACTAGTTAGTTATGTCCCATTGGCCAGTCAAGACTTCCAGTGGAGGGACTGGGACACCAATCCAGCCACATAACTTTTGACCTATAGTCTGTCCTGCCTATGGGATGTGCTGGGGTAAGGGTGTCACAGAGACTGTGGGAGTGGCCAACCAATGACTGGTTCAGCCTGAGACACATACCACAACCTTAAGCCCACCCCTAATGGCCCAGAGCCCTAGGATAGAACCAAATATGATGGAAGGGAAAAAATGCTAAGTAATGAATACTAACAATATTCTGCTATACTCAAAGATTGGTGCCCAGCCCAATAGTCACCAGAGAGGTGACATCCAGAAACTGATAGAAACAGATGCAGAAACCCACAGTCAAACATTACGGAATCCTATTGAAGGGAGGGAAGAAAGTTTGTAGGAGCCAAAGGCATCAAGGATATCCCAAGAAAACCCACAGAATCAACTAACCTGGGCTTATAGGAGCTCACAGAAACTTAACCAACAACCAGGGAGCCTGTGTGAGGACTGACCTAGGCCCTCTGCATATATGTGATGGTTGTGCATCTTGGTCTTCTTATGGGACTCCTAACAGTGGGAGCAGGGTCTGTCTCTGACTCTTTCACTGGCTTTTGGGACCCTATCCCTCATTCTGGGTTGCCTTGTCCATACCTTACCACAACTTGATGTCATGTTTTGTAGATAACCATGGGAGGCCTGGTATTTTCTGAACAGAAACAGAGAAGGAGTGGATGGGGTGAGGGAAGGGTAAGGGGAAAGAACTTGGAGAAGAAGAGGGAGGAGTGGTGATGCAAAAAAAAAATAATAAAACATACAAAGAAAAGGATTGGGGGTCTTTCTTTGGTTGGTCTTTTATAAGAGGGCTTGGAATGCACAGTTCATTGGTAGAGCACTTGTCTCGCAGAGACTGTGTGGGGTTCTACCAGTGAGCTACACCAGTCTACCTCCCAGCATTGGTAAAGAGCAATGAACATCAGAGATTAACATCACCACTATTACAAAATTAGCATTTTAATACAGATTGAACGTCCCTGTTCCAAATGCAAACTTAAAATATTCAAATATCAAAAACTATTCAAGCATCAACAAGAGGTCACAAACAGAAAGCTCATGTTTATTCCCATGAAATAGCCAAAGCCATATTTTGTACTGCTGAGAATTTACACGTGAATAAATGTGAAAAGATGACTGGTTATAGGTAATATATAAATTCTGAATCAATAATGGTGGCAATGCCTGAACAACCACAGACAACCAATCCATACGAGTGACTGAGCATAGCGTTCACACAGACTTTGTTTCACGCACAATATTATTAAAACCTCCAAGTTATTACCTCCAAGTTATCTGTATGAAGAATATACAAAACATATATGAATTTCATGTTTAGACTATGTCATAGCTCTGAGATATCATTATGTTTATACCAGTATTCCAAAATGTAAAATACTTTGGGTCCCAAGCATTTCAGATGAGGCATAATCAAGCTCGAGTGATACCCTCCAGGGAAATCATTAAAGGTTGCTTGGAGAAGCTGAGTTGTGAGGGATGTGAAGTGAAGAATATGAAAGGTTTGAGAAGAGCCCAGGCATAATTTGCAGAATCTGGTACAAAATGAAATTGCAGACTCCCTTTCCCAAACTTATTAAGGCTTTCAAGAGGTTGACAGCAGAACACCAAGGCTGGTACCACATCCTTCTGAGAGTATGCTGGGCAACCACACAGGCAGCTAGCTCCCTTCTCAGCTCACACATGTGACTAATAAATCGGTCTGCCAGGGAAATGATACTGGCTTCCTAGAGACCAAATCTTTCCCCTTCGCTCTTTTGCAAATAGAAGATATTTCTGCCTTAATTATATTTCAAACTGACCTGTAAATTCAAGGAGGCACGATACTCAGGGCATCTAAGCTAAGACTAGGATGTGTGCACACACATAAGTGACATATGCACACACCCAGTCCTCTGAGGCTAAGATACACACACAAAAAAAGCATGAGGCCATTTTCCTTTCCCAGGTCCCCCACCTGGTCTAGAATTCCTGGAGGCAGGTGAGGGGGTAGGACCAACAGGCTTAGCGTAGGCTGATAATTAGTAGTGCCAGTACTAGCCCACAGCCCTTTGATCAGAACAAATCACCTCACACCTCCAGACAGCAACATCCGAATTGCAGCAACACACTCACTGATCTCCAGGGTTCCTTCTGGACAGAATAGTCTGTGTTTCTGCACAGTAGCAGGAGGAAGAAGAAAATAAAAGTCTGCAGCACCAGAGCAAAGTAGTAATAATTTTAAAGCAAGCTCTCTGTGCCTGCTGACTCTTTAATATACCATTCCTAGACTGAAAAAAAAAACCCACTATATTATGCAAAATAAAATGCTGTTGAAAACTCCCGTAATGTCCCCATGTGCGTTTCATTTAGCAGGTGTGGCGTATTTCACGTGGTTAAGGCTTTGTGTAATAGGGGCTTGGAAGCCCAACACTGATAACATTCTAGACCACTCAGCATGGGAAGCATGTATTTCCTGTACTTCACTGGCTGGTTTTATGGCTCAGAACATTTGCATAAAGCCAAACAATTATCCCCAGGGGGTAGATCATTTGCCTCTGCTTTTCCTTACCTGAAGTTGCCATCCTTCAAACCTCCTTCTTGGAATCATTGCCCAGGCTCCCAGGTGTAAAATCATCCGCTGTGTTACAAGCTCCAGAAGCTTGAGCAGACCCTCAAAGACTTCTGGGTCCCAAGGCCTTCTGCTTTGGAAATTTGCCTAAGGTTAATAGTAGGCATCTTAAGAAGGTAGGTCTTGGGCTGTAGCATGTATGCATAGGTGTTACCTGACAGGACTGTTACCCAAGATGGCTGGCCTCGCTCCCAGTTTTTGACTTGAGATGACTAGGGTAGGGCTGAGGTTTTGTCATTCTGACAAATTCCCAGTGATGCTTTTGGATTCAGAACACTTTGAGAGGCATTGTATCTAAGAGGAAATGGCAGGAAAACCCCAGCTGGCTCATGAGGGGTAGAGGGAGGACGTATAAAAATATAATCAGGACTGAGAAGATAGCTCAGTCAAAAAGGCAGGCATGAGGTCTTAAGTTTGATCCCTAGGGGAGAGAGAGAGAGAGAGAGAGAGAGAGAGAGAGAGAGAGAGAGAGAGAGAGAGAGAGAGAGAGAGAGAGAGAGAGAGAGAGAGAGACAGAGACAGAGACAGAGACACAGAGAGAGATAGAGAGACAGAGAGACAGAGAGAGAAACAGAGACAAAGACAGAGACAGAGACACAGAGAGAGATAGAGAGACAGAGAGACAGAGAGAGAAAGAGAGAGAGAGAGGCCAGGCATTACGGCAAGTACTTGTAATCTCAACACTAAGGACACGGAAACTGGCTCATCTCAGTTTACCAGCTTACTTGGTGAGTTCGAGGCCAGAGCCCAGTTCAATCTATCTCAACAAACAAACAAATCATACAAAGTTGCATCTGACCTAACATATGATAAGGTAAAAACTAACATGTGATAAGATGACGTACATTAAAGGGGAAATCTATAGCCATCAATTGGACTCCAACTTCTGTAGAAAGAAGAGGGTGTTTGTCTAGTGTTCACTCAGTTCTGGGTACCCGCGAGCAGTGGGTAGAGCTTGCTACTCACTGGGAGTCTTCATTCTGTTCTAAGACCTGACTCTCCACCTCCAGACAAACCACTCTCCTCAAAGCTTCAGGAACCCAGAGCCAGCAGCAGCAATGTCACCAGGGACCTTGTTAGAAGTGAGGCACCTTAAGCCCCAGCCCAGATCTACCAAACCAGAAGCTGGGTTTTAACCACACTCCCCAGAACTTTTGGGTTATTTGGCTTCTAAGGGCTAACTCCAGCTCCTGTCATCCAAGCCAGGCAGGTATCTAACCAGAAGAAAGACAGCATGTTTGTGTAGACAGTCCTCTGTGTCTACCACCCAGACCTGGGACAACCTGGTTTATCTCAGGTGTACCCTGAGGAGAGACTACAAACAGAATGACGTGAGCACCAGGCAAGGAAGTGGTGGTCAGCAGGACATTATCCAGGACGTTATCTGTTCCCATGCAACCTATAGAAACACATGCCCATTGTGCTGCGATAGAGTAGAATGATCTGAATAGTGTAATTTATAATTATCAAAAAATTGGAAGCAACCCAAACATCCATCACCTGTAGGATAGGTAAAAAAAGCTGTATCAAGGACAATATTGATATCGTTGTTATACAGAAACAAAAAAGTGAATAAACACAATCTTGGAGGAAAACAGTAGAAAAAAAATATGATTATACATATGTAATGTTCCCAACCACTAGAATGGCAGAACATTCCACAAACACCAGTGTTTAAGGGTATGTTTGAGTGTGTTGAATGTTCAAGAAAAGCATTACCCAAACTCAATCCAGAGTTCCTCCTTCTGCAGGAAGAAAGAAGTCTTATAGGAAGTCCGGGGTTAATATAAACGGTAGACAACATGGCTCCTTCTAACCTCAAGGTGTTTGCTAGGGGACTTGCATGCTAGTGTACTGCTAATGTACTTTTTAAATTTCTGTACACACCTATTGTATTTACCTGATTCTCCATCTCTGCCCTCCAGCCCCACTCGTGTCCCCCTCCCAAACTCACGACTTCTTTTTCTTTAATTATTATTGTTTATATATAAACAAATACAAACAACCTGCTGGGTCCACTTAGTGTAGTTTGAACTTATGTTTTTCAAGCTGACCACTTGGTACTGGTAACCACTTAGGGGGCTTGTCCCTGTGGAAGACAAACATCTCACATAGATTTAGAAAGCTTTAAAAAAAAAGAAAGAAAGAAAGAAAGAAAGAAAGAAAGAAAGAAAGAAAGAAAGAAAGAAAGAGAGAAAAGGAAAGGAAAGGAAAAAAAAAAAGAAAAGAAAAACCAACTGAATTCTCTCTCCAGGCCTAATGGCAGCTGCCCCCTACTGGAACCCAGGGAAAACACGGGTTCAAAAGCAGTTTTGGGCATGGGGTATGACAAACACTAAACAGCACGGAAATCCCTTTCGGAATTTTTCTTCAAGATTTTATTCATGATTTGTTAACCATTTTGTTTAGCAAATCGGTTTATCCCAGTGACCTTGGTGGAAGTGGCAGATGGTGCTAAACGCAGCGCCCCCCCCCCGTCTGTTTGCTCACCCTCTGCTGACTGTCCTGCCCTGTTCCCAGGGCTCGGAGAGATGCTCAGGCAACAAGAGGAGACTATGCTGCCAGGGTGGGGGTGTGGGGATCGGTCTGAACACTGCATTCTCAGCAAACAGGAGTCTGAGCTTTGCCTTTGCTGTGTGTGCCTTGCAAACACACACAAAGCCCGAAACCTGGGAAAGGAGGGGGTGAAAAGAAGGGGCCTGGGAGGCTTAATTCGTATGAAAATCCAATGGGGGTTGTGGAAGAGGAGTCGGAGCCAGGGGATAGCACTCTTAACTCCTACACACAGTCAATGGTCCCATCTGGTCCTCCTAACGTGGGGCCTTTTCCAGACCCGGACTATCTACTGAAAAGGAAGAGCCGGAGCAGATGTATTCAGCGGCTTAAGTCCTGGGACAGGAGGGCAGGGAGGAAGCAGCAATGAGCTATAGTTCCACTTTTAATCTTGTAAACTGGGATGAGGGAATATTCATGAGGGAATCAGGTTGCAGATGTGAGCTCTCCGGGGCCTCTCAGCTTGGTAACCAACTGACTTTAGAAAAGAGGAAAAAAAATGAGAGTTGTTGGATCCATACTTCTAAGTGTCATTTTGAACCTCTTCGCCTTTTGAAATGTTTAGATTTTCACCTTCTAATAAAGGCCTCCGCACAGCTCCAGAAAGGCTGTATCAAGGACTTCACATGCCATTTTCATTTGTTGCTTTGGAAAACGTATTCTCAAGATAATGAACTTCCCAAGCCCAAGGTACAGCATACTATTCTGATTCAGAAAGTGCTACAAAAAGATATCACCTCTAACTCCACATTTATCCAACAAAAACTACAGTTGTCTGACAGTTCTCCATCTGTGATCAACCAAAAAGAAAAATATTTGAAATGCAATAGTATATGTACTGAACATATGTAAGTCTTTTTCTAGCCATTACTCTTAAACAACACAGAATAAGAACTGTTTACATGTCATACGTGTGTATTGGATATTACGAGTAATCTATGATTTAAAGCATGTGGGCTATAACTAGGGAGACTGTTCAGTGGTTAAGAGCGCTTGCTGCTCTTACAAAGGACCTGAGTTCAGTTCCCAGCACCCATGTCAGGCAGCCCACACCTACCTGTAACTCCAGCTCCAGGGAATCTCTTGTCTTTTTCTGGCTTTCACTGGCACCTGCATGCAGATTTACATACCCACATAAAGACAAATACACAATAAAATAAAAATAGAGATAGATAAGAGTGTGAGAGGAGATGTGCAAAAGTTCTTTGCAAACACTATACGATGTTCATATAGAGACTTGGCTATCTCTCCATTAGGGATGAGGGCAGAACCAATCTTTTTGGAGATTCCATGGGTCAGCTGTGTTCAATGGTGACCAGATACTAGGCCAGACTTGTGGCAGACCTTAGGTCAATACAGAAGGAGAATAACAGGACTATGTCATATGCTGTGCTGTGGGACAAGCAAGGGCATGGTGGGGCACACCAGAAGGACTCCTCATCCCATCAGAGGAGCTCAAGGGAAGCTGCCCAGGGGAGTGACACACACCGAGAACTGTGATACAACCTAAGTTAGATGGGTCATGACAGAGAAGTGTGGCGTACCTATAGAGCTGTATTTCTCAACCTCTGTGTCAAGACCCCTTTGGAGTCAAATGACCCTTTCACAGAGGTCACCTAAGACCATTAAAAAACACAGATATTTGCATTATGATTCATAATAGTAGCAAAATTATAGTTATGGGGTAGTGACAAAAATAATTTTGTGGCTGGGTGATGGGGAAATTCTGTGAATATATCTTTCTTTCATTGGTTAATGAGTGAAGCTGTTTTGGCCAATGGACAGGCATGATTTAGCCAGGCAGGAAATCCAAACAGGGACAGAGAAAGGTAGTAGGTGGAGTCAGAGTGATGCCATGTAGCTACCAAGGAAGCAAGAGATCCAGGCATCGCCAGTAATCCAAGAACACTTAGATATACACAGATTAAGAGAAATGGGTAAATAATTAAGAGAGGGATAGCCAATAAGAAGCCTGAGCCATTGGCCAAACAGTTTATAATTAATATAAGCCTCTGTGTGTTTATTTAGGACTAACTGTAGGATCGGGCGGGACAGAAACTTCCATCTACAGCTGGGGGTCACCACCATATGGGAAACTGTATTAAAGGGTCATAGCACGAGGAAGGTTGAAAACCACTGCTGTAGAGGGATCAGAACATGCAAATTCCTGGAGACAGGAGAGAGATTCTGTTTTCAAGGCTCAAAGCAGAGTACTATGCATTATGAACAAAAGAAACCTAAAAGCTGAAGGCAGCAGACCTTATGAGGCCTAGGAGGCCATTGGAAAGATGAAACCTGCCCTGAGGAATCTGAGTGGCTGTGAACAGATCTTCAGATGAAAAAGACTCTGTTGGTTGCTATGAACAACCTGAATTGGAGGGAAACAAAACAGGCCTCAGGACACTTCTGAGCACTCTGAGGTAGGATGACATTAAATCTGAACCAGGCAGTGAGGATGGATGGAGACAGAGGACCACTGAGAAGAAGGGCTTAGACCTATTATCTTCATGCCCCTGGTGAGAGGAAATGCCTCAGAACACAGAGCATCAACCTCCTATCCAAGCAATCACTCACTCCCTTCTAGTTTTGATGGGTACCTGCTATCTCTTGGGCATGGACCAGTCTAGTAATTCAGCAGTACCAGGAATATTCCCAGCAAGAACTGTGTCATGGCCCCTTTCCAGTCCAGTGGACAAGAGTTCCGAGGTTTCAAATGCTGGTTCCTCTTATACTCACTCTGTAGCCAAAGACAGGTCATTTAATTCCTAATGCCCGTTTCCTATTTATAAAACAAAAGAAAGGCATTGGCCTTAAAAATTAGTTGGTAAAGATGAATGGGGCCATGTGTGTAAAGAATAGAGTAGCAGGTGTAAAATAGTTGATTGATAAACCCAAGCTACAATTATTGCTGCTCCTGCCATTGCCACTGTAGCCACTGGAAAACATTCTAGAACTGCTTTCATAGTTCAATTTTTATACGTCTTGTTTTAGCACAAGTAGAAAATCCTATGCAAGTACCCAATAATGTTGCCTACATTTTTCTCCATGGTTAACACACAGATAAAAGCCAAATCCAAGACCCCCAACGTCCAGCTAACAAAATAGTATAGTTCAAAAGAACTTTGATCAGACAACAGAAAACAAGATGGAGTGAAATGCCACCAGCATCCATATGATTGGTCTCCTGAATACCCATGATAAACACATGGTCTGAACAGATCCCTGACTAAACACAAGGCTTCACGGTGACAATAAAAAACAGTAATAATAACAGACAAAATCCAGATTACAGGAAATTCTGCATGCATAGATCTCAGAATATTCTCCAGTAATTCACTTGTTGAGACTGCCCCGAATGCTGTTGCCTAGGTAGCAGAGCATCCAATGATGAACTGTGGAGCAGGGAAATAGGAAAACAGATCAAGAAAAATGGCATGACCTTTGGGAGACGGAAAAGCAGAATGAGGCTAGAGCTGCATTTAGCTCTATGTTCAGCCAGAGCTTTGCAGACCAAACGGGTCCAACTTTTAGCTTCTTTAATTTTCTTTTCTTTTACTTTACCAACAATGGGTCAAAACAGAATCATCCTCAAATGCTCCAGCCTTGAAGCAAATCAATGTGCAGTCAGCCCCATGGGGCAGAAACTGGATGAAGGGTAGGTGTAATAATAGCGGTGCACTAGAAACACACCTTGAGGTTTTAAGCAACATTTGCTCATGCTGCAAATGCCCTCATTCCTTCTGCCCACCCATCTCTCCAGGCAGACACTTCAGCATCCAGCACTTACTGCCTTGGGAAAGGGATAGCCTGAGAAAGGATAAGTCAATTCTTGACTTGGGAGCTTCAGGTTTGAAGCTCACAGCTCAGTCAGTTTAGGGCAGACCTTCTGCATTACAAAAGCTCAACAGAAAGTTCTTATTCCAATGGGCTTGGCACAGAAAGGAAGAGAGGAAAATGGGGGTGGGGGAGAAGAAAAGGTAGCTAGACAACCAGTATGGCTGTCACATGTGGCAAGCACTGGTGGAAAAGATACAGTGAAGACCTAATAAGGTTGTAAGGCACTGAAGAGCTTTCCAGAAGAAGCCAGACTGCCAGAAGGTAGTACTGGGAAAAGCTGCAGAGGGACTGTAGGTGGACAGTGGTGAAGCAGACACAGAATGAGTAAACAAAAGGAGTAAAAGGCAGACTTGGAGAGGCCTGGCAGGTGGAAGGAGAAAATACAGCTGCCATCTTTGCAGACAGAAGCTTAGAGGGCTGATGGAAAATGGAAGGCAGAAAAATCCTTCATAAAGATTTGTGCAGCCCAAGGTCCCGAACTCATCAGCATCCCTTCTGTTGCCATTGTCCTCTACAGCCCAGAATGATGCATAACTCACCCCTCAGTCTCCCGAGTACTTGGATTACAGATGTTAAGTTTTCGTCTCTGGTGCCTCCCATCTCGGTAGAGCAAGTAGTTGCTCCTGCTGGGTTTGGTTTTGCATTGTTTTCTGAGTGAGATTGGGGTTCCACTACGTGGCAGAATGGAGTCTAGAGGAAGAAAGAGAAGAGGGGGTAGAAGAGTAGCAAGGTACCAAGAACTACGAAAAGCTAAGACATTTTTACATTTTGCACACCTGACCATGTTAGAGATCTCTCTGGAAACCACTTCCTATGTGCCAACCATCGAGGGCACATTCAGCCAAACATGCCCTGCTTGTTCTTCCTAATCATTCTCTAAAGGGGCATATTATTTCCTCTCCTTTACAAATAAGAAACCCAAGCAGAGATTTTACCCAAAATCTCACAGCTATTAAAAGGCAGATCCATGAGTTTCCCAGTCTTTCTCCCACTAGGGCACAGCCAAGTGGCTATTGCTTGAATAATGGATCTGGAACAGCCCTGAGCAGCAGGGAAGGGTAGGAAACAGTGCTGAAAATCTTATGCTCAAGCAAGGCACACTGGTGAGGGCTGTGCCTCCGCCCTCAGCCCACATAACCCAGTTGACTTCCCTGTGGGGCAGCACCCGAGTGACTCAGAATCAGTGAAAACTGTGCCTTTCCCAGAACATCAACACGCTGCTCTTCTCAGCCATCCATAAACACCCATGCAGCCTGAGAGCTGCTACGCTCATGCTTGGCCCAGGGTTAGTGCAGGTAACTGGAAGGACAGACCTAGCAGCAGTTTTGTTTGTGTTTCAGAAATATCACAGATCCCTGCTCAATATGCATTTGGGATGATTTATCATTTGCTCGATGAGCTGGTGGCTTCCTGCAGTCGCATTTTAAGCCTCTCATCCTGCCTGCTGGAACTGATGTCAGCCAGGCACCAGAGCCCTGTCAAAGCCTGGGAAGGAGCTATTTCAAAGGAGAGGATAAATAATCCTTTAAATAACAAGTTTTAGCTAAAAGGAGAGTTTCTCTCTATACAATCAGTTATACACAGCTTCTGTCATGTGCATCCTGCCCTCACAAAGCAGAAGATGCCAATGAGAACACAGCTTCCCCCACACTGGGACATTTGAGGGCCACCTGAGGGCTGCAATTCCAACTGCATGCATTCAATGCTTAATTGTCACTCTTCTAACAATAAATCCTTTATCTTTCTAATTAAATCCCCCCTTTTAATCCTAAAACCAATATCTTAAGTCCTTTTTTATTTTTTTCCACTTCCTACCCCTCAAAATCCATATCAGTTGATTCTTCCTTCACAGTAATCCCCCAAAGTGTCCCTCCTCTGCTGCCTAGTTAAAGCTGTCTATATAACCATTGATCTGGTTTCTCTGCAATGCCCCCCAACACAAACACTTTCTGCTTTTATAATAGTCCCCCCTTGGCTTTTTCAGGAGGGTCCTATGTGATTTCCTCTTGGGATGCCAAAGCCCAGGCAAGCAGACAAGACATATCTCAAGAGACATAAAGGCCTCACCATGTGCTTCTTCTGGTTCCGACTCAACCTGGTGGGTCACCTCTAGAACTGCTTTACTCCCTCTGTCTTGTTGGTAAAGGAAATAATACCTCCTACCATGATTCATAGAGTCCAAGACTACGGGGAGCCCCTGCTCTGTGCTGCATACTATGAATGGTACTGGAATGAAAGCCACGTGTTTTTACCCAGCGGCAGTAGATTTTCGGTAAGTCTGGTCGAGGAGGGGTTATTCCAGCAAGCTTCCAGATGCCCCCTCCGATCTCCACTTGAATGCAGCCATTCTGTCAGTGCGCAGGAAAATAGTTCCACACTAGAAAACTACTCTCCACGGGGACAGGCTATGCTTTACAGATGCCAAAGACCGACTGGAAATGGTTTTGGTTAAGAGGCATAAAAATAAAAATAAAGATAAAAGTAATGAAACACAAGCTTATATTTAATGGGCAGAAGATGAGTTTGTTCACAACAGTCCATAAATACTTCTAATACCGACTCTCAGCTCGGGAAGATGGGAAGATGTTCTCCATTACTCCTTTTATTTCCATTTGAGTACTTACTCACAATGAATGGTGATTGCCAGATAACGTGCCATTTCCTCCAGTAGTCAGGGAATTCACTGGAAGCAGAAACTACTTTACTCACTGACATTTTCCCACAATCTGGCACAATACGTTACACCTGGTGATAGTATGCGTACTAGAACATTTCATAAGTGAATCAGTGAGTGAGTGAGTGAGTGAGTGAGTGAGTGAGTGAGTGAGTGAGTGAAAAAATGATGTGTCCTAAAACCACCTGGTGGGGAGCGTTCAGAAGAGGTAAAGCCAGCAAAGGTTAGGACAGTTGTGGAATGACAGACAAATAAGTGCCCTGAAGGACAGAAAAGCAGATCAGACAGAATATAAGGCCGGGTTGGGCAGAGCCTCCCATGCTGGGGGACACTGGACATGATCCTGTGTGGTGAGGACCTGTCTTCTTGAGTCCTCTAGCCCTCTCCACCCTCCTCCTCTTGACATACACATCCCTGTAGAGAGACATCAAGTTAAGGGCAACAGAGGGTGATGAACTCAAAAATGCCCGAGGCTTTCAAACAACAGAAAAAAATATAAAACAACTTTCAAGTGGACAAAGAACTTGAATAGCCATTTTCAAATAAGCTTATAGAGCATTGATTCTCAACCTTCCTAATGCTGCAACCCTTTAATGCAGTTCTTCATGTTGTGGTGACCCACAATCTTAAAATTACTTTTGTTGCAACTTTCTAACTGTAATTTTGCTACTGTTATGAATCATAACGTAAATATCTGTGTTTTATGATGGTCTTAGGGGATCCCTGTGAAAGGGTCATTCAACCCACAGGTTAAGAATGGCTGCTGTAGACTCTGAGAGCAACAATTAATAAATAGGGCTTCCTGAAACCAAGAAGCTTCTGTAAAGCAAAGAACATGGTCAACAAGACAAAACGGCTCCCTAAAGAATGGGAAAAGACAGAGGGCTGATCTCCAGAATATACAAAGAACTCAAGAAACTAGAAATCAAACTACCAAATAATCCAATAAAAACTGGGGTACAGATCTAAATAGAGAATTCTCAGGAGAACAATCTCAAATGGCAGAAAGACACTCATAGAAGTGCTCAGCATCCTTGGTCATCAAGGAAATGCAAATCAAAACCACTATGAGATTCCATCTTACACAGAATAGCTAAAATCAAGAACAGCTTATGCTGGAGAGAATGTGAAGAAAGGGGAACACTCCTCCATTGCTGGTAAGAGTGCAAACTTGTACAGCTTCCATGGAAATCAGTATGGTGATTTCTCAGAAAATTGGAGATCAACCTACCTCAGAATCCTGCAATACCACTGTTGGGCATATACCCAAAGGAGGCACATTCACACTACAAGGACATTTGCTCAACTATATTCATAGCAACATTATTTGTAATAGTCAGATCTTGGAAACAGCCTAGAATGGATAAAGAAAATGTGGTATATTTAGAGTACTACTCAGCAGTAAGAAACAATGGCATCCTAAAATTCACAGGCAAATGGGCAGAACTAGAAAAAAACCATCCTAAGGGAGGTAATCCAAAATCAGAAAGACAAACATAGTATATACTCACTCATAAGTGGATACCAGACATAAAGAAAATGATACCGTCCCTACAATCCACAACCCCAGAGAAGCTAGAACCCTCTTTCAAAAACAGATGGAAGCAGGTAGAGAAATCCATAACTAACCAATGGTCCAAGCTCCTGGAGTACAATCAAAGTGAGAGAGGAGTAAAAATATGAACAAAGAAGTCAAGACTGTGATGGGGAAACCCACAGAATCAGCTAAGCCGAGCTAGTGAGAGATCACTGACTCCAGTCTGACAAATGGGGAATCTGCACAAGACTGAACTAGACTCCCTTAATATAGACAAGGGTGACAAGGATGAGAGTGGGACAATATATGAGACACCACTGGCAGTGGATCCAAGACCTAACACTAATGCACAAACTGACTTAGTGAAGCCCATTCTATATGAAGAGATACCTTCCCCAGCCTAGACACGAGGGTACAGGGGACGGGGGATGGGGGGTGGAGAGGTGCCTTCATCCTCCCTCAACAAGATGATGGGACAGACTTAGTAGACTTCTTATGGCAAACCTTACCCTCTCCATGAAGCAGATGAGAGGAGGTGGGAGTGGAGAGAGTGGGAGGAAAGGATGGAGGGGGAACTGAGGTTAGAATGTAAAAAATAAATTAATAAAAAAAAGGAAAAAATGGCTGCTGTAGAGTTATTCAGCACCACTATTCATTAAGGAAAGGCAAAGCAAAACCACAATGAAATACTATTCCACACACATTTTTATCATGCAGAAAGAGGCAAGTATTAGTGAGGATGTAAAAAAAATTTTTTTTAACTGAAATTCCAGTAGAACTGCAACATGGTCACAACACTGTGCAAAACCAGATGATGAGTCCTCAAAAGCTCAGACCCAGAATGCCATGGAGTTCCACAGTCCCTGCTTTGGGGTAAATAACTTAAAGAAAGTAGAGACATGGACATACATGTGTACATAAAATTTCTAGCAGCATTGTAAACAAACAGGATATAACAAGCCAAATGTCCATCAATAGAAGAATGGACAAACAAAATACAATACAGAATACAACAGAAGATACTCTTCCCTTAAAAACATAGAACAGAACGAAAGAGAATTCAGATGCACACTAGACCACAAATGAGTGTTGAAAACAATGTGCTAAGTAAAAAGAAATGAAAGCAACAATGGCATACATTGCATGATTCCACTTACATGAAGTACCTGGAGAAGCCAAACTCATAGAGGCAGAAATTATAGCAGAGATTATCAGTCAGGCCAGGGACCAAGAGCAGAAAACATGGATAGTCTTTGTTTAATGGGAAACTTTTCAATACAGGATAATGTCAAGGTTCTGGAGAGAGAGATAGTGACTGTTGTATATATTATGAATATATTGATAACACTTAGATAAAATGGTAAGCTTTATGCATTTTATGTTTTCCATAGTATAAAACTAAAAGTTCCAATGGGAAAAGAATAAAAGTTCCTGAAGCTTTGAATGCAAGGGACTCCAAGGACACCACTTCTCATTCTTTGTTCCACATTACAGTTCTGAAATATGCTGTCTTGGGTCACCCAAACGTACAGAGTATATCTCTCCATGACACATGCCTATCATCTTTTAGTTCTCCAGGGCTTCTGGGAAGTTCAGTGGGCTTTGCAGGGCATTGTGGGTTGGACATAGTTTGAAGTGGATCCCCTCAAGGGACTGAGAAGCTTGGCCCTAAGAATGGAAATATTAAGGAATGGTGGGCCCCAGGCCCAGAACCAGGCCTATGAGTTATCCCACCCCCACATCTACCTCATCTATCTATAAACTGCATATGAAGGGGCCAGACTTGAAGACCCAAAGTTGCAAGGTCTCCACGACACAAGGCAACAACAGATATCCAAACAGCCCCAGTGAGGGTCCAGTATTGATAATGTAGCAGAAGCCAGAAGCCGAGAACCACACCAATGACTCACTGCAATAAACACAAGTAGACATATGAGGATTAAAGGATGCACTGTGTGACTTGCTGGGCCACACTATAGCTTTCACACTGAGATTGTTTTCTTTTTTGTTTGCTTGTTTGTTTTAGTTTTGGTTGTTTTGGTTTTCTTTTAAATTTTGTTTTATTTGGTTGGAAGGAGGGGTACAAGAGCAGATGGTGGATTTGAAGGGATGGGGAGAGGAGTGAAATTGGGGTGTATGATGTGAAATCCATCACATCATATGTAGGAAGGAAGGAAGGAAGGAAGGAAGGAAGGAAGGAAGGAAGGAAGGAAGAAGGAAGGAAGGAAGGAAGAGCAGATCGTTTATGTAGGTAAGTCATCTCTAGCATTGTCCTTAGGTGGGATGAATGTAGTTATCACAGAATGCTGGTTACTTTCCTCAAGAAGGAATCAATAACACAACAGGAATGGCCCTGCCTGCTCCTCTGGCTTCCCATCTGTCCAAGTGATTTCTTCTTCACACTGTGGTTCTGTTTCCCTTTCTTCTCTGCAGTGTTAGGTACTCACCATAGACCAATCCAAAAAGGTTATACGATCTTGATTGAATATTTAACCACCAGAACTACAAACGAAACAAAACTTCATTCCTTTCTCCACACTTTATAAAGTACCCAACCTTGAATATTTTCTTAAAGCAACAGAACACTGACTAATACAAGGGGAAATGGTATCTCTCATAGTCAGGATGATCCATTTTCTAATGTTATTGCCCAAATGACTGCTACTACCTACAATACAAAATGTTTTAGCACCTGTGTTTTGGAATACATAAAAAGACTGTTACCACTGAGCCAAACTCCTGGAATCCAGTTGCAGAGAGAGAGGAGTGATAAGAAAAGGGTCAAGACCAGGCTACAGAAACCCACAGAGGCAGCTGACCTGAACAAGGGGGAGCTCATGGCCCCCCAGACTGGTAGCTGGGAAACCAGCATTATACTGTCTCAGACCCCCTGAACATGGGTCTCAGTTAGAAGGACCAGGTAGTCTAAGGGACCTCAGACAGTGGAACCAGGATGTATCCCTGGTGCACAAAAGGACTTTGGGAGCACATTCTCCATGGAGGAATACTCCCTTAGCCTAGAGGCAGAAGGGATGGCCTAGACCCTGCTCCAAATGACTTGACAGATTTTGATGATCTCTCCTGGAGGGCATCACCCATCACCCTCCCTGTGGAGTGGGGGGGATGGGACAGGGGGGTAGGGAGCATGGGAGGGAGGGAGGGAGGAAAGGAGGGAGGAAAGAAGGAAGGGAGGAAGGATGAAAGGAGGGAGGGAGAGGAAACTGGGATAGATATGTAAAATAAGAAAAAATATATATGACTGTTATCAGCTAATAAATAGTGTGGTTTGCTGAGTAGAGATACTTACACATGGGATACCATGAACCATTGGGAGAAACAGTTTCTACCACTTTGCAAGGAAGAAGACTCCGTCTCTTACTCTCAGAGGATGCCACACCAGTGCTGGCCTCTCTTACACCCAGGTAGTACTCACTTCCCTGAGAGCGTAAAGCTGATGGTAATGACATGCAGGAAAGAAAAGGGGACCCCCCAGGACTTGGGAATAGTGTGGGTAATTCTTTATGCTGAGTACCACCAGTCATGGTAGTCTCTTGAAGTATTCCCTGGTGTCCCTGGTGTTTACCAGTGTGTCCAGTAATTGCCACACTTTCTGCCATGCCTCCAGATAAGAATTCTAGTTTCCTTTCCTCTGGAAAGGCCTGAGCCTATGACTTGGAGCATATACAAAAGACTTGAACACAGTGTAATCAGAGAGTTTTTCCTGAGGCAAAAGAAAAAAAAAAAGTATCCCACCTACACAAAGGACACTATAGGAGAGATGTGAGACTTAGAAAGGACACTATAGGAGAGATGTGAGACTTAGAAAGGACACTATAGGAGAGATGTGAGACTTAGAAAGGACACTATAGGAGAGATGTGAGACTTAGAAAGGACACTATAGGAGAGATGTGAGACTTAGAAAGGACACTATAGGAGAGATGTGAGACTTAGAAAGGACACTATAGGAGAGATGTGAGACTTAGAAAGGACACTATAGGAGAGATGTGAAACTTAGAAAGGACACTATAGGAGAGATGTGAGACTTAGAAAGGACACTATAGGAGAGATGTGAGACTTAGAAGCTCCTAGACCTTCAGGGAGGAATCTTATCCCTGCCCTGCCCAGATCATACCAGGTATTCCAAGAGAACAGCAGGGTCCAACTTCATGTTGAGGAATTTCCAAGATGCAGGGATCCAGTTCCCATGGGGGCCAGGAACAGGAGAAGGCACACCACGTGAGGTCTGAAGATGGAAGACCATGGGAAGCTGTGTGGGTTTCCTGTGTTCCCGGGGGAACCTGGGAATAGCATTCCTTGGCATGTTCCAGGCAAAGAACAGAGGGCCAGATGAGGAGAGTGGCCAGGCACAGTCAGGGTGACAAGTGATCACAACACAAGAATGAGGACAAGACATCCCAGCATGTGTAGATAGATGTCAGCCCAGAGCCAGAACCTCCCCTGCCTGTGAGAGGCTCCTCATCCCCTCATCCGCCAGCCCAAGTGAGCAAAGAAAGAAGAGCGTGGATCGGTTCAGCCAAGTCCCTGGCTCCGGTGCATTGGATTCAGGTGAGCAGTCCTGCAGGGACAGGTACTATCTTGCTTTAAAACCAAGTTTAAGGTCTCTGATTCATGCCAGTTACATACAAATGTGTTCATCACTTATTAATACCCAGTAAACTCAGCTTTTACTCAAGGGGTAAGTTCTAATATTGGCTCATGACGTGAAAACCAAGTATATTCACAATTGACCCTGAAAATATCTTAATTTGCTCATAAAAATACAGTACTGTGCCTTCCCTCAATAAATTCAAAGCAGCCAGATTTTCCTCCAACTTACGAAACAGATTGCTGGCTTCTAATTCCCAATTTAGCACCAAATATAGTAATTGGCTTTTGTTTAGAAATATGTTGTTCAAAAAATTAAAAATAAGTTATTTTATCTTCAGATGCTAGAATTACATGCATGCCATTATGACTTCACCACAGAGAAACCAGGGACTAATAAGGAAAAAAAAAAAGTCTTCCACGCCCACCTCCCTTTGGACACCTCACAAGCAGGATGGAAGGAGACCCTCACCCACATCAGGCAATGACAGTCTCCTGCTAAACTCAGGACTCTTCTCTGCGTGTACTTTGTGTGGCTGCGTTAGTGCCACCTTAAAATTCATTTTACAGGGTGCTGAAGACTCGTGTGACATGAATATTCTAGAAACTGTAGTCAGCTGTAACTTCACACCCACCTCCTGTGACACAATTGCCACTTTGTAGTCACCAAAAGGGCCTCTCACTCCAGTGTGTCTAACAATCATGTTCCCTGAAGGCTTTCCAAGTGAATCAGAGAGCAGACGGGTTCACATACCTCATGCACAGCTTCATGCCAAAGACCCATGAGCATCCTGCCTCGGCCCACTCATCCTTTCTCTGCCCCCTTTCCCATTCCCTGATGTCTCCATTTTTTGCTCACAGACTTTGCTGATTCAAACATGCGTCCTCCCTAACTTCAGTCCATCCAACAGGAGGGCAATTGTGCCTACCAGAAGCCTATGTCTTAAAGGTACAGGGAAATGTGTGATAACATTTTCC
This sequence comes from Cricetiscus sungorus, assembly GCA_030556225.1. Taxonomy (NCBI): domain Eukaryota; kingdom Metazoa; phylum Chordata; class Mammalia; order Rodentia; family Cricetidae; genus Cricetiscus; species Cricetiscus sungorus. The sequence continues at coordinate 24,946,085 of JANBXA010000741.1, read as the reverse complement.
TATTGCACATTAATTCTTTATGAACATGGCCTGAATTCCATTTACAACCTTGACAGCTGTCACCTATTAACAAGTTTAATATGCTAGACACTTTGTATTTATGATCCCAATGGCTTCCTATAATAATCCCAGGAATGTTCTCCAAGCCACAATTAGGGGAACCAAGGGTCAGAGATGGAAGTCATATACTGAGTCATACAGCTCAGCCCATAGGAGGTTTATCCGCACTGCCTTCTACCTGCACTGAGCAATGTGAATTTCTTACCTCAGCTCCCATCTGATGTCCAGCTATCCAAGTTTTGAAATACTCGCTGTGGAATGGTAGCCAGGTAAAAATAGAACCACATAGTCCAAGGCAATCATGCCCCCTAGAAGGACTGAAAAAGCTGTTGGCTAGCCAATCCATCTCCATTTACCCACCTTCCTGCTAGACGTTGCTATGGGACCCAATTCAGACCAATAAATAAAACATAAATGGAAATTACTAAATGGAGAATCTAGCAAAGTTTTTCGAAGGAGAACAAAAAAACCAATCCTCTCCTAATCCCTGTTTGTTTTCTTCTTTTTAAAAGCAGGTATCCTAGGCTGGCCTCAAATTCACTACACAGCTGAGAATGAACTTGAATGTCTAATCCTGCTTCTACCTCCAAAGTTCTGGATATCTTAGCTGCTTTCTCATGCTTTCTCATTAAACATTACAACCAACAGTTAGTTGGCTGAGGAATCGGTTTGTGTGGCTTACAGGTTGCAGTCCATCATCATGGAAAGACACATGGTGCAGACACGGTGGATATCTCACTGCAGAGGAACCTATAGGCAGACACTGAAACAGACTGTGGGGAATCTGCACAGGGATTGCTATCTGGCTCACTCCTAGATGCACGTTTAGCCACCTTTCTCAAACATTCCAGGCCTGACTATTTAAGGTTGTACTACCCACAGTGGGTTTCCCCACCCCGTCAATCAGAAATCAAGAAAATGCCTCACAGACATCCCCACAGGCCAATCTGATGAAGGCAATCCCTCAGTTGAGAGTCCTTCTTCCCAGCATGTCTAGGTTTGTGTCACATTGACAAAAACTCACTGTGACACTGAGTAGCGATTATATTTCACTATGCCCTTTTGTGTTGTGCTGGGGACGTTGTGCATCTGAGGCAAGCATCCTACCCACTGAGCTATACCCCACCCACAGCCCGTTTCCTTCTTCCTCGCGCTTGAAACACGGATGCCAAGACCTGGAGTGCTGCAGCCCTCATGTACCACAGAGACAATTAAGATAATGCCATGGCTTTTTGGAGCCCATTCCCTGTGGCTGAATGCCTTGCTCAGCCTCAGTGCAGGAGGAAGGGGCTTGGTCCTGCCTCAATTTGATGTGCTAGGCTTTGTTGACTTCCCATGGGAGACCTTGCCCTATCTGAGGAAAGGTGGGGAGAGAGGGGGAACTGTGGTTGGCATGTAAAATGAATAGAACATTTAAAACAAAATATTAAAAAAAAAAGATAATGCCATGGAGACATAGAAAATAAACAACTAAGATGTGCTTCAGCTGCAAACCGCCTACCTTGGCCTGCTGAGTCTGAGGAGAAAGCTCACTCCTTATTTGCTGCCACCTCTTGGTAAGATGTTCTATGTCTGATGCCATCACTTTCTCTAAATGGACCCTGTCCTGCATTCAGGCACAACCCAGAAGCACACCAGCCAAGGACAAAGCAAGGGTGGCAGTGCTTAAACAGTGTCAGGGACCGCTTCCCTCTCCTCACGGACAAAAGACAAACCCATCCTGAAGGATGAGGGCACCATGGTAAAACCTGCAGCAAATGTCACACTCAAGTGAATGGAAGTTCTCCAGGCCATGCCCTCATGGTGCATGCAATTAAAGGGATTAAAATAACCATGTGGTGTGGGAAGGTGCTTTTCATATTTCCTTTCATCTTGTTTTTAATAACCAACTCTCTCTGGTAGGAGGTGTCTGCATTTGGTCCCAGGAGAGTTCTCCATGCACAATGTGATCCTACAGAGTGAACTTCAGATCGGAAAGAAAAATTCTGCCATGTCACTTCCAGACCACTAAATGGGTTCCCTAATGATTCTGGGCTAAGGACTTTTGAAAATCTGAAAACCAAAGGAGACACCAAGTCTGCTGAAGAGAAAGGAGCACACTGGGGGAGGAGGTGGCAGCCACCATTCACCTTGTGTCGAGTGTTGATGGGTGGTGCTGTCTGGAGGGATGAACCCAGGGAGCAAGACTTGCCACCTTCGTGCCAGCATTAAGGGACACAGAAAAAGGCCTTTCTGGACACTGCTGCTGTTTGGATACCAGGCAAAGAGCACCCAGGGCTTGCTACATAGAAATGAGGCTTATCCACATCAAAAATTTAGACGTTAACCCCTATTTACAACATTTGTTCACAACATACGGCCGAGAAGCTTTTTAGTAAATCACTTGAGATGAGCTGTCTGGCCTCAAATAAAAGATGTTTGCCAATTTCTTGGTAAGGCAGAAGAAGAGCTCTTTATCAAAAGCATATTAGCATATTTTGCCTCATTAATAACTTCACTGCAGCATTAATTTGCCTAATTATCACATTTGGAATTCAACATGGTATCTAATTAATTCAGAACCCAAAAAACAAACCCAGAATTCTAAAGTGCACTGGCTCTTGCTGGGACACCCCGTCTTTCCTTTGGGGTGAGTGTTTGTGCAGGTGTGTGTGTGTCCCACATCTGTTCTGGAAGCAAGCACATAGCATTCATTGGGTCCTATGGAAAAACATATATATATATATATATATATATATATATATATATATATTGTTTTGACCATCTCCCAACTTTAACAAGCTTTGTTTTCTGCCTTCAAACCTCTTCTCTCACTTCTTTTGTTTCTTCTTTGTCACATCTTTTCCTAAAGTCCAATGGCATATGCAAGGGCAAAAGGAACACCAGGGGCCTTTCTTTGCCAGCCAGCGCCTTCGGCACTAAATAAATGAGCAGTGTTTGCCTACCTTTCCCCTCCCTGGAAACCCCTTCTGACTCATTTCCAGAAGCCATGAGTAAACACCTAGCTGGCATTATCAGAAATAAAAATCAAAGAATAGCTGCTGAACCCTCCAGAAATGGCTGAGCCTGCTAGAAAATAAAACTGAAGAAAACTTTGGTCTCAGAACTCAAAGAAGTGTAGCATCCACTCCCCTACACCTATACCCCTCAAACATCCTACAGTGTGCTGCCACGGAAGCAGAGAGACACAGAAACAATTTAGGTCCACATGATGTTGCAGGAGGAAAACAGTTGTTTAAATAATTTTGCCTCCAATGTGCCTGCTTCGGGGCTATTTTTAAAGCATAAAGTTGTGGCCAAGAACAGTCAGGTCAGGTTAATGTACTAGCAATGTTTAGATTTGAAAGGTGTTATTAACCACCCAATGAGAAATGCAGTTCTGGCAATCTAAAATGTAAAGCGTGGAGCCTGCCTTCTCCAGGTAATGTATTCCAACACAAAGAGCAGCTATTTATAGGTTGCAAGGCACATCCTGCTACAGGTCAAATCTCCACCAACAATAATCCACTTCTATAGGCAGAGAATTTCCTCTGCGGATGTGAATTTTAAACACTCCTAAGCTATAAGCCCGCTGGTTTTGCTTCTTCTAGATTAAAACTCACTTAGGTAATGAATAGTCTAAATTCAATAGTTTAATCCACAAGAATCACCAATGACCAAGAAAAAACAATAATGTAGTCGCTGTGTGGCTGAGTTTTCCTACCTGGTACACCTGACAGCAACCTACCCTGAACCTTCGCAGCTCACTTCCAATGTACCCAAAGTGAACTGCCTTAAAGCCAGTCTGGCAGATTTTCACAGGGCACCATCCTGTAGAAAGAAGACTAACCCAGGTCTTGATGCTTTATCTTGATATCTTAGCATCAGGAGCAGATCATAGATTCCTCGGTATGAAAGGACAGGGCCTGAGAAAATGGTTCAAGCAGCAAAGTGCCTGCTACAGTAGCATGAGAAGCCCAGTTAGGACCCCCAGCACTCACATTAAAAGCCAGCTATGGCCATGCTCGGCTGCATTCCCAAGCAACCCAGGGAATACTGGGTTTAGGGAGAGACTCTGTGTAGCTGCCACACACGTGTGCACACAATACATGCATGTATACACACACACACTCACCAAATGTTCCAGCAAGTATCTATAGTATGCCTTAAAGAGATTCACCTATTTTAACCCAACCTACGAAAAAACACCCCTGGAACCATAAGAGTGTTCATCTGTGTTACTGAACATTGCAACCGATGGTGTTGGACCACCAGACTTACCCCACTGACAGACACAGGCTATAAGTAAGTCGCCAGTAGCAGAAAAGAAAACACATTAAAATGCTCCCTTACTCCTCTGAAAATAGACATGAGCCTACCTCATAAACCTGTCATGCCACCAGCAAAGATTTAGAGTCTATTCAGGAGACAGCGTGCCCAGAGTAATGGGGTCCGAGGTTAGACAGTGTAGGGAAGGCACTTTGTGAGTGTTTCTGGCCACCTCCAACCTGTCAATCTTCACTTCTGTAGGCCCAGGAGACATGGAGTGGCTTTTCAACCCTCAAAAATAAAAGGTATTAAGGAAAGAGAAGGCGTTTTTTTTAATCCTTCATGCTCAATAAAGACCATGCAGACATAAAATCCCTCATTTAAATGCCTCAAGTTTTAATATAAAATGTATTACACAGGAAAAAGATTTTATTACCATTAGATTCTCGCTGCAATCCAACAAAAGAAGAAACTGACCTTGAATCTAAATCTTCTGCCTATTTTAGAATCCTCTATTATCCTAAATGTTATTTACTGAACATATTTTCACTCTCATTTTTTTTGGAGATATAATGATTTCCCCACTCCAGAAGGTCTAAAAATGTTCATTGTTTTCTCAAGACAGTTCCAAAGATGATTTTGCAGAGAAATACTAATACAGACAAACTCCTGCCCAGAGACCACAGAAACTCAGTCTTAAAAGATTGATGGAAACAGGCTTTCTCTGGTTCACAAGATTCACGTTGAGGTAATGAGAGTGAAGAAAATTTGGAGGTTATATAATAAGGCAAAAGGAAGTGGACGATGAAAAACTTAGCTCAGGTGCAAGTTATAAATAGAAAATTCTTAAGGGCCAAACAAAACACAAAAATCACCATTCTCACTTTAAAATAGTCATTGATGGGTGCAAAACTCAGACATTACATCATCTCAAAGATGGCATATGCCTCTATCAGTTATGGTCTCAAAAGGTAACAAATGGCACTATCAATTTGAGTAATCCAACTATCTTACAGTGGGCCTAATCCACAAAGTTCTCACAAGCTAGCAACAGCAGAGGCCTACCTATGACTAAAGAGGCAATGGCTAAGAGCAGTAATTACAACCCAGAAAAGAAAACAGGATGAAGAGGGAAGGCATCATAGTGTTCAGGGGAAAAAAATCTATCAGAAAGATTGAAGATACAGGGTTTGTCTACAGCTAGCACTTGGGAAGTGGGGGCTGGGAGATCAGGAATGGGTCAGCCTGGGCTACATTATGAGAGATACTGTCTTGATAACAAAACCAGCAGAGGAAAACTGATACATAACTCATTTCCAACCATCTTCTTTCACCAAAGACTTGTGTCTCCCCTTGACCCAACCCACTATAAACCAAACGATGGGGCCCCTATGAAGTAGGATCCTGTCATCTTCCAGGGCACAGAGAATAGAGAAGGATGGAGAAGTGGATCCTCAAGGACAAGAAGACATCCTACATATAAGGACCAAAAAGTTCAAAAAAGAAAATAAAAAGGCCAGCAAACCATCATTCAGAGCCAAATAATAAAAATGGTGAAGTCAACTGAGCATGGTGGCATGTACCTATGATCCCAGCACTTGGCAGGTAGAGATGGAAGGATCAAAGTTTATTCCAGCCTGAGCTACACAGGATAATCCTGTCTCAAAAAATCATAAGCAAGCACATAAAAATAATGGTGAATCTATTATTCACTATTAAATATCTGATGTCATTGGTTCACATGGAGTGCTGCTCTGCTATTTATTGTAGGATATCAAAAATGTTACACACAGAATTTTGCCTTCTCTAAAATAGGAGTATAGGTTATACTTAGGCATTGTTTTAGAGACAAGACCAAACATTTAATAGACTTATAGATTCTGCTTCTTTCATCTTCTCCATTCATGCTCTTTCTCTTCCCATGGGTTTATTATTATTATTATTATTATTATTATTATCATTATTGGTATTATTATTATCATTATCATTATACTAGAGATAGAACCCAAGGCCTTGCAATGCTGGGAAAAGCAACTTATCACCAAAATGACATCCCAAAATGTACAGAAACTCAACTCAATCATGTTACAAAAAACCTAAGAGATGAGCCATACCTCTTTGTAGGTTTAGACACAGCATTGCCTCACTTTGGAAGTAGCAAGGACACCTCATTCCACTTGTAGTTTCTATGGTTTTCCCAGCAAACTGCTGGCTAGAGAATGAGCCTGGAGCCTAACTCAAATCTTTGAAGTATTCCCTGTGGCACCGTAAGCACTCTGGCAGCCTCCCTGGGCACCTGCACTAGTTATGGTGGGGATTGCTACAGGCATTGTCATGTGCTCAGGCAACAGAGCGGCTGGCAGACCTTCATGCTTCTGGGTTTATTTCCCTTTATTCACCTTGAATCAGAAGCAAGTGAACACTATAGAGGAAGTGACAGTGGGTTACACACAAATTCTTTCTAAGAACCTAATGGTACATTCTTTTTTTATAAAAGAACAATGCCTGCCTGTTTCCTTTTGTCTTCTGAGAGACTCTACATCTCATTCCTCAGGGTCATTCCCCCAGCACAAAGTTCGTCAGCACACTCTAGCTTTCATGAGACCCGGGGAAAGAAACTTTACAGCTCTTCTGCTCTAAAATGTAATAACTTTCTCCACACGGCTGCACAAAGGATTTCTTTGGGAACAAGGGACTGAGTTTCACAGTTGCATAAATATAAACTAAAGTAGAAATCCATCTTTGAGTCTGCAGGCACGCAGTCAACGTTCCCATTTTTCAAGAGTCTCAAGGTCATTCTTCACTATGTGTTCTTTCGGCTCAGCTCTAAAGTTGAGCTACTTTAATAATTCATGACATCATACCCATTAAAATATGAGTATTTTCTACCAAAGGAAACAGCCTCCCCCTGCCCCTTCTCAGTGGAAGAGGCCCAGATGAGTCCCTGCACAGGAAAACAGTGTTGTTCACAAGCAGCAACTGATGAAGTTTCAGAACGAGCCTTGCAATTTAGCCTACCACTGCACACAATGACTTTTATCATGAAAAGCCAGCGCCATATGCCAGAGGAGACAGGTTAAGCCTCTTAAATGTTCCTGACAACAATGAGCTTTCATTTATAAAAAGTAAACATCTGCCTCTTGGGGAAATAATCCACAGCACAATGGGGATGGCCTATTTGTTTGCTTGATATATTGTGACTGTGCTTGAGACTGGGGCATTTCAGACATCCGAGATATGTCAAAATAGGGATGATTTTTTTAAACATTTAAAAAACAGTATGAAGGCTCTTATAGAGGTCAAAGAGGAGTCCTGTCCATTACAAATACTTCCCATGAGGAACTGATTATTTCAAAAATGAGAAAAGACCAGAATCCGGGCTTTGGTTCTGTCCTTGCAAGCTATTTATCTTGGGCAAATTATTTAACATGTCTGGCTTATTATACTTTCCACAGCTGTGAGTGAGGGTCAAAATTAAATCTATTCCACCAAGTGAAGGGGGTTCTGATGAGCCATTGATGATTTATGGCTGCGGAAGTCCTCAGTAAACTGTGCAGCAAAACAAATGTTAAGGTGGTACTTGGTATTAAACAGACAAAAAAGACATTTTGCTCTACGCTTTTAAAAGTCAATAGGCAGAAGATTTATTACCCATGTAGAAAAGAAATTTCCTCTTGCCTATGGATCTTTCCTGGAAATGCCTGCAGCCTTCAGGTTATCTTACTGTGGCTCAGTGTGCATGACAATGGTCCTTTGAATGTCATCTGGTAAAATCAGTGATCACAATGATCCATCATGGGCATGCCTGGAAAGAAGGAAAGAGTATCGTTATCCCACCACCATCTCCATCAATGGTGTCAGCAGCATCCTCTGTGGTCTGCAAAATTCCTTTCAAACATTAAAAAAAAAAATGTTGATACTCATGAAGCTGTAAGTAGCCTTATTTAAAAAACCGGTATTCAAAGGACTCAGATAATGCATTTAAGTAGCAAAAGCAGTGGGAAACTCAACCCCAAGGAAAAAGACTATAGTACTGATCACCACTGCCTCTTCTATTCCCAATCTCTTATATACATCTATCCCTGCACCTGTAACTCTTTCTGGAAGTCGCCATACCTACCTTTCCCTTCCCATATTCTTGATCACCTTTGATCACCTTTGATCTCCCAATCAGCTCCTAACACAAAACTTGACACATGGGGATACCTAAGCAAAATTCGTTGAATAGACAGGAAAAGAAAATAAAAAGCAAGAGAAGAAAACGGTGATGTCTTTGTTCTTTGTTTCCCAATTGCTTACAGAGAAGTCTCTAGCTTTACATTTTCTGAGGGGGCCAACAAGGTGACTGGTCAGGTAAAGGCACCTGATGCCAAGTCTGAGGTCCTAATTTTGATCCCCAGGATCCACATGGTGGAAGAAGAGAACTCACTCTCAAAGTTGTCTTCTAACTCCAGCATGCCCTGCCCTACCCCCATGCACACAAAAGAAATTATTAAAATGTAAAAATAGTAATGAAAATAAATTTTCTGAAGCTGTGGGAACAAGCTTGTCATGAACTCAAATACAGACTCCATGGTTAGCTGTAGGGAAAACAGTGAGTGATAGCAAGACCTAGGGAGATTCCTGGCAGATCCCAGAACACAGTTGATTGGGAACAATATCTAAAAAGGGGATACAACAAAACATCTCAAAAAAAAAATCACTCCAGGAACCATTCAGGTAGATGTGTATAAGGTTTGACCAAACATCTCTATTGTAGTCTAGAGTGGGACCACTCAGTGCTTTCTGGGCTGATACAACGAGCTTGCCCTAAATCAGGGTTAGTCAAGCTAGCACCATGGATATGCAGCCTCAGCTCTGGTGAATGGATGGCTTGCCTCTTCAGGAGGGCACACATGTACCTAAGGACACCACTGAAGCAAAGAGTGAGCCAGTCACACACACCCCCTTTTCCCATGAAAATTCTATTTTAAATAGAACAAACCGCACCTGAGTGTGAGTGTGTGTGCACACCCGTGCACGTACATTCAGAAGCTAGACTAGGATGTTCACTTCCTGCTACCTCAAAGCTGAATGTTCACTCCGAACTCCCCAAACGTCTATCCCTTATGTTCTAGAGTTTTCTTCCTCTAATTTTTCTAAAGTTGAAAATGTCAAACATTTGCAAGCGTAGAAAAATACTGCCGCATGTGTTCACATGTCACCATCGAGCTTGGATGATGCTCACCCGATGGCCAGTGTGGCCACAGCAGAAACCCACCCTCTCCCCATCTCAATCCTTACACTGAATTATTTTCAGCTCACTTCTCAAATAATACCATTTCATCTACCAACATTCTTTCATCCTTTATATTCAGCTTATAAATAGCTCACAGGAGTGTTTCCCATGGTGCTTTAATTTTGTCTGCATTTCTGCAAACCTCATCCTCCTGACCTTAGGTTTCAGATTAGAGGGCCGAAAATACTCGTCCTTGTGTTCCAACTCTAAGTCTCCCCTTGTTCATCAACACTTTCCCTTGTTCAAATGGCGGTGGTATGGTTTGGAGGGGTAGCTCATCGGAAGGGTGCTTGCTTAGCATTCACAAAAGCTCTGTGCGTGATTCCAAGCACCAAAGGAAAATGAGGAAAAAATTCATTGGTGAATATTGCCCAAACAACTTAAAACTATCAAATCCTATCAGGTGACTATTTTGAAAACCTCAAAATCACAACATTGTTCTCCCCCAGTCGTGTGTGTGTGTGTGTGTGTGTGTGTGTGTGTGTGTGTATTACAGTGTATGTATGAGATATAAGGGTGTGTATGTATATGCATGTCCATATGTGCATATTCAGAGGCCAGGGAAGGACATGAAACATCTTCTATCTCTGTCCCCCATCCCACTCCCACCCACCTCCACCCCCTTTGCCTAAAGTGGAAGCTCATCATGCAGCTTGGCTGACTGAACAATCAACTTACAGGATCCACCCTTTCCTATCCTGATGGGAGATGTTATTTTGTAAATATGTTTCTCGTATTGGTTAATTAATAAAGCACTGTGGCCAATGAGAAAGCAAGATAGGCGGGGCTAGGAGACAAGGAGGAAAGAGGAAGTAGTTGGGAGGAGTCAAAATGTAGACAGAGGAGGAAGGAAGACACCGGCCGTGGCTCCCCGATAAGATGACCACGTGGAAGTACTTAGATAAGTAGAAATGGGTTAATAATTAAGACAGAGATAGACCATAAACAATAATGGTAACTGGCCAACGGGATTGTATCAAATACAGAGTCTCAGAGTGTTATTTGGGGCTGGTGCGGCTGTGGGCCCAGACCAGCGGCAGGCGGGCTGGCAGGCTGGTGGGCTGGTGGAAAACAGACACGCTACACTATCCTCCAGTGATGGGGTTACAGGAACACAAGCCATGTCCCGATGTTACAGGAGGGCACTGGAGGTTCAGATTCATGCCCTCATACTTGCAAAGCAGGGACAACTCTGGTTTCTTGAGAGGTTGCAAATCGTCTAGCTGAAATCCAAGCTTGGTATCAAAGGACAGTTTCCAGCGGTGTTGTAGTAAAGGAATCCAAGCAAAGCATTGTGGTCCTGATAAACTGTCTAGGCAGAGGTCATAGTTTGGAGCAGCTGACATTGGTGGAACCTAGTAGGCAGGAAATTTGAAGGATACGAGCAATTCAGTGCTCAGAAGTCCATGTGGCAAAGTTCTGGGAGAGCTCTTGCTGAACTGTACATGAGTAAGAGGGGTCTGGACGAGCTGATGACAATGGGGCCTCTCTAAAGTTTGGATCAGAATTGGCATGCTAAAGGTAAGCAGTGCCTGTAAGTTGGAGCAAGACCTTGATAACACTTTGTTCCCAGTCCAAGCATCCGGCTAAAACACTGGGAGTGGCACTATTCAGGAGGAAAATTCACACCCCAAGTAAAGCTTACAGTAGCCTGCCATTCCCCCATTTACAACCACACCCTTGAAAACTGAGTAAAGGGTTAAGAATTAAATTCCACAACTTCAAAGGGCTTTGAAAATCTTAAGATTCCCACAGATACTCCCCTGGAAAGCATAAAAGCAAGCCCACCCAGGGTCCTATAAGTCATCAACTACAACTAAAACAAAAATAATTTTAAAAGGAGAGAGGGGTGGAGGATGTGGCTCATTTGGCAGAGTGCTTGCCTAGCATGGGTTCAATCCCACTACTGCATAAAAACCTGTGTCAGCCCACCTCTAATCCTGACACTCAGGAGGTGAAGACGGGATCATCAGAAATTCAAAACTATCCTCAGTTACACAGCAAATTCAAGGCCAGCCTGGGTTACATAAGATCCTACCTCAAAACAACAATGTTAATATTAAGTATCACAAACTACAGTCCCTACACTGATTCACCCACAATATCAGTATGTGATCAAAAAATCATTAGATACACCAAGAATCACAATGTAGTATATACAACTAAAAATAAAAGCAAGAACTAGGAACCAGCATGTGAGAGTGGTATATATACAATTTATCAGACAGACAAATTCAAAGAAATAAAGGGAAATACATCCAAATCATCAAGGTAAAGTAAAATCTTCATAAATGAAAAGACAGACTTCCGGGAGAGAACGGAGACAGCATTTAAAACTGGAAACAAAAACTTGCTGCATGGACTTGTGGGTAAATTGAAGGCAACAGAAGAAAAATCCAGTAGATTGGGAAACAGATCGATAAAAATCTACCCAATCTGTAAAAGAGAAGGAAAGGCGGATAAAAATGAATGGGGCCTCCAAGTCCGAAGGACAATATCAAACAGTCTGCCGGTACAATTTGGATTCCCCTGAGGAGAAGATGATGATAGCAGAGGAGGAAAATTACTGAACAAATACCAAGACCTTAGCTCAGCTGGGAGACAAGAGCTGAGCTCTTAGGTGTAGGGGGGAGACAAAGGGACAAGCCCAGAATGAAAGCACTGGCTGGGCTTATACTCAGTGGTGAAGGATACAGAACAGACAAAAGGCCTTGGACTTAAAACCCAGAACAAAACAGAACAAAGAGAGAAGTCTCTTGCACTGGGCAGCCATCAATGCAGAGAGACATCCTAGGTCAAAGCACTCAGCTCTGAGAGGGACATCTTTCTCAGCCCTTCTCCTTTCACCAAGGCTCAGGGAACACTGCAGAGGAAGAAACAGAAAGAATGTAAGCATCAAGGATGGAAAGACATGCTGTGAAATGCTGTTTTGGGACATGACCTGGCTAGCCCACCCATGAATTCACAGCAGCAATGGCAATCCGTGCAAACCCAGCCAATATTCAAAATTCCACATAGATGAGGGAAGTGCTCTCCAGGTCCCACTCCATACTGAGGAGCTACTGGCAGTTGATAGTTACAGAGAGAGGGAGAATAGTCCCTTTTTTTAGGGTGTTTCCATTGGTAGACTCCCATGTTTCAATGAGTGGCCCAGCATCCATGCACAGCACTGATTGGACTTAGTGTGGCAAAGGAGGGAAAAAGAAGCAATTCAAGAAGTTGTAGTTGTTCGGAGGGAATGTATTGGGAGGAATGAGGCGACAGTTGGAGAAGGGAAATGGGAGTTGAATGGTGTGGTGATTTGAAAGAAAATAGCCCCCAAAGGAAGTGGTACTATTACTATCTGTGGCCTTGTTGGAGGAAGTGTGTCACTGTGGGGGTGGGCTTAAGGCCCCTTGCTCAAGCTTCCCTCAGTGTGACTGTCAGTCAACTTCCTGTTGCCTGCAAGATAAGGACTCCCAGCTCCCACACCATGCATGCCTACACGCTACCATGCTCTCTATCATGATGACAATGGACTGAACCTCTGAAACTATAAATAAACCCCCCAGTTAAATGTTTTCACTTGTAAGAGTTGCTGTGGTCATGGTGTCTCTTCACAACAATAAAATCCCAAAGTGAGACAGATGTATTCATCTATGGAATCCTCAAGAAAAAAAAAAGTGTCTATAATTTTAAATGTCACTGGTCACACTTTAACAATAGCAAGAACTAGAACTTGTGAAGGTCCTGTGTCCCCTGTTAATTCATCTTCTTCTCTTAATTTTTCATTGACCTGTGAAACAGCACACTGGTTTCTGGGCAGGTGGGCCAAAGCAACTGGAAATTCTCTCCCTTTTGACAAAGCCCACAATAAAAGGCTCCTTTGGTTTCTTGGACTAGGGGTGTTCCAGGGAAGAGAAATAGAAAGGACCAGAGTGGGGAATTAGCAAGCACTAAGAGAGAAGAAAGCATCTTTAAAGGTTCCGCTTCCCCTATAGCAGAGTGGTTCAGCAAAGGCATCTGAAGAGGTCTCTGCACAAGGCTCAAAAGAAAGAGGGCCAGGCCATGGCACAAGGCTAGCAATACTGGCTGCAAAATGCTCGACCTGCCTGAGAGAACTGAGCTCTTAACTGCAACTCCTTCATAGACTGTCATGTGCTGGCTGGGCAGGGGCTATGGGAAGGGAGAGTTCCCCCAGAGGCTTGTGAGCCAAGTCTTTCTCCTAGCCCATAGTCTGCGATGAAAACCAACACATGGGTTTTCAATCAGGAGCCAAACTCTTCAGAAAGAATAGCTGAAAATTACATTCGATGAAAAACTTCAGCGTATAAAGCCAAGCGGCTCGGTGAGCCTCAAGCAGGATACAAAGAATGCTACATGTAGGTACTTCATTGTCAAACTGCTGGAAACTGTCAGTAAAGAGGAAATTCTGAAAACAATCAGGGAACATAAGATTTCGCGTGCAGGGAGCGATAATAGAAATGCTGGCTGACTTATTGCCAGAAAATGGAAAGAAAGAAAAGAGGAGTGGGAAAGGGGGGGAGGGAGGGAGAGAAGGAGGATGACCAGAAGTCGGCAGAATCACACCTCTAAAATACTGGGCGTGGGGAAGAGGAATGACCCCCTTAATCCACAGTTCCATATGCAGAACAAAGGTCCTTTAAAAGCTAAGAGTGAAACCAACATTGTCAGAGACAGAGAGGGGGAGACACTGTGAGACTGTGTGGTTAGCAGACTCGAGGTAAAGATACCAGAGGGTGACCCTCTGACTTGGAGAATGAATCCAGATGAAGCAAGAAGCAGCTGGAAACCACCTACTGACAGCTGCCCGTGCCCATGGATGGGCCCACACCCATGCACACATGGTCAGCACTAATTGGACTCAGGGTGCTACTAATAATAATTTTTGTTTCTAAAGAGGATATGATGTCGGGAGGGAGGTGTGTTGCTGGGTCCCAGACCAGGGCAGGAGGTGGGGGGGGGGAGTGTGAGAATGGGCAAGATCAGAATGTGTTGCATACATGTATAAGATTCTCATAGAGTAAGTAAAAACTATTATACAATAGGAAGAAAGAATGAATAGGGATGCAGGGTTGGTAAACAAACAGAATACTAGGTGTTATTTCTTCTCGCAGTTTCTTTAAAGGAAGACTATTTAAAGCACAAATAGTAACACCATAAGGAAGGTCTTACAATTTGTAAAAACTAAGAGATGTGAAAACATATTAGCCCGGGAGAGGGGGCACCAGGGTTACATCGAATTGTAAGATGATTTAATGTGTGAAGTGAGAGCAGGAAGCAGGAATGGCCAAGTGTGGAGAGGGAGGTGAGAAGAAGGCTGGGGGAAGCTGAGCTGTATTGACTCTCACGCCCAATAACTACAAGATTACATAATGAAAACGGGGTGTGTGGCTCTCCCTCCAGACCTCTGCATTTGACTGGCAAGCCCTCACAACTGGAAGAGTGGTGGGCGGGGTCTGAAGCTAGGACAGTTTCCCCACCTCTGTAGCTCACAAATAGAGTGAGTGCTGACTGCTGACGGGTGTGTCCAGGCCTGGCTCCATCCTTCAGTTTTCAGTGCCCAGTTTAGTAGAAGCATTTGTTTTCCTCAAGAATCTGCAATACACAAGAATATGCTGTATTTCTCGCATCCTACCATTATTTTCGTTGCTTGCTGTCTTCAATTACGTTTTCTTATAGTTTTAAAATATGCATATTATATGGCATGCTGTCACGGTACTGACTACAATTGTACCTTGGTATTTGGGGAATTGGTGCCAACATCAGATACTAAAATCCCCAAATGCTCAGGCCTTTGTGTGTGAACAACACAGTGTGTAGGCGTAATCTATCAGCATCCTCCAACATATTTGAAGTCATCTTTAGGTGACTCCTCACACCTAACACAGTGTAAACCCCACCAGTTGCAAATAGTCATTATATTACATTGTTTAAGGAAAAGTGACAAGGAAAAGGTCCAAACATGTTCAGTACAAAAATGACTTTTTTTCCTGATCCACAGTTGGCTGAATTGGGGGCACAGAATCCATAGATACAGAGTGCCAACTATATTATGACCATGATAGCTTATGGCTGGAGAAAATGGGTCTCATAACAACAACAACAAAGTGAGCAGAAAAGAAAGCAGTCTCCAACCCCAGAACAGTAAAAAGCAGGGAACAATAACTTAGCAGCAAGTTCTTTAACTGGCCAACATCAAAGAATAGCTGTTGCCATTAGTGACCCTTAGGTCAAAACCTGAGGCAAGAATAAAGTTTTTGTGATGGCTGTGTAGCAGGGACACCCCCTTTGTCTGCCTGCCTCCCTCCCAAGGCCCAACTCTCATTTGTCCCCATGACCTTTCTCACTTTTTTCCGACAGCCTTCACCCCGTCACTCCTATGGGTCCCCTAACTAATCTCTTTGAACCTCCTGTAAACTTTAACTGCACCCTCCTTCAGGGCCAGACATAATTTCTTAGAACCTGTCAGGCCTAAGTTTGTCATGTGAACACCTTCATGAAGCCCAGCCCATCCCAGTGTATAAATCTGTCATCATAAAATAGAGGTGTAGACTTTAGTCTTGACATTTTAGTCTTTGCCCTTGACGACTGTTCAGGTTGGGGCTGGTGAATTCTAATAACAGTCTATCAAAGCCTTGATGTGTTTCCTATTATGATGGTCTAGAGAGCTACACACATCTTATAAAAAGCCAGCTTGATGTTGCTGGCTCTTGAATTCCCCAGGTGTCAACAATCCTCTTGTTACGATAATTTCTGATGGCCTGAACCTGTAATCACATGGGGCCTCCAGCCTGGACCTTTGCAGATCCCTCAGCAGAGTGAGTAATCCTCTGTTCTCACCTTTTTGAACCTTTCTTCTGATGTTGCCTGGGTGAGTTTGCCTTTGCTGGAGAGCATTCTGCTCCGTGCTGATGCATCTGACAAAGGCTTCTCTCATCCTCCCCAGGTATCCAGGCAGCAGCTGATCAGCTCTCCTGTGCCTTTGCTCTCGTCTGCTGCTGCTTCCTATCAACTGCCTCTGTTTGCCTTCCTCTGAGCACCAAGAAAGACGGTGGAGAGAAGGCGGGCTGGCGGAGTGTCCTCTCCAATCTACACCGCTGACTCCTTTCCTGTGCAAAGAGTTTACCCCCACTCTTAATTCATTTCTTTTCTTTTTGGTCAGTAATTCTTTCAGATATTTACTGATGACTCCTAGGCACAGGCATTAGGCAGCAGCCAATACCAGAGGTTACAGTCAAAGGGGGGTGAAGAGAGCAGACATTAAATGACAAATTATCCAATCAATGCTTTGAACTACCTGAGAATGGATTGGTGAGAAAGGTGTGTGAGAACATATGAGGACCACATCTGAGCCAAGCCTCAGAGGAGGCTTCTGCCAGAAAATTTTGAGGTAAAAAGCACAAGTTTAAAAGCAACGTGGTTAAAGGACAGACAGAAAAATCAGAGAGGCTCCAGAGTGGTTGAGGCTGCAGAGGACCCACACGGGGTGAATGTGATGGATTGGCAAGACTGTTTCTGTAAAACCCAGCAGGCATCTGGAGGACTGAGGCTCTGTCTAAAATGTAGTGAAAGTTGAAAGATTCTCAGTCACCTGTAGCATCAATTTCAAAGTTGATTCCGTAACATAATGAAACAAATCCACAAACATAGCGACACCTCGGACTTTCAGTGCCACTGACTGAAGTGAATCCCCAGTCTCCCAGCAGCTGTGGCTTTCACAATCCATCCCCTCTCCGGGACTATTCCCCATTATGTCACATTAATAGAAACAGTACAGCCCGCAGCAGTGTCGATAACTGGACTGTTCTGGTCCACCTAGGCCAGAGATTAGACTCTGTCTTCCTGCCACATCATCCCTCAAAGGGACAGTCTTCTGCCTCCATCTGTGAGCATGTGCAACAGTAACAGTCTGGTGTTAACAGTTTAGTCAGAGATTGAAACATCCCTACAGGGAAGCTCTTTAAACATGAAGGTAAACCGCTCAAAACAGCTTCAGGAGGTTCCTGAAACCGACCAGAATCACTAGGCCCCTCCCTGCTGGAGTAAACAATAAAAGCTGAACGTGACCCTGAGTCTGAATGAAGCCAAGATGCCAAAAAGACTTGAGACCAGATCAGCTGCCTGGAAGAGATTTAGACCCACCGAGGCCACCCAGAAAAGACACTCTCCAATGTGCTGTGATGACAGCAGGCTGTGCAATGAGCTCCAGGTTCTCCACTTTGTGAGATGTCACCCGTGCGGAGTTGGATGTTGGTGATACAACTTTCTTTGAGCCATTTCTACTTCTGTGAGTAACCCCTCACCTATATTCCTGTAAGTAACCCCAATACAACTCATGGTCCACCAAACTGGGCTTTGGTGGTATCTGTAACTAGGTCTATCTGGAATGAGTAGATGTGTGTATTAGTCTCCCCAGGAGAAGTTTTGTCACACAACAGGTAGAGGGGACATCAGAGTCACACACACACACACACACACACACACACACACACACACACACAGTCAAACTACCAATGTGAACATTTACTAGCTAACAAGCTGACGATGATTTGTCTTCTGTAGGCAGCAGGGGTACATGGGAGCATCTTCCACTCTGCAAATACGGGATTTTCCACCTCACTGTGGTTTCTCACATTTATCTTGTGCTCAGTCTCACTCAGGTTAGATGCCAATGAATCACCCTTCTTCACTGGGTTATTGTGGCCCACATGAACCACATCAGTAAATTTGCTTGTCCTCCAGTTTACACATGAAGTCAGACCCCAGGAATCACTATCAGAATGATGAGGGTGAGGGGGCTATAATGAGGTAATGAGTGTGAGGCTTCTGTCGCAGGATCCCCAGTTTCTTCTGGGTAAGCCTCCCATACTGTCCTCAAGACTTCAATAACCGTTCACTTCTCATACTCTTCCCAGACAATGTCTCCTGGAATTGTTGGCCCATGGAAATTGCCCTGTGCCCTGATGTTATCTCTATATTCTGCTGTGGTGGTTTGAAAGAAAATGGCCTCTAAAAGGAGGTGTGGCCTTGTTGGAGTTGGTGTGGTCTTCTTGGAGGAATTATATCACTGTGAAGGCAGGCTTTCAAGTTTCATATGTATTCAAGCCATGCTCCATGAGACAGTTCACTTTCTGTTGCCTGAAAGATGTAGAACTCTTAGATCCCTCTTTAGGAACCCATCTGCCTATATGCCTCCATGATGATAATGGACTGAACCTCTAAACTATAAGCCACCCGATTAAGTATTTTCCTTTATAAGAATTGCCAGGGCCATGGTGTGTGTACAGCAATAGAAGTCCTAACTAAGACAGAAGTTGATATCAGAGTCTGGGGTATTGCTGTGATAGGCCTGACCATGCTTTTGTCTGAAGGAATATGGACCTCAGGATTGTGGGTTAATTAGAAAAGCAGTTAAATGCCCTCTGTGAGGCTTAATGGGCCATCCTAGTATGGACATGGAAGACAGTAGTCCTGAGTGTGATTTGAATCGTGGGTACCTAGATCAAGAGATTTCAGAGGAAAAGAATATTAGTATGTAGCCTAGAGACTGCTCTTGTGATATTTTGGTGATGAATGTGGCTGCTTTTTGCCCTTGTCCAAAACACCTGCCTAAGACTAAAGTGAAGAATGTTGGATTAATTCTGTTGGAAAAGAATATCTCAAGACAGCCTATTACAGACTCTGCTGTGTGGTTATTAGTGTTTACTCTAATGAGGATTTACAATGAAAAGGAGCAAGCTGAGCAAGAAAAAATACAAAATGCACAAGTTGAGGAGGAAAAAGAGTGCCAGGAAGTGGAATGGAGCTAAGTCCTGTGTCCGAGGAGATAAGCAGGTTAAGAAATGACTAAAAGGAATGGCGACCTTGGGGAAAGACCCCAAGGTCTTTCCAACTTGTGAAAAGGAATTAAAGAAAAGCTTAGAGCCAGGTGTGGTGGCGTGCCTTTAATCCCAGCACTGAGAAGGCAGAGGCTGGCAGATCTCTGACTTTGAGGCCAGCCTGGTCAACACAGCAAGGTTAAGGACAGCCAAGATTAGGCAGTGGAAAAAACCATGGAAAACAGAAAGCTTGTAAAGATGTAATTGAATAAGAGGCCGTGTTCCAGCCCCAGCAAACAGCAGAACTCAGCAGCTTCCGTCATGTGGTTCTGGCTTTAGAGTCAAGGACGAAAGAAAGGCATTGTGAATTCTTCCTCCGTGACTAAGGAAAGCCACTGAAGCCAGGCATTGTCAGGGGTGTCCCTAAATGAAGTCTGGAGAGACCATTTTGTGAAGCTATGAAGGTGAAGCATGGATTGCCTTGAAGACCCCAAGATGCTGGATATGACAGAGCCATGGGACACCTTCAAGAACTGCTAACAGGGAGTGGAATGAGCCCAAAGGGAAGAAGTGTGTCACAGTGAACATGCTGGAAGAACTTGGAGATCTGAAGAATGCTTTGACGTCAGATGTAGAGATGCAGTTTGGAGTTGGTCCCGCTGGCTTTCGGGTCTTGCTTTGGTCCAGTACTTCCTTACTGTGCTCCCTTCCCTACATTTTGGAACAGTAATGTGTATCTGTGCCCTTTTATGTTGGAAGTATGTAATCTTGTTTTTAATTTTGATTTTATAGGGTATTACAGCTAAGCAATTGTGTGAATCTCAGAAGAGACTTTGAACTTTAGACTTTTAAATAAATTTGAGACTACTATAGGCTGTGTGGACTTCTGAAGTTGGACTGAATACATTTATTGCATTACATGTCTACAAGCTTTTGAGGGCCAGAGGGTGGAATGTGGTGATTTGAAAGAAAATGGTGCTCAAAGGGAATGGATCTATTAGGAGGCATGTCCTTGTTGGAGTAGGCATGGCCTTCTTGAAAGAAGTGTGCCACTGTTCAGGTAGGCTTTGGGGTCTTATATATGCTCAAGCCATGCCCAGTGAGATAGCTTACTTCCTGTTACCTGTAAGAGGTAAAACTCTCGGCTCCTTCTCCAGCACTACATCTGCCTGCATGCTGCCATGTCCTGCTCTGATGATAATGGACTGAACTTATGAACTGCAAGCCACCCAATTAATTGTTTTCCTTTATAAGAATTGTTGTGGGCATGGTGTCTCTTTACAGCAGTAGAAAGCCTAAGGCGTCTGCCCATCCTTTTTCAAATAGCAGTTTTATTCAGCCACTCAAGGTTGCTACTTTCAGTGCTCCAGGCTTTCTTCCTGTTCTACTATAAAGACTCAGAGCTGGCAAATCTCCATGTGTGGTCTAGGCTTAAGACAGCAACTACTCATTTTACCTTTCTGATACTTTTTTACTCAGGTTATATAGTGATTAGCCTCTGTAGGCTTTTGAACAAGGTGGAGAAAACTAGCAAGTACAGAGGAACCAGAAAAGCATGTGGTCTGCTCTCCTTTCTTTTTCTGGCAGGTTCTCCCTGACCTACCACAGCCCACTGCCATCTACACTGCTCTCCATGACTAGCACAATGTGCCTCATATTTTCCCATCCCCTTTCCCTCTGTCTTCCATCAGAAATCCGGATGGCTCACTTCCTCATTAATGTAAGGCCTTTCCTACTAACATCAGTTTTCAGGTAACTTCCTACAACCTACTTAAAGTTGGCACCCACACACCAGTCCTTGCCACCACCTTCCCTGATTTATTATGTCCATACCATGGGTCAGTTCTACTTGGTAAAGATTTTTTATTGCTCTCTCTCTCTCTCTCTCTCTCTCTCTCTCTCTCTCTCTCTCTCTCTCTCTCTCTCACACACACACACGCACACACACACACACATACATATTACATTTTCAATAACTAATCCCAAATTCCATGTGCTACTTAGTGAACCAACATAATCTCAGTTCAAGGGGGATATGTGTAGAAGGGATGTAGCTTTTGCCCCAGAAAGCTTCTGATCTGTCTCTTTACACAGCCACTTCTAGCAAAACCCCACCTTTAGCAAGGGTCTTCATCTCACCCACAACATTCTGCATAATGCAGAACAGGTCTGTGCATCATGTTGGTTTATGCCATTCCCAGTTTGGATGCATCCATGGGGAACTGACAAACCATTCTTTTCTGCCTGCTGGTCTCTATTTCAGAAGCAGCATCACACACTGGAAGAATAAAGTTCTCTTTGGATCTAGGAAGGTGACCCCACTGATCCTGAAGTTAGGTACGCACTGTGAGCAGACACATCCCATTCACATGCTATCCATTGTGAAAGCTCTTGCTACATGCTAGGCTTTATGCTAGCAGCTGAAGAAGCCAAGATGAATAAAATATGGCCCTGTCCCTCCAGGTGCTCTGACATACCATCCTGGACTTCTATGGAGTGAAAAGATGAAAGTCTCTTCTGCAGTACAGAAGCAATGCACTAAACTATGTATTCCCATCACTCAGCACATGGGAAAACATCCTGTACCCAGGAAAAGCCAGGTCTTGACCTATGGATCCAAACTGAGAAACCATACACATGATCTACGACAACATCAGAGACTCAGGGAAACCGCAACATCTCAGAGTGTATCACTGCCATACCCTGGGACTTCATTCAAGCCTTTGGGTTTAGGACAGAACCAGTCATTCCTCAACCCAGTCCTCACAGAGTTTCTCTCAGCTACATCCTTATGAGTAAACACATGAGTGAATGAGAAAGCAACAAAGGCACTAATAGCAACATCAGTCAGTGTACCTTCATGACTTCCGGGCTAGAGCACCTTGGCTATGGGAGTCCATGATTATCCAAGCTATCCTCAGAAACTGGAGAGGTGAGGCCAGAACCCAAAGAGGGCTCATTAAAACAAGCCAGTGATGAAGAGTAGAAACAGAACCAATCAGTAAACCTACTCCAGGATTAGCTCTTTGGACCCTCGGGTGTCAGGAGAGCATTGATCATTAATTAGATAATACTATTGTACTCAATACAAAAAAGCACAGGGGGAGCCCTGAGTGCTTTTAAACACAGCCTTGGCTACTTGTGCTCTGTAAGGACCTACAGTTTCTCGTGAATAACCATCAACTAAGCCACATGCTTCTTACTATTCTTACACACACACACACACACACATACACACACACACACACACACACACACACACACACACACACACACACACACACACACACACACACGCACGCGCACACACACGTGTGCACACACACACTCACACACACGCACACACACAGGCACGCACACACACACGCACACACACACACGCACACACGCACACACACATGCTAAATTAATTAATTAAAAAACACAGCTCAAAGTGAATAAGAGATAGTTTATTCTGAGTCCAAAATATAAACGGCTATGACCCCAAATGCCATGTTCCTCCACGATAACTGTTCCATGAACTTTTTCTAGTTTTAAAATAAAGAAAATAATATATCAAGATTCTTTTCGAAAACACTGGTAGGAACATCACATGGGCCAGGTTCCAGCAAAACATGGAACTCTGTTATCAGCCTCAGATACTCTCTGAGAACATCCTCAGCTTAGAAGTCCAGTCATACATTCCACATGGATTTACCTAAGTCACAGGGATGTTAA
This sequence comes from Cricetiscus sungorus, assembly GCA_030556225.1. Lineage (NCBI taxonomy): Eukaryota > Metazoa > Chordata > Mammalia > Rodentia > Cricetidae > Cricetiscus > Cricetiscus sungorus. The sequence continues at coordinate 24,922,961 of JANBXA010000741.1, read as the reverse complement.
GTCACATGTAGAACATGTAGGCAGTAAATGGCTATTTTGGGGCTAAAGTAGCTCAAGATAGTTAGGACCTGCAACTTTCCAACTCTCCATAATCATTGAAATTCTAATTCATCATGGGCCTTGTGGAAGCTTTAATGCGGTTGCAGCTGGGAACCTCACTTCATACTTCAGAAGCTGCCTGCAAGGAATTAGACTCCAGGAACCAGAATGGAGGAGATAGCGCCTGATGGGATGGCCAAGGGGTGAGGAGAAATGGCCTGGAGCCTTTGCATAGGGTAGGCTGAGAGGCCTGAGAAGGTGGCGCCTCCTGCACCAGCTGTCTCTGGGCTGTGGCCGGAAGACTCTACCACGGTTCAGATGAGATGATGAATGTAAGCAGCACCAGCAACCTCATCACAGAGCAACTCACAGGGATGACCGTTTTCTGCGTACAGCAGCTGTGTGCTGTTTCTGCCGCGTCATGAGCACATGTAAGACTTGCAGGGTGTCAGAGCCTCAAATCCACGGCTTTTAAAACACATTACCTGCTCTAACTCAGTTCAAATTTCAGAAACAGTGGTTGGCACAGTCTTCATGCAATCGATCCCAGAAAGCTTCTGTTGGCCCCTTTGCGGACGTCCCCCATTTGAGGATTTCCAGAAAGAGCGGCACTTTGCTCTCAATAGTCTGCCAGCTGGTTGGAGACAAAGCAGGTGCAGCCCTTTCTAAATACCATATGTACATACTTGCCTCCCAGCACCTGCCCACTCCTGCCAGGAGTTTGAGACAAGGTTTTGTTGGGAGTTAGACTGTTTTTTCTTTATATCAAACTTTATCCAAGATTAGTATGGCCAAAAGCAAAAAGTGAGAAAAAAAAACCCCAATGGAAGTATAAACACTGTGTGTGTGTGTGTGTGTGTGTGTGTGTGTGTGTGTGTGTGTGTGTGTGTGTTAGACCAGAGGTTAACTGTGATGACATCCTTAACTTTTTGACCAGTGTCTCTCACTGGTCTGAGGCTTCTGAGGCTTGCTGATTCCGTTAGGCTGCTGCCCAGAGAACTCCAGAGATTCTCCTCCAGAGACTGGTGTTACATGCATGAGCCACCATGCCCAGCAAATATATATTGGTGCTGGGATCTGAACTCAGGCCTCATGCTCGCTTAGCATGCACTTTACTGGCTTAACCATGTCTGTTTGGGGGTTTACCTAATCCAAGAAGAATCGCCTGAGCTGTTCTGGAACAGGAAGGAGGTGATTAGACCTCAGCATCAGGACCTCTATAAGTGATGGAGTCAAATTTGCTGAGCAGTTGATTAAAAATGCTTGTGTTCAGCTCACTGTTTGCGCTCCTCTGCCCCCTGGAATACCCGAGGCAAGAAGCAGGTGGAGGACATCACTGTGGTCTCACCACCACCACCTGCCATCCATGCATTAGCTTTCCCCATTCTGAGCAGGAATGGAAATAAAATCAGAAGTCCCCAGCTATCTTTGATACAAGCCTAGAATAGAAACGAGAGGAATAAACAGTTTCAGGGCCCAGCTCATTGCTCTTTCAGGTAGAATTCTATTACATTTAAAAGTATCCTTTGAAATTCTGATTAGCCTGAAGCCTGTGAAAGCAGTTATGCAGCCATCTGAAGCAGAATTCTCTTGCTGTCTCACAGCTCCCCATGCATTTGACCTACACCCTCTGGAAACCTCTGGCCAGCCACCTGCCACACAACCAGATGTTTTGGTGTTTGCTGAGGTGTGCCCTTCCAAGGGGGCATGAGAAGCTGGAGGCAAGGAGCAGAGCCAGTCATGTTAGAAAAATAGTTACATAAATTGATCTGAGAGAACAGAACACATCAACATAAATGCATTCCAAGTAAATGGTCTCATATATTTGTGTATGCCATGGCTTAGATGTGGTGTTACCCAAAAGGCTTGTATGTTGGTCCTCAGTGTGGTTTCTGGCTTGGTCCCTGACTGATGGAGAGATTGAAAGGAGACAGGATTATCGAGGTGCTAACTTCATCAAGAGGTCAGTACATTGATGGGTCTATAATGTGGTGGCATCAATAAGATAGATCATAAGGCAGAAATAACAGGTGAGGCATGGATAGAGAAAGTGGTTACTATGATGTGCTTCTGAAAGGTTTGCCTATAATGCAATGTGCTAAAATGAACTTCTTTCCTGTATTTTCCCAGGTATTTTGCCACAATAACAAAAAGAACCAATACATTCCTCATAGAAATACTTATTGACCACCTATTGTAAGCCAGGTCTTCTGTTGGCTACTAGGAGAATTGTAACTATAAAGACACCACCCCTGCTCTCTATGGACAGACAGTCTGATGGAGAAGGCAAGGCATTACCCAGATGATGTCATAAACCAGGTACAACTATTTCTGAGACCTGAGAGCAAAGCAAGATCTAGTAAGTGTGTCCAACCTTTGACCCTGCAACACAATTTTACCATTTACAGAAATCAGGCTCAAGAACAACACAATCAAGTTACCAGTGTGCATACATACACGTGTGTGCATGCACGCACGCACACGCACTCACACAGGCACGCATGCACACACATGCACACACGCACGCACACAGAGCCCTTTACACCACTGAAAAAGTACATGAACACACACATGTTACAGCAGCAGTAGCACTGCTTAGAGAATTAGAAAGGGGAACAAGGCTTCTTGCAGGGCAAGCCACACATTTCTACAGGTGTAAGGCAAGAAACATGTTTGAGTTGACCCCAAATTGCAACGTTTTTTCCCCTCTTGGAGCTCTTATCTGCCCATTCCACCATTGTCCTCTCAGTCTGCATGAGACTTTCAGTCCTAACGGCTGTGCTTTCAATTCTCCCTAAGAGTTCTATAGTCCCAAGGACACAGGAAACTAACTCTTGGGAAGGGTTACCTCTGGGCTCTGTAGGCTTTCTCAGTAATACCGATTCCAGGCAAGGGTTCTGACGGACAGCCAAAATAAAAAGTGCCAAAGCTTGGGAACACTTGCATTTACACCTTGTAAATCTCATTAGCATGTGTCAGAGCACCTGGGTTCCAGGGAAGGGAACTGGCAGAGGCAGTTGTGGAATGTTGCATCCAGCTAACACATAGACCCCAACTCCCTTACACCAACTTTCCCTGTGTGTTGCTCCCCACTGTGTGGATTGCAGGAAACCAGTCTCAGCATTCTGTTTGTGACTGTGGTTAACAGAGATAGGTGGAAAATTCTGGAAGCAAATGGAGCACAGAACCACACTCCTGGAAAATATATACTTCATTCCTGCCGGGGCTTTGATGCCTAATTGTTCAATAGTTTCCTACTTTAGTGGGCTTGGCTTACCCTCACAGGAATGATCTATTACTGAGGATTAGGTCCGTTTGCAACTGACAGTAGCATAAGCAAGATAGATGTTTACTTCTCTTGCATAAATGAAATCCACAGAGCTTGCAAGGCAGCTCTGTAATGATCAGGAATGGAGGCCTCATCCAGCTTATTTCTCTGCCATCCTCAGGACGGGACTTCCACTCCAGGCTCCAAAAGCCCACTCTCCTCATTCCACCTACTCTCACTCCATATGCACCAAAGATGAGCAGTCAGCAAATCACAGGTCACAGGCCAAATCTAACCCTCCTTCTAACACCTCCAATAAGGTGTTATTGAAACATACAAGGACAAATGGGACACGCCCATATGTTTGAGTATATTCTATAGTTGCTCTAACAGTTTAGCAGCAGAATGGAGAAACTGTAGCAGAGACCAGATGGCTCACAAAGCTGAAAATATTTACTATCTGGCCTTCTCCAGCAACAGTTTGCCAACCTCTATTCTAGATGGGAGTGAGGGTGGGGGGAGTCACAGCAACCCAGGCTGTTTCCCAAAAACTACATATGACATTTCTGCTTGTATCCCATTGCCAGGACTGAGTCTCAGAGCCATTCTCAGCTACAAGGAAGGCTGAGAAATGAAGTGTATTCTAGGTGGCCATCTGCCCAGATCAGATTTACAGCCCTTTCACTAAAGAAGAGATGGGATTTGAGTCACCCAAGGGCCCTATTAGACCCATGGGCTCAAGACAGAGCCCAGATGAGTGTCCTCCTTGGCATCTCCCCCAGGACACAGATTGACTTTGATTGTCTGCACCATAGTTTCCAGTCAAAAGGAAACATCATCCAGTGAGGCCCAAATTCAGCCAACCCTCCCTCAGCCCCAACCATGGCAATGGCAGAATTAGCCAGTCAAGGGCTCCTCACCATTTGGGCTATTAGCTGCTACTGGTCTCTGTTGTCTCCAGTGGAGAGACACCCAAAAAAGAAGGTGACCCAAAACTATTAACTTTATTTTGATGAAATACTAACTTCATCAAGAGGTCAGTCCATTGATGAGATGGAGGGGAGGCAGAAAGAGGGAGCGATGGAGAGAGAAGGAGGAATGAAGGGAGGGAGGAAAGGGGGAGAGGGAAGGAGCACTCAGGAGACAGCTTTTAAGAAGGGTATAGAACATTGTTTGTAACATAGATGTAAAAAAAAAATCAACATCAGTTTATTTTCTTCACTAAATAGGATTCTAACTTGCCTCCTGATAATCAGGTCAGAAATACAACACAGGTAGTATCAGCTCCCCATGCAGACTTAAGCAAAGATCCCAGGGGCTTCTGAAATAATTTTTTTCTATTAGTGTTAATGGCAGGTGCACAGAAATAACATATGGTTCCTTTGGGTGAGGCTGGGAAACCTTAGGAGATAGGTTCCCTAGAAGCACCACCCCCTCACAGGGCATAGCACACCTGTTTCCTTCCAAAGAGGGAGGAAATTCAACCCCACCCTCATCCACAGCCCAGAAATATAACCTTGTCTCTCCATGCCCTCCAGTTCTTCCAACGATTTCTACTTTATACACAATGAAAAACCCTATAATTGATGTTTTATCTATAGATAATTAGGGAACAGGGAGATAGGTATTCATAGATAGATGGGTGGATGGATAGATGATGATGAAGATGATTGATAGGTAGATAGATACATAGGTAATAGATCAGTGACAGATGATAGATAGATAGATAGATAGATAGATAGATAGATAGATAGATAGATGATAGACAGGTAGACAAATGATAGACGATAGGCAAATATCTGATAGACAGACAGATAGATGATAGCTGAATGGATGGATAGATAGATAGATAGATAGATAGATAGATAGATAGATAGATAGATAGATGATAGACAGGTAAACAAATGATAGATGATAGACAAATATCTGATAGACAGACAGATAGATGATAGCTGGATGGATGGATAGATAGATAGATAGATGATAGATAGATAGATAGATAGATAGATAGATAGATAGATAGACAGACAGACAGCTGAATGGGCAGACAGTGTCTAGATGGATGTAACCAGATTTATCCTCTATGTAGAACACCTCTTGGGTTTAACATCTGTGTGTCTCTTTACCCTGTAGCCCATTTGCATATTTCTGTCTCTGTTGGTCCTTTTCTTAGCCAGGAAATGGGCTTCCTTCTGAAGGGAAATTGGAGGTAAGTGGAGTAATTGGAAAAAGTTAGGGAATGTAATAGAAATCTTAAGTGATCCCTTGATGCATATCTGCAAATCACCTAAAACTGCTCTTATAATTACACTTCAAATTCCAAAATTTTAGGATCATATTCTGTAGCAATCATTTATGTTGAGATCCTTGTTGTCAATGGGAATATAGTGTCCGTGAAGTGAGAAAAATATTTAAGTACCATTGATGGATACATTTGTATCAGATACTGAAGAATTCAAGTGGGATAAATGCAGTTACTATTCCACTTATATGCACCAAGGAAGCTGTACCTGATGTCAAAAGGTTAAAGTACTACCACCTGCTTTTGAACTCCAAGCACTACCCCCAGCAACTCCCCAGGGTCCCTCCAAGTTCCCACAACACAGCAATCAAAGGGCAGTGTCCGGGTCTGCAAGTAGCCTGTAGATGCTGCTCTAAGATTATGACCAAGGTCCATTCTGAGTAGTCCGTGACCATTTACTGTATCATTTGTGGGATATTTTGAAATCACCTGACTCTACATGCTTCAAGTGGAGTGAAAAATAAGACAAGCTGAAGGCTCACTACTTCCAGCGTGACCATGTACAGATTTGTTCATTGCGCAAGCTCTCGTAACTAGGAGAACCAGTAAGACTGAATCCCAGCCCTGTGCTCTGCTTGCTATGCCCATGTCTGGTGTAGGACTGTACCACTCAAAGGAAAGGAGGAGCAAAGATTGCATGTTCCACTGCTGCCTCGAAGTCATAGCCTTTTTCAGTCACTCAGTGCTAAGCAGAGAGGATGAGGATGGAAACATAAGCTGAAAGTTCCAAACAGTACAAGACTCATTTGGAGAAGGGGTCACAAAAGAATGAAAAGCATCTAGCTGAGGGACTACGCAACTAGTGCTGATAGGAAGTGATGCCAGAAGTAAAATTAAAAAAAAAAAAAAAAGTGGTAGAGTGAGGTAAGCTTCTTGCCTGCTGCCTGGGAAACTACAGCTGAGTATCCAGATTAGAACCCCAACTTCAACATGGGAGTGAACAGAAGAGGTAGGGGCTTCAAAAGCAAACCCCAAGTGGTCTGTGGAAGGAGACCACGGAACCCAAAGAACCCGTAGGAACCAGGGATGTGATGAGGTGTGGTTTCATAGAATGGAAAGGATGGGGGAACCTGATTCAAGCTAGGTGTGGCAACACACCCTTGTGATCCCAGCACTCAGGAAAGAGGATCAGGAGTTCAAGCCCATCCAGGGATATGTAATGAACTCTAGATCTGTGCTGTACAGTGAGATCCCTTCAAAAAAAGAGAGAATTGAATTTAAGTCTTTCCTTGCCACTCACCAGCTGGGAGCCCTTAAAGACATTTCTGAACTTTCATTTCTCTGAAAATTGTTGTAATAATACCTACACTGCAGAGTAGCTATGAGAATTAAAATAAGTGAGTGAACTGCCTAGCTCAATGCATGACAAGAAGCAAGTGCTCTACACTCACAGCCACTATTAGAAATATTATTGCTATTATTATCAGCAGAGAGCTGCATTCGAGGCCATGAAAAACACCTACAGAGCAGGGCAGAAGGACATGAAGGGACAGCCAGGGCAGATTAAAAGAATACAAGATAAGTGACAAATTTTCCAAGTTCTGTCCTAAGACTATAGCTTTTCCTCCAAGAGACAGAATTTAATATGGGAATGTGATTTTGATAAATGGCATGTAATATGCGCTTATCTGTGATTGAACTTGACTTGTCTCCTAGCTGGGTTGAGCAAGCCTGGGGAGAATGATGCTATTGAAATCTTGCTGCCTTTCCTTGAGAAGATTCTTCCCAGATTCCAGAATGAAGATGACCTGACCAGCACTGTGTTGAGCAAAGGTAGCTGTAGGGGTTTCCATCCCTGCTATTATAATAGACACAAATCATTCTGGGGTTCTCAGGCAAAAAGGACCAAATGTGTCTTCTTATGGAACCCAGAGCCAGGAGAATGGATAGTATGTGTTCGCAGCCTGCATCCCCCATAGCTCCCCTCCAGTGGTACTGTCCAAGGTACAGCCTCTCCTTGCCTGACCAACGTTTAGATGCCAGTGCTAAATTGAATATCTAACACCGAATCTGCCCCACTGATTGTTTTTTCCAGAACTAATTTGTTAAAATTAGCTGTAGGGTATCTTGAACATGTTAAAAGGACATGGAGCTGACACCTCTTCCCCTAAAACAAGCAAATCGAGGACCTGTTGCTTCAGAAGATCTCCAATCTTGACACAGTCAAAGGGCCTCTTTATATAGGGAACAAATGGTGTTTTGGGGTTTTGATGGAGGTTTGCTTCTGGTGTTTTGTTTTGTTAGTAAAGGTGTGTAGCCCAAGCTGCCCTGGGACTCACTATATAACCTTGGCTGGCCTTGAACTCATGGCAGTCTGCCTGCCTCAGCCTCCAAAGTGTGAATGGCTTTTCATGAACTTTCTTCCTAACTCACTCCTTTGTCCATTCACTCATTGCAACTCTTGTTTATTTGTGGCTGCTTGGAGCCAGGCAGTTAGTATAAAACAGTAAAAGGTGTGTTGTCTAATCCATGCCCAGCTTCTTCCATCCCCAGAAGACTAAACATTACTCTTTCCCTTTTATCACTACTCCCTACTCCATGGTTCAAAGGCCTCAAAAACTTCCCCAGGGATGTCAGACCTTGACTCCATATTGCCTTTCTGCTGCCTTTCCCTTAGCTGCCCATACCTTTGCCTCTGAAACACTGGCTCAGCGCCCCTGTAGTTTCAGCATCTCCAATAACCTTGCAGTTTAAGGTTTTATAATGTTCTAAAGTTCATAACTAGATGTTGGCCCCTAATTTCTACTCTGAGAGAGTTAAAGTAGGAGTTATCTACATCATTTAACCAACTTGAAATAATGTATTTAGACCAGAACACCTGCACGGCACCCCATGTTTCCTTCAGCTCTCTAAATGCTATAATTAAGTACAGTCTCATATTTCCTGTGTGCCTTGCCTACTTCCAAAAGGATGTGAAATGATACTTATCATACCCAGAAGTCTTCCAAACCCAGCTCTTTTGGAAAATGGCAGCCACAGTAGAACTGTGGGGTACACAGATTGAAGATTTTTTTTTCCGCCCTAGCCTTACTTCCACAGCCAATGCTTAGCCTAACACAGGCCCTTCCTTCACTCAAGGAAGTCATGAAGATGCTTTCTTCCCTTCTTAAATGAATTCCCAAATCTGATTCTCTTTCTTAGGCAAACCTCTATGTTGTCAACATTCATTTATTTTTGTGGATATTTGTGTGTCCATGTTTGTGTGTAAGAACTTACGCATGCCATGGAACTCATGTGAAGGTCAGAGGACAACCTCTGTCTTCCACATCACCTTGTCGGAAGCAGAGTCTCTCTTGTTGTAGGCCGCTGTACAGGTCTCAAGACTAATTGGCTCACAAGCTGTTGAGGAATTCTCCTGTCTCTGCCTCCATCTCACCATAGTAAAGCTGGGATTACAGACATGCAACCATTATCTCCAGTTTGAGTTCCAGCAATCCAAACTGAGGATATCAGACCTACTTAGCAAGTACTCTATAAGTAAACACATTCTACTGAAGCTGTTCAAGAGTGTAGTTGTCCTTTCTCTGATCATAATATATAAAAGATAAGGCAAGAGTTTATATCCCAGTGCCTACCCATGTGATTGATACATAAATAAATTCAATTCTTCCAAAGAATGGCTCATGGCCCCTTCTCTACTGATTACCCTGCAAGAATAAAGTAATAAAAAAAAAACCTACATTTATTCCTCAGCCTTTGCAATGCATCACTCTCTATATTTACCTCTCCTGGTGTTTGTTTAGCTGCCTTGAATTGTCCTGTCCATGTGAGCCTAGACTCTTAGAAGGCAGATGGTTTAACCCAACTACAAAGCACTCTGCACCACCTTGTTGCACACTTTGAAAGTTGCTTAGTAAAATGTTTTTGATCCTGGTGGTCGGTTGATGGTGCTAAAAGTAAAAGCCATTAGGACTGTGATTAATGAAGATGCTTTATGCAAGTTTTCCCCCAGCACAAGCAAGAGGACATGTAATCCCATTACCAATACTCAATCTTTCACTCTCCGGAGATTTCCTCACACTAATTAGTCTGGAGCTGTAATTTAGCCTCTACTTTAAAGAATGTGTCACATGAGGACACTTCTAATTTATTTCTGACCTTCCTTGAATTTCAAGGAACATATGCCTTTGAGTAGCATTTCTCACAACTGCCATTTTCCTGCCACTTACACAGAAAGGAGAGGAACAGACTTATCTAAGACCCAAGGAGAAGAGGCAAGCTCGGAGTACTGGTCCTATACCTGAGCTTCATTAAGGTTTTGTCCAATGACTACTCTGTTTCCTCCAGTTCCCTTTAAAGGCTAATGAGCTTTGCAAAGAAATATAGGCAGAGGTTATTTCTGTTCTATCTGAGCACAAAATTTAAAAGCCAATGTACAACTGACCACATATACACTGCATCAGCAGAGACCAAGTACCAAGTGGTGGCTCTTCATCATCCCAGGTCCCCAACTCAGGAAGCCTAGAGCATAACCCTCAGCAATGCAACAGACATACAGAGTAAGAAAGGTTTGAGGTTACTAAAGCTTTGGAGGGCTGGTTGTCCCTGAAGCATCCCTTGATGAATCCTGACTGATACAATTATCCTAGGCAAAGTACTCTCAAAATTTTTGGCAAACGCTATTTTGCTATTGCCTCCTCAGTTTCCTCCTGCAAGTTTGTCTCCACAGTTGACCCCCATGGCCTTTCTGCTTGATCTCCATTCCTTCTTACCCATATAATTCTCCTTCCAAAAGCATGTATTCACAGCATTCCACTCCTGGGCAAAGCCACTCCATCTCTCCCTTTTTACAAAATCCTCCACTGGGTTTGATGGAAAGGTGTGTAATCTATCATAAATTGAATATTGTTCCCTCCTTCCAGCTCCCAGCCATATAGGACTCAGGGCCCGGCAGGGCCCCCGGCCACTGAGGGAACAGAAGTCACCCAGTGGCCATGTTCTGACAGTTCGTCATATTATTCTTCCCTATGGGGGCACTGATCCCTCCATCTAACCCTCTCCTCAGCCCCCTGAGACCAGAGGCCACTCATACAAAGCTCTTAAAGCAAAGCAAAGCAAGATTGATGCCCTGTGGACATCAATCCTGGGAGGGCTCGGGATTCAATGCAGGGAGCAGGTCATTCTTCCCTACTCCTGGTTCCCACACTGGACACCAAAGGGGAGCTGGGGCCAGAGCAAACTGAGTTTAGTCTTTGTCCATCCCTTAACACAAATGTTCTGCCATACTCCCCTAATATCCTGAGCCCAGCCTTCTCACCTGGCCTACTCAAGATGTTTTTCCTGGAAGTATCCCAGGCCTTCTTGGGCTAACATATGATTCACACTACCCTGTCAAAGAAGAGTTGGGCTCAAACAAGGATACGAAATGTCATGGAGAAACCACTCATTTAAATATCACCCAGGAAGGACCCGGTCTCCTACTCTGGCCCTCTGCTCTGTGTTTTCTATATTTGCCTCTATTAACATAAGCAATGTTTGAGGCCTGGAGGCTGGGTCATTCTAGTAAGCCATCATAAAATAATATTAACGCTTAAGGTTGTTTATAGCACTATTTCTATCTGAGGAAGGAAGAGCCTCCTCTAGGCTGGGGCCTGCAGCAGGATTATAGGTCTTCTGGGGGCTGTGGAGCAATATATGTAAGAACGATTTCATCTAAACTCCCTGAAAGCTTTCATAGACCAAAGCACCTCTGAAGGACAAAGAGACAACTGTAAAATTACCTGGAAATAAATGCTTCTGAAGTGGTCAGAAGGAATCCAGAGTAAGGGGAATTCAGGAGCTGAGAAGTAATCCATCAACTCTTTCCCCTCCCCCCCCACCCCTCACCACCACCACCCCCACTTGAACCTTTTTTTTTTCCCCAAGGCTACAGACTGTCATTGTGCAGTTTATCAGCCATCACTCCATCTCGATTCTGGGTGACATGAGATCAATGGCCTAAAACTGTTCTCAGATCAACGGAGAAATTTATAACACCAGGCTACACCGAGCCTGAGCCCTGCGTGGACCTCTTTCTGAGCTTAGTGCTGGGATTGCCTTGTGGACTTCATTTCCATTTCAAAAGTGGATTATGATCCACTTAAAGCATGGGAGTTCAAGTCTCAGACCCTGCACTCACCCAGAACAAAGGCTCTGGAGGGGTGGGGGTGGAAGGGGACCTCAGGGCTGGGGAGTAACTAATAGTGATTAAAATTCTCTCTGTCTTAAAAAGGGCTCTCTCCCTCTAATTTAAGTCATTTTAAATCTTGTGAAATTTATTAATAAGGAAACCCTAAATTTGTAGCAATGTGTTTTAGTCTCTGAAAGCAGTTAATCCATTCAATTTATTGAACTCTAGAACTCCAGCACAGTTTAAGCACAGATTTGTGTTCCGTGCCCTCCTCACTGAGGGCTCCTTTGATCACCTACAGCCTCTTTTTCTGCCATAAACTATGTAATCTATCTAATCCGGACTTAAAGTCCATGAACATAAACCAGGCCTCACTAGCCCATGCTCTATCATCTCCAGCCAAAGAAAGTCCAGGAAAAAAAATATATTACTTTCCCAAGTACCTCCTCACATCTCTACTTTCGAGAACACCACAAGACCAAAAACAGCCATGGAATGCCTAACGCCAGCCTACTCCTTGTCCTTGATAGTTGACCGATGCAAGACACATTGAGATAAAGATTCCACCCTAGTTAAAAAGAGGTCCTCACTTGCAAAGCAAATGAGAGCTTTCTCTCCCAGCCATGTCTACTGTGTATCCTCCCTGAAACTAAGCATCCAAGAAGAGGCTCCCAGACAGCTGCATTCTCCAGCGGGCACATGATGAATGAAGGCCATTGGGAACTGCTCCTGCACTGCTTGGGTTGGCTAGAGGAGACGGTCTTATACCAGGGTATCAAATGTTTACCTCAGCTTATGGATGAGCAGGTACCAGTACAAAGCATCCTTCTGTTCCCTGAGACTTTGACTTTGGCCTTACCTCTAGAAAACTAGTTGCTGTTTGGGTTGCACTATGCTTTTCTTCCAGGTGAGAGTTCAAATTTCCTCTTCCATTTCCCCTCTAACCTAATAAGCCTAGTTATTGGTTTCAGGGGAAACATCCCTGAAATAGCTCCTTATTGGGAGAAAAAAAATATCTTGAGCGTGGCCCACCCAATTTCCCTTGTCACTATACCTGCCAGTTCCCTTCATGGGTCACAGACTCCACTCAACCATTTGCATACTTCAATATTACCCTTGCATGGAACACCCTTCTCATTTCCACCCTTTCCCTTCCCCTTTACCCTAGTTGGTTTCCATTCATGGTACCTCTCCCTGGAAGGTTTCCTAGGTTCCCTCTTTATCCCCGCTACGGATGCCTACTCCCTCTAGGCTCCATCAGTGTGCCTGCACCACTGTTCTTAGAGCCTGCGACATGTCTATTCTTCTGTATTCTTCTCTTCTGTAAGGAGCCACCTGTGACCATCAGCAGAGTGAACCTTCATGACAAAATGTCTCATACCAAATTTGTTACAGTTAATGACTGATGTGTATATACTGGTTTTATTCAAAGTACAATCAGATGTCCTTGGCTTCCCCTTAATGCTCCCCTTTTTTAAAATTATGTGTGTGTTTATGTATGTGTGTGGGCACACACATCTGTATGCAAATGCACATGCATATATGGCAGCATGGGTGTTGATGACAGAGGTTGATGTCAAGTGTCTTCCTCCACTGTTCCCACCTTATTTCTTTTTTTCTGTTTTCTTTTTTGAGACAAGATTTCTTAGTGGATCTAGAGCTCACTTTTGGGGCTACAATGACCAAATGACCATCCTGCAAACTTTAGAGATGCTCCTAGTTCCCTTTTTCTCAGCACTGAGATTATGCAGCCACATCACCAGCTTTTACTCTGGTGCTGGGGAATCTGAACTCAGGGCTCATGTTTGCAGGCAAGCATTTTACCAACTAAACTATCTCCACAGCTCCCACATATGTCCTTTTTCTGTTCCTGGAAGCTACATTGCATTAACTTTTATGTCTCCTTTTGGCACCTTTTGGATTCTTGGATCTTTTCTTTGACCGCCTTGATAGTCTTGAGGAACATTGGTCAGTTTTCTGTAGACTATCCTACAACTGGGGTCTGTGCAATATGCTTCTCATGATTAGATGAGGTTTATCTAGCTCTAAGGAAGACCACAGACATAAAGGACCATTTTCATCACATCGTGTCTAAAGTGTATACCATCAACATGCCCTGTTACTTTTGATGTTGATTGTCTTAGTTGGATTTTTTTTTCTATTGCTGTAATAAAACAGGAGCAAAAGCGACTTGAGGAAAAAGTAGTTTATTTCACTTTCACTTCCATACCAGTTCATCATCAAAGAAAGTTAGCAGAAACCTGGAGGTATGAGCTGATGCAGAGGCTCCAGAGGAGTTCCCTTTACTGGCTTGTCCCTTGTGACTTGCTTAACCTGCTGGACCATCATCTTAGGAATGGGCACCACCCACAATGAGCTGCCCCCCTCACCATTTCAACCACTAATTAAGAAAATGATCTGCTGATCCCTCATGGAAGGCCTCACCCTCCCTGGGGAATGGATGGGGGATGGGATGGGGGGGGGTCTGTGAGGGCATGGGAGGATGGGAGGTAGAGGGAACTGGGATCAATATATAAAATAAAAAAATATTAATATAAAAAATGTTCTGAAAACATAAACAAATAAAATAAAGAAAATGATCTACAAGCTTGCCTACAGCCCAATCTTATAGAGACATTTTCTCAGTTGAGGATCTCTTCTGTCTGATGAACTCTAGCTTGTGTCAAGCTGACATAAAAAGTAGCCAGCATGTTGACCTTGATTCCCCATTTGAAACTGTAGATAAGAAATTTCTCTACTCTCTTCCCTCAGTCAGTTTATATTTATATTGCACTAGGTTGTGTGTTTCTTAATTTCTATTCTCATAGCACATGTCACAGAGTCCGAGACTTAATGGATGTAATAGACTGACTTTGTCACCTGAATAGTCACACTCTGAGAGGTCAATCCTGAAGTACCACAAAAGGCAGCTGTATTTAGACACAGAACCTCTAAAGAGAAAATTAAAATTAGAAGAGGTTACTAGGGATTGGTCATGCTCACAGAGAGAAGACCACATGAGGTCATGTGAAGAGGCATCCATCTACAAGCTAAGAAGGGAGACCTTCGACCTTGGACTTGACTATGGACTTTTTGCCTCCAAAAGCATGAAAAGTGCATTTCTGTTGCTTGAACCACTTGAGGGGCAGTGTTTTATTATGGCAGCTCCAGCGGGTCAACGCCAAGAGGAAGTACTGGACCAAGCATTCTTCACAGAAGTTGCCTGCTGTTCTGTAGCATGCCAGAGAGGAAATTCTCTTAGTCCTCGGGAACCAGGGTTTGCTGCGCATCAAATAACTACATGCATCTGGTTTCAAATATGACAGATGGGTTTTGTGGAACTAGGCAGGGAAAAGGTCTACTGATACTTTTAGTTGCAGTCTAATTTCAGTTGGAGAACACTTTCAGATAACAAGAGAACAGGAAAGTTGCTTAAATTCTCACACGATCATCTTCTCCTTTAAGAGTCCTAGAACCACTGTAGTCTATTATTTCCAGGGTGGGAAACAAAGAAGCAAACTGGAGGCTTCTTTCTTCCTTCCCTCTTTCTCTTTTCCCCTTTTCCTTCCTGAACAAATTCCTCACCTGTAGGAGTGACTGTTGCATAGTCTCTGATATTTTTTCCCTGTGATTTGAAAGGAAATAACATGTATTCCTAGCCACCTGATATTACATCATCCTATACAGTTCTCAAGACAGTCTTAGCAGGATCCTTTATTATGCCCTTTTTCATAGATGATGAGACTAAAACACAAGGAGATCAGGTAACGTGCCCAGGGTCACAAAACGAATCAGTGGCTTCTCAGTAGCCTATGACAAAGACCCTGTGCTACTTCCTGCCAGGTAAAGCACCTCCCCCCCAGAGTTTCCCACCACCCAAAGAACATAGGAGAATGGGTGGCCAAGACCTGGAAGCGGCCTAGAGTTTAGGATCATCTGTCTTTGGCATTAATACAATTTTGCCGTTTAAACAGCAGCTACCATCATTCCAAACTGTCCCGTTGTTAGACTGTTGAAATGTAAGCATAATATGGAGAATGCTGCTTTTTGCCTTAGTATAAAGTTAAAAATTCATTATGATGGCATTGACAGCAAAAGAAATTAGAGTAAGCATTTCTAGTACACAAAAGAGCTGCGGTTCATGTCCACATGTCAATCCGAGTAAAAGGCAGAGATTTTTACAAAGGGTGGTTTCATTCGTTCTTTATGGCAGAGTACTAGCTGCATACTTCCATTGGAGACTTAGTCAATGGAGTGAGCTGATGGGGAGAAAATACATGGGCCCCGGGTTTTGTTCTTGCTGCTGGTGTTGTTGTTTAAAATAAAATGTTAGAAAAGAGCCCCTCTCTCTACCCACCCTTAGAATTGCACTTTCCAGAGAAGTCTAGTTCCCTTTCCTGGCAGATATAATCCTAATTAAAAATAAATTACATGCCGTACAGAACTTGAAAAGGAAAAGATAATCCTATTACATATGAGAATACACCCTGATATTCTTTCCCTCTAAACTGTGGGAGATAGCAGATCAGGCTGAGACCCCCATTGTCGCCGCTTTGAAAACTTTCCTAGAGCCCTAATCCGTCACGTGATGCTTGTGTCAATCCCGAGGTCTGCACGCGAGCTTCACAATGCCGGCATTAGGCGCTGTCACAGAAACCCAGCTCCGCCGAGCCGGCGACATTTGCATCCCGAGAAAACTCCGCCATTGTGGAGCAGTGTTTGTTCTCGGGATTGCGAGACAGTTGCCGGCAAAGTTGCTAAAACCGAACGAAAGGAGGTCCTTTGAGACCTTTTAGCATGATAACCAGGCGATCAGGGAAGCTATTGTGGGTGGATCTGCGCTAGGGACTTGCTCCCTCCTCCCTTCGACGTCTGCCCTCCCCGACTTTCCTCTAGCCCTCGCCCCCTGGGCATTTCTCTTCCGCGGGGAGTCTCAGTGTCCGCCGATGCGCTGTTTTAAATCGTATTTCCATTATCCGGCAAGCCAGCGGGAACTCCCTGCTCGCGTGCCTTTACACCTGGACCTCCAGCCCTTGCGCAAGGCTGCACAGTGCCCGCAACAGTCCTGCCTCGGCCTCAGGATCCACTCCCTGCTCAGTGTCTGGCACTTCCAAGCTGCCGAAGTCCCGGCGGCAGACAATATATTCTGTCTGTTTGAACTAGGGCTAACCTCCCCCAACAGCTCCTGCCGCGGCTGGGCTTCTGGCTTGCTTTCTCTGCCCTTTTGCTCCTTCCAAACACTTCATTTCAGCCTATGAGAAAAAAAAAAAAAAAAGATGACCGAAGTGTAAGCGACAGGACAGACTTAGCATCCCTCTGAGCTCCCACTGTCCAATCAGGAATCTCAGGGTCTGATCACAGAATAGTTATGCCCGCTCGCATGCTCAGGCGGTGGCATTCTGGGCTGGGAGTACTTGTACCTGAGACCGAGTTCCGGTGTTATCCCAGCAACGGAAGCACAGAGGCTGCTGTCCGACAGCCGGGTTCTGACCACGTTCCGGTCTGGGCCGGATGAAAGGCCGTGATGAAAGAGCTGGGCCCAGATCAGGGTGTTCTGGGATTCGAAAGAAGATTGAGCACTATTTTGAGTATGTGTGTGTGTAAGGACTATCTCTTGAACAAGAGCAGGGTGAGAAATGAGGGTCCTGTTGGAATTTTGCCCTTCTCGTATCCCCGAGTGGCTGCAGACATCTGACCTCACTGCCTGCAAGCGCTAAGACTGGGAGGTGGAGGCGATAAAGGAGCCCTGAACTACCCACACAGCTCCACCTCAACCCCATAAAGGCTTTTATTTACTGATGGCTAAGATTGCATTTTCTGCTCCCAATCAACTCCAAACATCCCTCTATTTTGCTCACCCAGACCAGACCCAGGGGCTCTCCCACTCTGGGCAAACCCCTGCTCCTCTTCTGAAAACACCCCCAATGAGTCTGAAGGGAAGAGACTTGAAAAGGTCTGTATACAAGGACCTAGACTCAGTTTCAGAAGAACATTGGCCAATGCAGCCTGCTTACCAAGTGCATCGCCTTCTTCACGTCTTCAAGTGTGTGGCTTGTGTCTGTTACTCTTCCTTTTACCTTTGTATTTACATTGCCTGCTCAACAGAGCCCTTCAGTAAGAATCAATAAGAATCAGTCTTGTTCCAGATTGGCACAGCTCCCTGCCCTTCAGCTGGAGGGGGGGGGTACCTGTGAAGGCAGCTCGAGGCCCCACCCAGGGGGAGTATTACCGCTGAAGTTCCACACTCTCATAGGCAGATGGTTAAGTTAACCCAGGTTCCCGCCAGGTTTCAACATCATGCTGCGATTTTGTTCTTCTGGAACCAGACGAGTGTTGCTCCCACTGAGGCCCTGTTAGAACAGAAAGAAAATCCTCTAAATAGGCGGAACAAGGCATCAGGAGGAAAAGGCCTCTAAATGCACTTTAATACGAACCTGGTATTGTGTGGAATTCAGCGCCCATCACCGTTTAGCCTGAGAGTTATGGCAGTGATTGAGGATGAATAGAGGAGCATAATGGATACATGTGGCGTTTGCTCATTATATTCAAGTTAGCCCAACTCCGCTGTGGAAACTGTTCAACTTTCTCTCCCCCTTAGCTTGTCACAGTGAAATAATACAGACATTGGGGCCTCCAATGGGATCGCCTGCCACGCCATTCTATTTCCACTACTAACGAGGGCTTCATAAGCCTTTGATTCAGACTGATCTTTGAAACCTTTCCAAATCTCCTCAAGCTTATGCTAAATCCTATTTGGAACTTTTTTTTTCCTTGCCTGCTAGCACCTAAGGCTTAAGGAAGCCATTCGAACAGTGACATGCATACTAACGTGTATCGTGTATCGTAGAGCTCTTTTCTGAAATGCAAGTGGCAACAGGGCTCACACCAGCAAAACACAATCACATACACAAATTTGAATAAAAGCAATTTTGCTCTATCCTTCAGGCTTCTTCATCAACAGGCTATTCCCGGCACCGTGGGAAGCTGGGAGAGACAGCGAACAGAGCCTCACTCCGCAAAGCAAGTGTGGAAGTCTTCAAGATGCAAAATAAAGGGGCGGAGGGGCTAAGATGTGAGATGCGGAGCCTCGGAGCCTCAGAAGAAAACCCCAGCTTGTTCGCGCTTAGTACTAGCAGCTGGCAGGGGAGCAGGGGTGCCCGGTGCCCAATTACCAAAACCATCCGCTTCATTTACTCCGGAGCCCAGTGCTAACTTATCTGCAAGCAAGGTGCTAACAGAAAATGGAAGCAGGAGTTTTTAAAACAAAGGAAAGACTCCCTCATTTTCCTTTCTTGTGTTCTCTAAGCCTTTCCACATTTAGTGGTTGTCGGCGGTTGGCAGAGGAGCGGCGCTATGGCTAAGCGGCCATTGGCTGCCCGGTTCCGGTGATTTGCATATCGGCAGCTATAAAGGCAGAGGCGGCGGGCGGCGACGCAGCTCCAGCTCAGGAGAAGGAGGAGGAGGCGCCGAGTGAGGGCGGGTCCGAGCGTTCTCCGAGCCAGCCCGAGACCGAGCTGCAGCTCGCAGACTTCACCCACACAGGGCTCGCAAAGAGCGTGCTCCCGGGAGCCTAGAACTGACGCTCCGATCTGCAAAGCGGAGAGGACTCTAGCTTAGCCTTTCGGAATAGCACTCGGGGCTCGGCGGCATGAGTCCTGTGAAGCGCTGGGGCAGCCCTTGCCTTTTCCCCTTGCAGCTCTTTAGCCTCTGCTGGGTGCTCTCAGTGGCCCAGAGCAAGACAGTCCGATACAGCACCTTCGAAGAGGATGCCCCTGGCACGGTCATCGGGACCCTTGCAGAGGACCTGCACATGAAAGTGTCTGGAGACACAAGCTTCCGCCTGATGAAGCAATTCAACAGCTCTCTGCTCCGGGTACGCGAGGGCGACGGGCAGCTGACCGTCGGGGACGCGGGCCTGGACCGTGAGCGTCTGTGCGGCCAGGCCCCACAGTGTGTGCTGGCCTTCGATGTGGTCAGCTTCTCGCAGGAGCAGTTTCGGCTGGTGCACGTGGAGGTGGAGGTGAGGGACGTAAACGACCATGCTCCCCGCTTTCCCCGAGCCCAGATCCCGGTGGAGGTCTCGGAGAGTGCTCCGGTAGGCACGCGCATCCCCCTGGAGGTGCCTGTGGACGAGGACGTGGGTGCCAACGGGCTACAGAGTGTACGCCTGGCCGAGCCTCACAGCCCGTTCCGCGTGGAGCTACAGACGCGTGCGGATGGTGCCCAGTGTGCGGACCTGGTACTGCTACAGGAGCTGGACCGCGAGAGCCAGGCTTCCTACAGCCTGGAGCTGGTGGCTCAGGACGGAGGGCGACCGCCACGCTCCGCCACAGCAGCCCTCAGCGTGCGCGTGCTAGATGCCAATGACCACAGTCCAGCCTTCCCTCAGGGTGCCGTGGCCGAGGTGGAATTGGCCGAGGACGCACCTGTGGGATCGCTGTTGCTGGACCTGGACGCTGCGGACCCCGACGAGGGTCCCAATGGCGACGTTGTGTTCACCTTCGGTGCCCGCACGCCTCCCGAGGCCCGCCACCTCTTCCGGCTCGACCCCCGCTCTGGCCGCCTCACCTTGGCCGGACAGGTGGACTACGAGCGCCAGGACACGTACGAGCTGGACGTGCGGGCTCAAGACCGAGGCCCAGGGCCCCGGACAGCCACCTGCAAGGTCATCGTGCGCATCCGAGACGTCAACGACAACGCTCCCGATATTTCTATCACCCCTCTGGCCGCCCCGGGGGCTCCAGCCGCCTCGCCCTTCGCCGCCGCAGCCGCCGCAGCCGCACTTGGAGGAGCAGACACGGCCTCATCGGCGGGACCCGGGACACAGGAAGCAGGCGCCACCTCGCTGGTGCCAGAGGGGGCCGCGCGAGAGAGCCTGGTGGCTCTGGTCAGCACCTCGGACAGGGACTCGGGCGCCAACGGGCAGGTGCGCTGCGCCCTCTACGGGCACGAGCACTTCCGCCTGCAGCCGGCCTACGCGGGCAGCTACCTGGTGGTGACCGCGGCGTCTTTGGACCGGGAGCGCATCTCCGAGTACAACCTGACTCTGGTGGCCGAGGACCGTGGTGCGCCCCCTCTGCGCACCGTGAGGCCCTACACCGTGCGCGTGGGTGACGAGAACGACAACGCGCCGCTCTTCACCAAGCCAGTCTACGAGGTGTCCGTCCGTGAAAACAACCCTCCAGGTGCCTATCTGGCCACAGTGGCCGCCCGCGACCCGGACCTGGGCCGCAACGGCCAGGTCACCTACAGGCTGGTAGAGGCCGAAGTGGGCCGCTCTGGGGAAGCCGTTTCCACTTATGTCTCAGTAGACCCGGCTACCGGGGCCATTTACGCTCTGCGCAGCTTTGACTATGAGACCCTGCGCCAGCTCGATGTGCGCATCCAGGCCAGCGACGGCGGATCCCCGCAGCTTTCCAGCAACGCTCTGGTGCAAGTGCGTGTGCTGGACCAGAACGATCACTCTCCGATCCTCGTGCACCCGGCGCCGGCCAATGGCTCCCTAGAAGTGGCAGTCCCTGGGCGGACTGCAAAGGACACAGCTGTGGCACGCATCCAGGCCCGGGATGCGGACGAAGGCGCCAACGGAGAACTGGCCTTCGATCTCCTGCAGCAGGAGCCGCGCGAGGCCTTCTCCATAGGCCGCCGCACGGGGGAGATCGTGCTCACTGGAGACCTCTCGCAGGAGCCTCCAGGCCGCGTGTTCAGGGCCCTACTGGTCATATCCGACGGCGGCCACCCCCCTCTCACCACCACCGCAACGGTCAGTTTCGTGGTAACAGCAGGCGGCGGGCCAGCTGCACCGGCCAGTGCCGGGAGCCCAGAGCACTCCCGGCCACCTGGCTCTCGCCTCGCGCCGTCGGGGCCTTCACTGCAGTGGGACACACCGCTGATCGTCATCATCGTGTTAGCCGGGAGCTGCACGCTGCTGCTTGCCGCCATCATCGCCATCGCCACTACCTGCAACCGCCGCAAGAAGGAGGTGCGCAAAGGGGGGGCCCTCCGGGAAGAGCGGCCCGGGGCGGCGGGCGGCGGAGCCTCGGCCCCTGGCTCCCCGGAGGAGACCGCCCGGGGAGCTGGGCCCAGGCCCAACATGTTCGACGTGCTCACCTTCCCTGGCAGCGGCAAAGTGCCCTTTGGCAGCCCCGCGGCCGACGCGCCCCCGCCCGCGGTCGCCGCGGCCGAAGTGCCGGGCTCGGAGGGCGGCAGCGCCACTGGGGAAAGCGCCTGTCACTTCGAGGGGCAGCAGCGGCTCCGAGGCGCGCATGCCGAGGTGAGGCCTTCCTTCGGCTGGGCGCCCCCCTCCGTGCTCCGCGGACAGGCTGGGAGAAGGGAGACAGGAGGGGCAAGGGTGGGCTCTTTCAGGGAGACGCTTAACCCGTGGTACTTGTTTTTGTGTTTGTGTGTCCTGTCCAACCCTCATACCTTCTTCCCCCCATTCCCTACTGCAGCCCTACGGTGCCTCTCCGGGATTTGGGAAGGAGCCTGCGCCCCCTGTGGCGGTTTGGAAGGGCCATTCCTTCAACACCATCTCTGGCCGAGAAGCTGAGAAGTTCAGCGGCAAAGACAGCGGAAAAGGAGACAGTGATTTCAATGACAGTGACTCCGACATCAGCGGGGACGCTTTGAAAAAGGACCTCATCAACCACATGCAGAGTGGTAAGGATGCTTCTGCCCAGCCCAGGCCAGCGTGCACCTCCCCTTCCCAACTGCCTGCCTCCTCAAAAACCTCAGTTCCCAGACCCTCTCCTCATCCCTCTCTTCAATACTCCAACCCCAGCCGGACCCCATCCTGCTAGATGTGACGCTAGCCGTGGAAGGAGGGTATTCTGCTCATTGTTTCGTGTTTTTGCTGGTGTTTTCTTCCCAGCAAAAACGCTACGCTTTGCATTATATACAGTTATCTTTACGGAAAGCATGTGCCTTTAGGTTTTTAAGCACACCCTCCTCTTCGGCTGCCCCTGACCCTGGCTGACACCCTGCAGATGGAGGGAGGCCTACCTGTACTAACCTCAGGGAATCCTTTCTCTTTTTCCTAGGACTGTGGGCGTGCACTGCTGAGTGCAAGATCCTGGGCCATTCTGACCGCTGCTGGAGCCCATCCTGTGCAGGACCCAATGCTCACCCCCCTCCTCACCCACCAGCCCAGATGTCAACCTTCTGTAAGAGCACATCCCTGCCTCGGGATCCCCTGCGCAGGGACAATTACTACCAAGCCCAGCTTCCCAAGACAGTGGGGTTGCAGAGCGTCTATGAGAAAGTGTTGCATAGAGACTATGACCGGACAGTCACTTTGCTCTCCCCTCCCCGTCCAGGGAGGCTCCCAGACCTGCAGGAGATTGGAGTGCCCCTCTATGAGTCCCCTCCTGGTGGCAGATATGTGTCCCCGAAGAAGGGGGCCAATGAAAACGTGTGATCTTAAGCTGCATGTCTTCCCACACATATACAGGTCACCCTGAGGCGTCCCTAAGTTATTGACCCGTTTCAGTGTTGTATATATAAATATGCGAGATGTGCCTTAAAATGAAGCTGTTGGAAGCTATTTCCAATCACATTGGTACTGTTTGGTATTTGCAAACAAAAAAAAATGTAGTTAATGTAATTTTTATGAAATGTGTGCAGTATTTAATTTTTCTTATCATGCTATTCACTTTAATTTCACTTGTGGCTTGCCATTTTCTTAGTGTTCTTAACCTGTACATTGTGTAATGTAATGTTTGTATATACTGAAATTTTGTTATATTTTTATATAATAAAAGCTAAGTGGAAGTTACTGCCAAAGGATTGTCTGTAAGACAAAAAAAAAAAAAACAAAACAAAACATGTTGGAATTGCTTAATGGAATTTTATCTTTCACCAGAAACAACCTAATGTTTGAGAAGTTTTGCCTTGCCAAGTCTAACAACTTGTAGATCTTGAGTCTGTGGTAGATTTCAAGTTAATGTTATTTAATTACATTTGGTTCTCTGTAAGCCGTGTCACTTATAAGCACAGTAATAAAGGATTTGTCATGTATTTGAAGAATCTGCTAATTGCTTTTCATGGAGTTGCCTGAAGTCAGATATTCACAAATAATTCCGGTACCAGAATGAAACCCCTTTTCAAGAGCTAATTATTCAGGCATTGTTAGGGCTTCTGGTGATGCTGAGCCTGTGGGATTTGAGATATTGCAAAACCTTGCCCGACAACTAAAAACATTTGTTGACTTTGGAAAAATATTTATGACTCCATATGCATCTTCTACTATGTGAAGTCCCTGCCCTGTTTACCCCTTCAACAGCTATCCATTGAGCATTTGCCAAATAGTGAAGGAAAACTAAATTTTAGCTGTTCGTCCTAATTAAGCAAACACTTGTTGAGGTTTCAGCAGAGCTGGGTAACTCCTTTAGGAGCTGGCCTTGAGTTGAAGAGGATCCAGAACCTCTTATTAAGGTGGTAGCATCAAAAAGATGCACAAGTGTGAGGGAGACAGTGCAGTGCTGGAATGCTTGCTCTGGGTTCGATTCCCCTGCACTGCAGATGAAATGGGGGAGGGGGAAACAAACACTCATGATGGATGAAATGACACAATGCCTAGGATCTGCTTCAACATATTCAACAGAAAAGTAATGAAACAAGACTGACAAAATACTACCAACAACTGGCATGGCTGCATAGTGGTCTGGTGTAGGTAGGGTGACTCGGAAGGTTTAAGACAGCCAGTAAGTCAGGCCTGGTGGCACTCGACTTTCATACCAGCACTTGGAAGATGGGTGCAGAAGGACCAGGAGTTCAAGGCCAGCCTGGGCTACATGAAACCCTGTCTCCAAAATGCAAAAAGATAAAAAAGGCATGAAACTATGTACGTCTATATCTCCTGCCATTTCATTTAAAATTAAAATGAAGATAATAACTAGACTTGGCATTTACTGAGGAAGCTTTTCCATATGCAAAGCTCTTCTCAGAGTGTTCTTTGTGAATTTAATCCTCCAACTACCTCCATACCACAGGAACTGTGGTTAACCCTACTTTGCAAGTAAGGAAAGTGAGGCATAAGCAAGTTAGACAAAGCATGATGCTTACTTACATCAGTCCAGGATGAGCATCAAACCCAGATCACTCAGTAAAAGAAAACAACGGAAGACCTTTGCAGAAGGCTCGCTAATTTGAAAGAAACAGAGTTGGAAGGAAAAGTTGAGCATCTTGCCTTTGCTGCTTGATTACTGTTTAGCCCTTTGTATTTGTAAGTGCCTGTGTTCCTTTATTGCTAATTATAGAGTGAGCCACTGTAATGAATAGAGAATCCCTCAAAGCTGCCTGTTGAAGTCATAATTGAAGCCAGTGGTAGCTCCAAGCTGAACAGCGGGTCAGGCACACAGTGCTTCACCACCCACAGCCTGTGCAAAGTTCAGCAGTTTCTCCCAGCAACCAAACTGTACCTGTGCCTGACAGGCTGGCTGCCCAGTCCTCAGGGTCTAAAAGCAAACACTGAATGTTTGTCGGTTACCAACCTTGTCTCCCAAGCCAGGAAGACCCATCTCTAGAAGACAGATCCTGAGGGAAATATCCCATGACAAGTGGAGTTTATTCTTGAGTCAGTCCCATCAAATGGAGAGCAAAAGACTCTAAAAACATGTTGTCTCTTTGTATTTGGTGACTGGAACCTTCAAAATCAAAACAATGAGGGCTGCCAAGGTGGCCTAGAAGTGATCTGCTGGAAATGGGCCCTGGCAGTGGGACCAGGACTTACTCCAGGGTGCATGAACTGGCTTTTTGGAGCCTATTCCCTACGACAGGATACCTTGTTCAGCCTTGGGGGGGGGGGGCGCTGGTCCTGCCTCTACTAGGTATGCCAGATTTTATTGGCTCCCCAAGGAGGGCCTTACCGCCTCTGAGGAGTGGATGGGAGGTGGGAAAGGAGGAGGTAGGGGATTGGGAGAAGGGGAGGGAGGGGGAAGTGGGGTCGGTATGCAAAAATGAAAAAAAAAAATTTAGAAAACAAATGGCTCAGCAGGCAAAAGTGCTTGCCACCAAGTCTAACAACCTAAGTTTAATTCTCATTCGGCATCTCATATGATGAAGCTAACTGACTCCTATAAGTTGTTTTTCTGACCTCCATACACCCTAGTACTCATGTGTCCCCAACACACAAAATTAATAAGTATAACTATTATATTTTCAAAATAAAATAATGGTAGAAACATTTTATTTGTCCAAAACATTGAGACTGGAAACCTCCAGTTTTATTATAATTTTCTTTGAGGGGGGAAAAAAAGTGTTTTGACAAACAATTCACTCCTTTAAATTATTTACATTAAAAAAGAGGAAGGGGGTCTGTTCTAAGGGCCAGTGTGAGAGGTGTTTCCTCCTTTTCTCTAGAAATGTCTACTCCTGATAACATTTTAAAGACAACGGTCTAGAGTGATGTCCCACCACATACTGCCCTACTTCCTGTTGGCTGTTTCCTGTGGCCCTCGCCTCCATTGTTACTGTCAGCCCACCACACCACACACAAGAGGTAGACTTGAGGCATCTGGCCTCCCCACCTCTTCCATTCTCACCAAGTAGACCAGACCCTCCTCCTCCCCCCCCCCCCCCCCCCCCGCAGAGCCAACAGTTTACAAACAAGTATGGCTGAAGCAAACACCACATGCAAACTCACAAACCTCTCAAGTCTGTGACTGCAACAGAAATACCTCTCTGGGAGTGGAGGCTCACCACACCTTGGCAGTGAGCACTAGGGCAGGGGATGGCCCTGAGGGAAGAGGAAGGTCACGGAGAAAGAGAGCCAAACCAGACGTTACCTCTTTCACATTTGTCTCTGGCTCCATTGGCTTGGGTGCCCTAAGCTTCTTCCTATAATAAAATACCCATCAAAGAAACCGCTTCAGAAAATTAAAATGTAAGTGGTTTCAATATCTATTGAAAAATGCATTCCGAAATAGAGCAAAAAACAGGATTCATGCCTCCAAATGCAAAGATATATGCCTAGGAGAGAAAAATATATATCATCAGGATGAGTTCCATGCTATAATTAGCTAACTATCTGGCTTATTACACTTGGCAAATATAAGCTCTTATCATCTAAAAATCCCATTTTAGAAGGCAAGCACATTCACTTTGGTACTGAACTCAGCAACAACAGTATAATTGGAATGCAGTAAGTTTTTAAAGCAAACTGAAGCAGAGGAAGACAATACTGGATGGACTACTGGGCTCTGCAACAACTCCGGAGACCTCAAATAGTTGTCCTCGTTTTCAATAGCTACGCAGTAACTCAAAGAGTGTTTATTGTCCCTTCCCTCACAGGAAAACAAACTGCAGTGGAGCTCACCAACACGATCAAGAGCAGCTAAGTGAGCAGCAGATAGTAACACACACCAAGCCATTTTCATTCGCCATTTAAACCTCCATATTATATATGCTCTTTTGGTGTGCGGGGGAAGGGGGGGTCTTCATTCATTATCAGAGTTAGGACTTTCTCTACAAAACCACTTTTAAAATTTTCAACACGTCTAACGGAAACTGAAGCGTTTAACGTGGAGATTAGGAAAATGTTAACCCAGTCTGACGCTCGACTGTATTGCCAACACCTCCTACTCAGCATGTCCAAATGAGAGTAATTTCGTCTGCTCTGCTGCGATTAAACCCCCAACTCCCTTCCTTCATGGCGATCGTCTAAAGCTAAGTAGATGGAAGTGTAAACTCAAGCATATAAACATTGTTTTAGTACCCTTTCTTTTTTACTTGATGTTTTTGAGAATGTTATACATGGCGACCAGGTTTACATCATTTCCATCCCTCTCTCTCCCCTAACTCCGCCTGTGCCCATCACACTTCCTTTCAAATCCATGAGCTCTTCCTGTTCCCTTCTTCTGTTGTGTTTGTTACATACATGCATTTATATGTGCGTATAAATATAACCTGCTGAGCCCATTTAGCGTTGCTCCTATGTCTATGTGTTTAGGGTGGACTGCTTGGGAATGAAAAGCCTAACAGGGGGTCTAGTCCCTGGAAAAGACTGATTCTCCCCCCCTCAGCAGCCATTAATTACATATAGCTATTCACCTAAGAGTGGCAATGCCCCTATTCCTTACCCCTAACATCTATCTTCTTTCGGGGGAAAGGGGGAGCTGCAGGGTTGAGACAGGGTTTCCCTGTGAGACCAGATGGCCTCAGTGGGATTAAAGGCACACACCACCACCACCTGGCAACCATCTTCCTTTTTTTATTACATTTATTTACTTATTTATTCATTTATTTATTTGGTATGTGTGCATGTGCCCATTCACATCACTGCATGCATGTGGAGATTGAAGGACAACTTGCAGGAGTTAATTCTCACTTCCCATCATGTTGGTCCTGGGAATTAAATTAAGGTTGTTGGCTTAGTGGTAAGTACGTTTATCTACTGAGCCATCTTGTTGGACCTGATAACCAATCTTTTATCAAGACCTATTGGTTCTACCTTCTGTTATTTAATTAACCTTTCACCCCACTGTGTACAATTCAGTGATTTACCCATTTCCATTCTATAGATGTCTGAGTCTGTCTCAGACACTGTAGTCCTTCAGACACTTTGACAGTGTCTGTCTTAAACACCCACTACTGTAGCTTAAGAAATACCTAGGGCTTCAGAGCCCACCTCAAGTCTGTCCAATCTGTGCACACAGCAGCCTGAACACACTGGGGACTCAAAGCCTCCAGTCTCAGTCAATGACGGAAGGAACTGATGAATATACACATTCCCATGACATGGGAGAATCCTACTTTGAGCTCTGTTCCCCTGAGGATCTCCAGTTGCGCACCCTTTACTGGTTTTGTAAGGACACCCAACTCCACTCTCCTCATGCCCTCATTAATGGTTTCTGTGATTCCTTCCCAGGTAGACTGTTTCTAGTGTGTGATAATTAATATTCCCTGTCAACTTGACTAGATTTAGAACCACCTTGGACAGTGGTTCTCTACCTGTGGGTCATGACTCCTCTGGGGTCAAATGATCTTATAGTAACCACATATCAGATATCCTTCGTATCATACATTTACATTAGTATTCATGACAATAGCAAAATTACATTTAGAAAGTAGCAATGAAAATAATTTCATAGAAGAGGGTCGTCACAACATAAGGAACTGTATTAAAAGATCTGTACACTAGGAAGGTTGAAAACCACTGACCTAGGAAATTGACATGGAAACTCTGTGATGGTATTGCCAGTTACTCTGGCAATACCATCACAGTCTGGATTGCCTTCAGACTATCTGAAGGAGATCCACCCTGAATGTGGGCAGCACACCCCATGGGTAGGAGGTCTCAATAGAAGAAGAGGATGAAAGGAAGAAAAGTAGCAGAGTATCAGCTTCTTTGCCTCCTGGTCCACCAGGGTGTGACGTGAGTCACTCTGCCATGTCCTTCTTGTGCTGAGGAATTAAATCCTCCAACATGATTAGCAGAATAAATCCTTCCTGCCCTGTAAGTTGTCCCCCAGCAAGCTGTTCCCATCAAATATTTTGTTCACAGCAAGGAGAAAGGTACAACCTATTTCCTCCGCATAGCCTGAACTGAGGTCAACTGCCCCTCTTAACTACCTTCCATGCAGTCCATGAATCAAATAAACATGTATCTACAATTAAGCTACATCCTCAGCCCTACACTCATTTTTATTACATTTTGAGATTTGGCCACTACACCAAACCCTTCATTGGTAATACCTCACCCAATCCTCACAACTTTACCCTGAGCCATCTTCCATATGGAGAAGGTAAGGCTTAGAGGGGCAATCAAATCTATCACAGTTCAAATGGACAGTGTTTGAAAAGGGAGCTGAGATTCAAATCAGAATCTATCTGTCAAGAAATGAGGTGCCCTTCCCTATTCAAACCTTCATTGCTTCTTCCCTGTGTTCCAGCACAAACTACTGTCTGTCATCTCTGCATTGATAACCCCAGCCGCCATACTTCTATCACAAAAGTCTTCTTAATGTGCCCTCTTCCCATTCATCCGCTTGGCATCCTTATGGCTAAGATTCACATTTATGATAAAGTCCAAGGTGTTGTCTTTAGCATCCTAGACCTATCATTCTCTAGACCCTATCTAGCCCCTCAGCCTCACATGATCAGCTGCTGTCCCCTACATACGGCTCTGTGGTCCTACTGTCCCTCATCTCTCTGAGTGTGACATTCTCTCTCCTTTCCCAGACCAGTCTTTTCTTGTTTCTGGTTCATTCTTCTTATCCTCCAGGGCAACTCAAAGGTCACTTCATTAGAGCAGGATTCTGCTTAGTAGTTTCCCCAGGTCCCCCTACCAACCCCCAACCAAGAAAGACAGAGCTCCTTCTGCGTGTTTCCTCAGCATTGACCTAAACTGAAGGCATTTTTTTCTCCACTTTGTCTCTCTTACCTTTTCAGCCCAAGAAGTCAAAGACTACTTGTGTCTTTCATCTCTGTATCTACATCACTGGATACACTGGCTGGTAATAACAGGAATTCAATAGAAAGTGCTTGCTAACTGGAATTATTCACAAAGATCATAGTGACATATCTTACACAAGAGACTACAACCATAAGTCACTATATCCCTTAGTAAGGTCCATGCTAAATCCATTTTCAAATCAGATCCACTCATCCCATTCAGCATCCTGTGTACCCCGACTGCTCTAATGACTCCAACATCTGCCCTGGCCAAGTCCAAGTGATCTCGTCCCAATTCCAGACTTGCAGTATCTCCTCAGACACAACTCCACAGAGTCCCTGTTTAGAAGGATATATTCATAGAGATTTGGAATAATCTTGCCCATTTTGCTGCCAAATTCATGTAACCCTTGTTATCCAGATCACTGTCAAATGTCCTCATTGTTGTGAGCAAGCACAATAAACTATAAAGTGAAAGAAAACATCAAATCATTTTTTACGCTAAATATTGGATTTATTTTACCACATTTCCTGCCCAGAAACTACTTTTTCTTAAAGTAACTCTAGAAAAGTGAAGGTTTCTATCTAATGAATGTCACATGATCGTTAGAAGAAGGGATAGGTTACAGTGCGTGGAGGTGGAATTGGGTGGGGAAGTAAAATTTCATTCCACTTAGTCACTGGCTCTCAGCCACCGCTTGCCCTTCCTGTGATTCATTCTTCTTCGTATCCGCCAAAAGCTCTTAATCACCACCCTCGATAGAGGTCTGACAACAAACTAATGAAGATGCTTAAGCACCTCCAAGAATGCTAAGATCTAGTCAGCATCGTCTGGCACTAGAGAAACTGGCTGTCACCATTCCATCTCTGCTATTCCTACTAGTGTGCCTGGTAGCATATCTTCCAAACTGTGATGCATGGGAAAGCCATCACATTATGCTTAATTGTCCAAACTTTCAGGTGTTCTTATGGGGTTCTAAAATTACTTCAGAAACCCTTCGATTCTTCACTTAATTTTGATGACTGTCGAGTTCCTGGAAAGTGCAGCCAGATGTGGACATTCCTCTGAAATGCGTTTGCTGAGAAAGTATTCTAGGAGGGGTAGAGAAGTAAGCAGGGGAACACAGAAGCGGAAGGAAGCTCTACACAGGTTGTGGCCTTGGTTTGCATCTCATCCCCACCTGGAGCTCCAGAGCATAAACTGGCTCTTCAGCATGGTAAGGAGTTAGCCCTTTGGACTCTATGTCAGTTGTTGGTGTCTGCATCGAGGACTCCATGGGTAGAAGTGGATAGAGCATGAATTTACCAGCCATCTTCAAATTGCAATCACTTGGAAGGGTTGCACCACCATAGAGTACTAGGATTTCAACCACGTGTTTATCACACAACAGGCCTGTGATGTGGGGCCTCAAATTCACATTTTTCCAGTTCATAGGTGGCTGTTAACCTGAAGACTAGCTTTGGGGACACCATTCTGTAGAAACTATGTAGTGCTGGGCCAAGTCACTGTTTCTAGCATGCCTGGTTTTGGCTAGAGTCACCCTAAATACGGTATTTCAGCTGCAGAATATACTCTTCCATTGTTCTCTCCAGTGCGTGTGACTCCTTGACTATCGCTAACATAAAGCATACATGTAATACTCCTGAGTGAAAAACGAGGTCACACTGGGGAGTGGAGCTAAGAGGCAGGGCCCTGTCTCTTCTAAAAGACATCACCGACATCTCACCTTTCTCTTTCCCTATCACAGGAAACAGCTTGATGTCTGGGAGAAAGCAAATTCCAGTAAGTGTCCCCCTATGCACACAGGTGGACTGCTTACACAGTGCTGATTAGAACTCGTCAAGAAGTAGGCATCTGGAATGTGTTCAGAAGGA
Organism: Cricetiscus sungorus; assembly: GCA_030556225.1. NCBI lineage: Eukaryota > Metazoa > Chordata > Mammalia > Rodentia > Cricetidae > Cricetiscus > Cricetiscus sungorus. The sequence continues at coordinate 24,890,978 of JANBXA010000741.1, read as the reverse complement.
CTTAGGAAAGGGGGAGGAGTCAATGCAATGTTTCCTGGGGAGGGAGGACATGGTAAACAATCAACAGTGCTAGATATTCACAACTGATCGGGTAATCAGGAGATGGTAATTCCCTGGGCCTGGAAACCTTTAAGCAAGGTAGACAACTAGCTGATGGAACGAGGAGTAGTGGAAGATGGATAATCTGAGGTTATCAATTTGATTGGGCTAAGGGATGCCCACACAAATGACTTGACAGATTTTGTTGATCCCTCCTGGAAGGCATCACCCTCCCTGTGGAGTGGGGGAGGAATGGATGGGAGGGGGGTGGGGTGAGAAAGAGAACTGGGATCCATATGTAAAATAAGAAAAAAAAATAATAATAAATAGATAGATAAATAATAAATAAATAAATAACAGAAGGCCTGCCCTCACCACCATAGGAGGGCATCACCCAACTCAGTGAGGACCCAGATAGAAAAAAAAGGTCAGGGAAGGGATGGAGTTATGGCTCAGAAGTAGAGCACTTACCCTGCAGTGCAGAGATCTGGGTCTGCATCTCAGCTCCAAAACAAAACAAAGGTGCACATAGGGTAATTTTGTCTCCCCTTGAACGGAAGCATCCATTCTGTGGACATCAGGGATCCTGATCTGTAACCCCCATGGACACACCTTCCCCACACCCTCTCCCCATCTGTACCTCATCCTCAGGTCCCCAGCCTCATGCTGAGTTAGTTTTCACTTTTTGTCTTCACTGTTCACATGGTAAAATTTGGGGCTTCTCAGCTCACAAACACACACACACACACACACACACACACACACACACACACACACACACACACCACACAATGTCGGTCGGTTTTGTTTCTCTTGAAACCAATATAGTAGCTTTATACATATTCCTGATGGGCCCTTCCTTTCACTCTGAGAAGTTTTGATCAGCCTGTCCTGTTTTACCTGCTTCTCGGATGATAGAAAGCTTGGCCTTTTTGCTATCTTACTCCATGTGACTTGGAAGAGCCTCTACATTCTGATAAGAGTTGTGAAGAGCCCGAGTCATCCCTGCCTGGATGCTTGGCTGATCTGGAAGACTCAGTTTGTTTGTCACTTTATCTTGTAATGCCATGAAGCCCAACTCTTTCCCTGTGAAATTGGCTTTGATAAGGAATTTTCCAAGCCACTTCCAATCACTTCTAAAATCTGCTCATGAGCAACCCCGTCCTGCAGAGAGTGAACCTGAGATGGAGAGATTATCAGAAGAAGTGGGCTCCCCACCCCACCTTGGCCGGCCCTCCTTACCTCTCTCCTTAATACTTATTAAATTGGGCGGGGTATTTATTCAGCATCAGACTCTATAGCTATGTTCACTGTAAATCGTTTAAGAACTGAGTCACGGGGGCCGTGTTTCTGGCCAACCTCCCTCATTCATTCATCTCAGACCCATGTCCTAGAATACAAAGGCACTGTGATTCATTTCTTCTCTCAAGCGTCACTAATCAGAAGAGCCCATTGCTCTCGCCACTCACTGAGTGCTTCAACAGAGATTTCTAGACTGATGGCATCAGATTCAGATGCCACTGTAAAAAAGAAATGTCAGGCAGCCTGATTTATCGTAGCTGTAGAGACATAAAGGGGAAAGAAAAGGAAACCTAGTTTGTTTCCACTCTCTTTTCTCCCAAAAGTGTGGACACAAACAACAGCCATTTGCTAGAGCAAGTCATCCATGTGGGCACTGGTAGGCTCACGGGGCTCTAGCTTGACAAAGAGGAATTAGCTGGTCCATGCATATGCAGTGCATGGAAACCCATTCAGCTGGGGATGGGACTGAGTGGGCAGTGTTTGTCTAACATCCATTAAGTCCTGGAATGGAGCTTCAGCACAAGAACGGGGCACGGTAGCATGTATCTGCAACCCTAGCACTCTGGAGGTGGATGCAGGATGATCATGCATTCAAAGTCATCCTTAGCTACACCTTTAAGGCCATCCTGGCATATGCAAGTCGGGGGGAGGAAGGGAGGGAGAGAGATGCAGCTTAAAAGGAGCATCCAGGCCTCTGTGAAAATACAAAAAGGATCCAGAAAATCCCTGGTCACCTCTCAGAAAGAGTCCTGTTGGTCTGTGGGATGGGGTGGGGGTGGGTGTTCAGCTATGCCACTGCTTCCTAGGGGCATCTATCCAGTGACTGTGTTGCTTTTGTTTGCTGAATGGGCAGCCGGGGTGGGAAGAGCTGAGCCGCTGGAAGGAGAGATTATCCTCCTCTGCCCTTTCTTGCACAGTGCTCTGCCATTCTTCAAAGTAAATGTGAAATGAATATTTAAAGAATATAGACTTAGGGGACTTAAATCTTATTTGTAATGTTTTATTTCTTTTATTTGAATAGATCTACAATAAATATGACAAAACATTAACATTTGTCGATTCTGGTTGGTGAGGCAACACAAATGCTTGTTGTGCATGTATTTTTTTAATTTTTCAACTATAACGAACAATTGCTGCTCTGCAAGACCACTCCATTCCTCAGCTTCCCCCTGGCTTCTGTGATGGTAGCCATGTTCTCATCCTCCCACTCACCGCCCACTTCTCATCCCCAACTGAGCACTGCTCTGGGCAGGGTAAAAAAATCACATATGAGCAGTAGCCATAATCACAGATCCAAAGGCAGGCGCAGGTAAGTATCTGTGGGTGAATCTGGAATATGTGAGTGATGCTTCTGAAAGCCCATCAGGAACCACCTCAAACAGAAACATCACCCCCATCCAGCCGATGAGAAGATGTGGGGGCGGAGGCGGGGCGTCCTTCCGGAACAGTGCCTTTGTTCTCCAAGCATAAGTAGAACTACTCCAGGAACTGGGGGAAGGCTAGCAGAGCCTGACAACATATGTGTCCCTAGATGTACACGTAGGCATCTCTCTATGAATGTACAGTGTTCACACCCAATCCAGCAGCATCGTGGCTTCTCTTTATTTGGAAGAGCCTTAGCATTAACACCTTTGCTACATTCAGAAGTATAGCTCTTGCCTCAAGCTCTGGTGCTAAAGTCCATGTTTGAGTTACAAATGACAATAGCAGAGATGAGAGGATTGGCCCCAGACTATTAGGTCTGTGTAGGAAAGATTCTGGCTGGGCTTAAGGTAGCTCTTGGGAAATGGAATGTCAAAGACATGGCTTTCAATACAGTGGTGAGGTCCCTGGAGCGCCCCTAGAGTTCTTGGTAATCTATAAAGGCAGAAAACAATTTTCATAATTGACACATCTTGGAAGTGGTTTGTCTTCAAGCTCATGTTGTGAGTTTGGTCCTCAGTTTAGCAGATTGCAGCTGCATGAAACCCTTAAGAAGTGAATCGAATGGGCAGTCTGTAAGTTGTTGGGCAGATCTCTGGCATCCTATTGGCCATGAAATCTCTTCCTCCCTTGAACTCTTGCCATCTGCTTAGGACCCTTGTACTGATTATACCTTCAGCCTCTGTAACTGTGAATAAGGTTAGCCTGCCTCGGGTATTTTGTTATAACAACAAATCCACTGCTAAATTCACTAATACGCTAACAATTCCAAGCTCTTACATACTTACATGAGCTCTGATGATACAAAAGGAATGTTAAATGACATGATTACTGCCAAGTCAAGGTTACAGCTACCTCCTTGCACCTGCCTAGAAAGTAGCCTAAAGAAGAAACAATTAGATAACTTTCATTAAATCTCAGTCCATTGAGTATACAGATTTTAAACACAGTTTGTGAAATAAATCAGAAGAATGAAAAGAACGTTTGCTGTACTCCTAAACACAATGGCTATGTCAAGCTAAACACCAGTGTGATGCTTTAATTATCAGAGAGCTCATTGTCTTCTGGTGGACTTCATTTTAGCTGGAAAGAATGACTGACAGGCAAACTACGGCTATTCATATTCAGACATTTGGCAGATATTGTCTTGAAAATAGTCAAAGTCAGTATGTCGGTTTGAAGGAGTCAATGATAATATTTGTTCCGATAATAAACTGTGGACTTTCAAAAGAAAATTAGAATCTGCAAAAATCCATGTACATGGTGCCTATTCAATATTTAGGAACACTTTTAAGGAGACTTGTGTTGATATTAATAAACGTTTCAGAACTTAGCTGATCCATATAACTTAAATGAATCAACATTTTCCAATTGGGCAATAAATGCTGTAAAGTCGTGAACAGATGAATGACCCTTTCAAGGCTCAAGATAGAGCAATATTTTAAGGCAATGGAGGATGAAAAAAGTTCATTAATATGACTTCAGATTCCACACTGCAACTAAGCTTTAAAAATCTACCTAGCCAGTTATGGTTAGCATGTACCTGTGGTCCCAGTATTCAGGGGCTTGAGATAGGAAGGTCTTGAGTGAAAGGCCACCCTAGCCATAAAGATAATAAAACTTTTTATCGAAAGAAAAAAAGGAGGGAGAGAAAGAAGAAAGGAAGGGAGGGAGGGAGGGAGAGAGGCAGAGAGAGAGGGAGGTTTGTAGCCATCCTATATAGAGAAGACCACAGAATGTACTACAATTTTGACAGATTAGAAAAACATCCTGGTCCTTTCCAATTATATATTTGTGTGTCTTGGATTTTCCTCATATACTTAAACCCAAACATTATATCCGGCACTGCAACAGTTTGAACACAGGAACAATTACAAGAATCCAATTATCTTGTATTAAGCCTTAAAGAAGTTTGTAAAACATGTAAAACAATGCCTCTTTCTCATAAGTGTTTTGGCTTTGAAAATGTGGTTATTTTCTCCAGTAATTATGTTATTTTATTCACATATATTGGGCTTATTGTTATGTTTTAATTAGTTAATTAATATTTTTAATTTCTTCATTTTAAATTTTAATAAAGTAAATATTAAGATATAATACATTAACAAAAGTTCTCAGAGTCCTCAATTTTAAAGAGTGTAAAGCCCAAGATAATTGAGAGAAACCAAATTAGAGCATTACTTAAAGACTGAATTACAACATATAAAATAGCCCACTTATAAAAAATGTTTAGTGGGTAGGCATGGTGGCATTGGCTTATAATCCCAGCACTCAGGCTCAAAAAGTTGAGGCCATCTGGGCTACATAAGAAAGCGTTTTCTCAGAAAAGAAAATGTAGTTAGCTACCATACTGATGGGCAGCCTGTATTGGCCATCTAAAACTACTGTTTTCCATATTCATCCTAGCTTCCCAACACTGCTGTGATGTTTGAACCTCACTGTCAACTTGACTGGATGGGCAGATACAGGAGACTAACAAAGTACATTTCTTCTCGAATCTCTGGAAGCCATCTCCAAAGACAACTAGACCATGAGGGCTATGATGTAACAAACTGGTTAATCCTTCGAGTGATTCAAGTCTCATGGCATCATGGGGAGGTGGTAAGGGCAGCCTAGTTGAAGGTAGCTCATTGTGGGCATGCCTTGGTTATAGCTTGTTCTAGCCTCTTTCTGTATCCTCTCTTTGCTTCCTAAACAGCAATAAGTGAAGAATATCCCACTGCCATATGCTTTTCTCGAGCTCACAGCACCAAGCAACTATGAACTGAACTGTCTGAAACCAGGGACCAAAAGAATCTACTTTGTCAGGTCTTTGGTCACAGGGATGAAAAGAATTACTTGTGCACTATGTTCTACTTTATAGGTACCATCACCCACCTTTCAAAGATGAGGGGAAAGGCCATGAGGTTAAGTAACCTACCCTAGGCTAAACAGCAGGTAAGTGCCAGAGCTGGGATTTGAGCCCAGGTAGTTTGGCTCCAGAGTTTATGGTCCCAATCCCAAATACCATTAGTGTCCATTAGCATTAGCAATGAGTAGTGCCAGTTATAAACGGGATTCTATGCCCTCAAGTTAGTCTATTTTCCTCTAGTTAGCTTAGGCCCTTTTAAAGTCTTATTAATATTACAAATTAGTCTCCAATGTACTATGAGATACAGGACTGGAATTAAAGAGTGTTTTTAATAAGAAAGCAGCAGCCACCTCCCATTCCTGGCACAGAAGCAGCAGAAATTCACAAAAAGCTCAGAATAATCAGAGCTCAAATGTCCAGCCGTCCCTCCCAGGCAGGGATCTCCTCCTCCACAGCCAAGAGCAGAAGATTCATATTATGTTAAAGTAAAATGGCACCTCCCCTAGATGTAGGCCCCAGTCCTCAAAAACATGACAACCTAATTAAAGGGATAAAACAAATACGCAGAATAAAATCTGGAACAGATGACAGTATCTAATTAAGTGCTAAATTAATCTGAAACCAGATTGAACTTTTTAAAATTTCTCTTAGATGATTTAGAAAATACTTTTGGGTCTGCAGTGCCTCTGGGTCATAATTAAGAACAGTAATTATTATTGTTCTCCTGATGTCACAGCGTTCCAAGGTAAGTTCTTGCACATCTCAATTTGGCAAGCTTTTTCCCTCTCCAATAATCCTGGATTTGACTCTCAGTTCTCTCTTACACCCACATAGTGATTTTTTTTTCAGATTGAGCTTGCTGTGTTGCCATCAGCTACCAGCCCTATACTGAGGAATGCTTGTTGGATGCACTGTTAGGGTATTGTCAAGGACCCATTGATACAACCCACAGAGTTCTTTGTATGGGCAATGCCTGTCAGATACTGATGCCATTGATTGGGCTTCCTAGAGTTCCTGGTCTACATTTCTTTCATATATATCATGGATTTGTGTCTGTCTGGATTTCTCTCTCTGTTTTGACATCGACATATAGATATTCACAGGCAAGTTTGTGGATAACCTTTTACTGTTTGTCTCCCTTTTACTGTTTGTTTGACCTTGCTCTCAGCTCTCCTGAAAGTTGTTTCTTTCTCGTTTGTTCCTGATTGTAATTGTAATTTTGCTTTTATGTCTTAACAGCCCTTGGAAACACTGACATCCTCCCAGGAATACAGGAATTATACATAACTATTTTGCTCTGCCTTCCACTAGCACTGGGGCCTTGGACAAATGGTCTTTCCCGGGAAAGGTCACTTCCAGAGCGCCTCCCAGCCTTAACACATTCTTATTCTTAGTAACAGATAATTGAGAATCATGGCGAATGAGATGTTTGGACCACGGTCAGTACCTGGAGAGTGCACCAAAGATGTATGTGATGTGGTCCCTCTTAGCAGTGAGCAGATGTGTAGACACTGGAGTGGAGAGCAGAGAGTAGAAGCATGATTGACACAAGTTTCTTCCGTTCCCTGTCTGTGGTGAGGACATGTTTGAAATAACTACTGAGCACCTCCTTTGCTCAAGGTGGGATGCTGGAAGCAGAGGATGCAGAACACAATATATAGAATCTACCCCCTTGCTTTCAAGCTTCAGAGAAAAACTCTTCAGCAGAGAAAACAGGGAGGGGATCATGGGAAAGGAGAAATGCCAAGTGAAGACCCAGCCGAAAAGGTTAGCGTTTAACACCTAGGAACTACAAAGCCATCCACCCTGCCTGAAGGAGGGGCACCCTAGGGCCAGGAGCCCTGTGCCAGCTGTTTCATGGCAGCTGCAGAAGAGAAAATAGGGAGGGGCAGGCTGCTCGCCCTGCTGCAAGCGCAGTGATAACCCAGAATGATAACAATAACTTGCTACGTGAGTTAGCCCATCTTTCCAGGCTCTGCCAAGTTTACATGCCAGATGGCTCTCCCCTCTACATCTGATTTGCTGCAGGGCAGAACAGTATGCCCCCATCTCAGGGAAGATCCACATCTGGCAGCCAGTTGGTGGGAATCTGGCCCTATGAAACATGTGCCCTTACATTGTAGTCCCCAGAGAAATTCTATTTCTGTCAAGGTTTTTTTTTCCCCCCCTAATCTGTTTTTGTCTTCTTTACTTATTGTTAGGACTGCTGTTGAATATCTGTCAGCCGCGGATCTACCCAAGTCCCTTTATGTCAGAGGAAAGATTCTTATTGTGAAATATGAGCAACAATCCTCTATACCCTGTAAGAAAATACTTGTATATAAGGGAGGATAGGGACTGTGTCCCGAGAGATAACCTTTCTCCTGTAAAGTCTTGACACTGGTTTCATTTGGGGGAGGTTACTCGATGGGGGGAAAGTGCCAGGAACAGTTGATATAAAATGGTTGCCCCAAAGTGGACCCAGGCCCCACTCTTAGGTAATTTGGATTGGGGATGTGGGGATAACATAGAACCAGCCAGTGGAACTTATGTGAAAGTCTGCCGGGAACAGATGGAAAAATCGGCTGGAATTTTTTTTTTTTTTTTTTTTTTTTTTTTTTTTGAGGAAAAGAAACCAAGAGCAATAGAGAGAATTTAAGAGAAAAGACAATCTACACAGGCTTCCTCCAACGCTTTCTTAGAAACTTTACTCAAGCTGGAAGGCCACGGCAAGTGATCAGGTCATCCCATGGATACCCTTTAAAGCCATGGTTAGTGCTTAACAGGAAACTGCTAGAAAAGACTCAGACAGGCCCAACCCAGCCCTGGCTTCCTGTGCCCCACGTGACCTCTCCCTTTATCTGGGCTCCTACCGGGTTGCCATTTGCCATGATGTAAGGCAGCTGGAGAACTCTGAGGAGGGCCAGCACTCTGCTTTCGAACCTCCATAACTGAGAGCTTAACAATAATAATAAAATAAATAATTGAACAAATAAATAAACACTGTTCTCTTTCGTAAGTTATGCAGCCCCTTGATACTTTCTCCCCTAGTCAATGAAGATAAACCCAGTCTCGCTTCCAGAGAAGGACCTAAGGATGACCATACCTAATTCTGGGAGAGTAAACTACAAAGGAAATGGACCTAAGAGAATTCTAGGAAGGTTCCAAGGCTGGTGAGATGTCTCCGAGGGTAGAAGGCATTTGCTACCAAGCCTGAAGACCCCAAGTTCAGTCACCAGTATCTCAATTGTGGAAGGTGAGAACTGCCTCCAGCGAGCTGTACGCTGAGCTCCACGCGCATGCTATGGTGCACCACTCCGTGTCCCATCAACAAAAATAAATGTCAGTCAAAGGGTCCCAAGCAAAGAACCTTTCCAGGACTGGGCTTAGTGTCTGGAGGCCTCAAGCCTTTTGCTGGTGTCCAAACAGCCTTTGGTGAAGCTTGACAGAGAAAAGAGGAAGAGCCTGGGTGTGGGTGCCTGCCACTCAAGTACTCACTAGGAGAGGAGCATTTGGCTGTATCAGACCCCACCTCATCCAGGAAATTTAAGTAATTCCATGGACCAGTTGTGACTCAAAATTAGTAATAAGTGTGCCCTATCACTGACTAGCTTCCAACTTCAAGTTTTTGTCTGTCTTGTTATAGATAAAAGCATCATTTTTGCTTTAATTTGTATTTTCTTTTTACTAACTTAAAATTTTTCACGTTTATAAAATATTGACTTCTGTATTTCTTTCATAAATTTCCCAGTTGTCTCTTACCTATTTGGGGGTTGTGCTGGTGATTTTCAAGAGCCCAGGATGCAGTATCCATTGATCCTTTGTTGGTCTTGGAGCTTGTAAGATCTCCTCCGGCTTAAAAGGTTTACTTTTTGGACCACTTCCTTAACTTTCAAAGAGTAGAACCCACCCAGCTTTTCTGGCGTCCTGGTTAAGGTATGACATAAGGCCTTTTCATTTCAGACTCATATTTTCCTTCTTTTTCTATATTTTCTTTCAGTGCATAGATTTTATGACATACTTTGTAACATTTCACCTGTTCATTTTTGTCATGTTGCAAATGGCATTCTAACGGCATCTCCAGCGTTGTCTCCACTGGCTGAGATGCCAGTTTTCTTAAAGATGGATGTGTTTGATTTTTTTTTCTTTCAAATCATTTCTTTTTTATTTTGAGATTATACCATAATGGCCTCATTTTCTCTCTCCAATCCTTCCATAAACCCCCTCCTTGCTATTTATTTCAAATTTATTCCCTCTTTTTTTCATGAATTGTTATATATATATCTAATAACCTGCTCATATTTGTATGTATATTTTCAAAGGTGACAATTAGATATTTGTGGTGGTTTGAATGAGAATGGCCCCCATAGGCTCATGTATTTGAATACTTGCCCCCAGTTGGTGGAACTATTTAGGAAGGATTCAGGGGCGTGACCATATTGGAGGAGGTATGTCACTGGCTGCAGGCTTTGAGGTTTCAAAAGCCCCACACTATTCCCAGTTAGCAATCTCTACCTCATGTTTATGGATCAAGACATAAGCTCTCCGCTACTACTCCAGTGCCATGCTTGTTACCATGTTTACTGCCATGATGGTCATGGGCTCTTACCCTCTAGAACCGTAAGTTCCCAAGTTAAACTTCTTTTATAAATTGAGTTTCATTCATCACAGCATTAGGAAAAGAAGGAAGGCAGTATTAACCAATTGGCATGCCATTTTTATCACATTAACTAAAGTCTCATCAATTGACCTGCCTATCATTTTTTGTTAATGTTAGCACTAACTCCATCCTGCTTCAACCCTTTTCGTTTTCTCTTTTATTTTGATGTGTTTCTTAGTCATTCTCATGTTCTTTTCTTCCCAGATTAGTTTTAAAATAAGTCTACAACACTTGGGACTTTATTTGGCTTGTACTAAATTTGTAGACAGTTAGGTGAGGGCTGTCTTGTTTACATTGTTGACCAACTCTGCTAGGAAGTATCTCTCCATCTGTTCAGGAATTTGCCTCTTGTCTTTTTGTGCAATGGTCTCGCTGACTTTTTAACAATGTCCTAAAATTTGTAAGTGTGTGTACATGTACGCATGCATGTGTCAAGCAAGTGAGTGCACATTCTAGAAGAGAGTGTTGGGTTCCTTCGTGAGCCACCCCTATGGTTGCTGGACCCCAAATTCAGGTCCTCTGCAAGAGCAGTACAACTTCTTGACTGTTGAGGTCTCTCGAGCTCCTGGGTGTCTTTTCATTGTTGCTTCTTTGTTTCTGTTTTAGGTCTTGCTTATTTTGTTACAGTGATTTTTGCTGACAGTATTGTTGACATTTCATACATGTTGTTGTTATTGCAAATGTAATTTGGAATACTTTTTATTTTCCCATTGGATATTGCTAGCATATGGAAAAGCTACTGACTTGTGTGTTGGTTTTGTGTCCTGTCATCTCCCTGGCCTCCCTTGCAGGCATTAAAACCATCAGATGGTTAGCTACTTCCTAGTTAAAAGGCCATGCATCCCTTTCGGCCTCATGCATTTGACCTTGCAGTTTTATTCTGGTGATAATATTACCATACATTCCCCTTTCTCCAGACTTTTCCTGGGAGATGTTTTCCCATGGCTTTCTTTCCAAACAGTGTGCATGAGCAAGGCACTCTTTTGGAGGTGTTTTGTTTTGTTTTGTTTCTGACAAGAATTGTTGAAAGTCATATTTTAAAGCATCTATTTAATCTTTTCTTATTTCAATAAATACTTGCTTGACTCCGCAGGGAGCAGGGAGCAGGGTCAGTTCAGATCGCTGCATTCCTGGATCACGTACTAGTGGACTGACCTACTGACACACTGCCCTGCCTGCCCTGCCTGCCCTGCCTGCCCTGCCTGCCCTGCCTGCCCTGCCTGCCCTGCCTGCCCTGTCTAGGTTTATCCCTGCCAACTTGGTTGATGCTTTCTGTCTCTGTGTGTTTTTCTCTATCCCTTCATTTGTCTTTTATTAGGTTGGAGTTGTCCCTCTTTAACAGTCTGGAAATTACACACCTCATTTGCATTGTCCTAGTAGTAGGCTTTAGATTTTGACAAGTAAGATTTAAATCTGCTCTCACATCTGGAGCCGGAGCCTCTACTACAATCTTCCACAAGGAAGATGCCTCCTGAAAAGCCCAGGACTCTGAGTGGGCCCATTGGCTCTTGTCCCCACCCCCAGTCACAGTAGCCGGAAATGCAATGTTCTGGGTCCCCATGGACTGGGCTGGGCTGGGTAACCCTCAAATCAATAGTTCCACCTGAATGACACAGAAAGAGAATATTCAAAAGGAGAAAGAAAGATAAGGGAGAGGGACTGAGAGGAAGATCGAGAAATGGAAGGAAGGAATGGAGAGAGAGAGGGGAAAGGAGGGAGGGGACCTGTCAGAGAGGAGGGGGATGTGGACTTTTCTTAGAGAAAGGAACAGAAAGAAAAAAAAGAAAGCAGAAACAGTACAGCAGTGAACACCACAGTCCAAAGCAATAGATGAAATGTCTTTTCTCTGAAATAATCAGATATATATGATTGGAAGCTGTTTCTCGTTCCAGGATGAGTGTGTGTGTGTGTGTGTGTGTGTGTGTGTGTGTGTGTGTGTGTGTCTGTGTGTGTGTGTGTGTGTGTGTGTGTGTGTGTGTGTGTGTGTGTGTGTGTGTGTGTGTGAGTGTGTGTCTGTGTGTGTGTGTGTGTGTGTGTATCTTTTTATGTTGATTATGCTGACTTTCAATGGCTCTTTTAAAATAGATAGTCCTTATTATCTCTTAAGTCTGAAGAAATATTTCTTCTATTATTTCCTTACTCCTTTACCTCTGTTCTCTGGCTCTGGGCATTTTGGCCTTCCTGGGTTGGTTGGATTCTTTCTTTTTGTGTTAATTTTCCCTGTGTTCTCTGTCTCCTTGCAGCTCTGCTCTGGACCCTGACAGACTCCCTGAGCCTTGTCTTTCAGATGATTCGAGTCACCTGTTCCAATGCGTGGTCCCTTTCTTGAACCTTTCAGATCAGATTTCAAACTCAATAACAGTAACAGTAATGATTCTTGTTCCCCAGTTCTAAGTTTTTATAGACTCTTATTTTTTTTTATTGTTGCTTGATTTAATACAATTAACTCACAGGTGTTTCCTATTTTTCATTTCCTGAATTCTCTCTTTTCTTTCAAGATCAGCAGCAATTGTGTTACTTGGTTTTCTAAAATGTTTCTCCCCTGGCGTGATTCCCTGAGAGATCCACCCTAATACAGAACCTTTGGCAATACACAGGCATGAAGGCCCGCTCTCTTCCAAAGGGCCAAAGTCAGAGGACTAGCAGGAAATTTCCCTGACTCCCTGAGAAGGTCTTTCCTTCCTGATTTCTTTCACCTGTGTACTTTTTGTGACATCTGAAACGTCCTGTCCCCAGAGGAACTTTCCCTGTAGGGCTCCCTTCCTTCAGGTGTGTTGTGGCAGCTTCCTGTCCTGCCACGCATCAGTGGTTTAGTCTGAGTTGCTAATTGGCCCTTCTGGTCTGGAAGTCTCTACCCATTCCCCAGAACCCTCTTCCCGTTCATTCACTCTGTCTGCTGGGCTGAACTTGGAGGATCTTCTCATTCTCCTCTCACGGTGAAGTCATCTTCTCCTGGCCGAGTCCTGCCTGGAGGTCCTGTTCCTCTGGAGGCTCTTACTGCATTGAGAGACTTGAAGAGAATCAAAGTGCCCCCTCCCATTCTGACTCACCCTCACAAGTGCTTTATAGTCTTTACACAGTTCCTTTATATACTGAATCCCTCATGGAGCATCACTAAATACATTTCTAGAATTTGATTTATATGCAGAGGTAATGTAAAATTTAGAAAAAATGCATTTAACATACAGAGTCAGATACTGTGTCGATTTCTGTACAGTTCTTTATTAAATGAAGCCTAATTCTTCCAAAACAAAAACCTATGAGCCAGAGATGAAGCCTGAGGTGAAGAAAAAAATGGTACACAGCACACATGGCCAGAGTCGCATATCCAGTAAAAACTAAAGACCAGACCTAAACCCAGACCTTGCCAGTCTCAAAGCCCAAGCAGGTCAGATACTCTGTGTTCATCTCCAAGACAATGAACAGATGTTTCATTTTAATATAAATCTGTAACATGAGTGTTGGCTGAAATAAGCAAGCAAATAATATCTGTTGTGTTAGAGTTTAATTTTTGCAATAAACTTGACAGAGTGTACAAACAAAAATCTTCAATTGTGTTTTGAAGAAGTTGAAGCATACAGATTATTAGAAATTAAAAATAAACTTTTTCTGTGTCTCTCTGTCTCTGTGTGTGTATCTCTGTCGCTCTCTCTCTCTCTCTCTCTCTCTCTCTCTCTCTCTCTCTCTCTCTCTCTCTCTCTCCCTCCCTCCCTCCCTCCCTCCCTCCATACCTTCCTCCCTTCCTGTCTCTCAAAGGCTTCTGGACACATCATCCCCATGACTTTTCTTCTGAAAGATCCCCTCTTCCAACTCCAGTGGAAATTGTACCCCTAGAGCAGCACTCCTGGGACCTCATCTGAAGCAGGTCCCCTCCTCCTCGGTCCCTTTTATCTGATTCAATATTCCACTTCGAAACACAACTTTGTAATTATTTTGTTTACTGTTAGATGTGTTTGGTTTTGCCAGTCTCCCCACTAAATTGTAGGATCCAGGAATGAGTCTGAGTTTCTTACACCCACCCCTCTTAGTTAGACCCTCGCTGTTAGTTAACCCTTGCTGTTAGTAAGAAGTAGAAGGAAGTACTCTTGCCCAAACCAGGGAACCATCAAAGTTAGGAAAGGAAGAGAGCTTCGAAACCAAATAGCCTGGAAGACCCTGACAGTCTGCTTCCATGAAGAACTGTGAGTTAAACAGTGAACCACATACGCCGTTCTCTACCCTCTGCAGATCCTCAATCCTCCCAGATGCCTGCTGAGACCCTGACCAAAGACGACTGATGTAAAGGTGGCACCTTCATGGATCACGATGATTGAACCAAATTGGCCAAACGATCTCCTGTAGCCTAAGCCTGTTAGCCAATCGGAGCTGCTAGTCTGGGGAAGTTTGCGAAAGCTCCCAAAGGAGCCCAGGATCCTTTGTAGATTATGAAAGACAGATGTGTTTGGTACAGGGGTGACTTAAGAGAACCAGTAGGAGGGGGAAGCGATTCTGGCTGGGGTGAGGGGTGGGGGGCTATAGATACTGATGTCCTTTGTAGCTTTGGAGTTGAGGAATTCATCCCTGTGGGGGTCCCACAGCCATCTCTGTTCCTGAACTTTGTAAGACAAATTCTCCTTTTGTCTAAAATGGCTTGAGCAAATTGTGACCAAATGGCTCCTGAGTTCTCTTCCTCTTCTTTCTCCCTGCCCTTCCTGGGGTGGGAGGGGGATGGGAGTTACTTATTTCATCCAAAAGCCTTCCTACTTACTTGTGGAGGTGACTTAATGCTATTTTTACATTCAGGTCATATCTTATGCACAAATCTAAGTCACAGGGTGTGACTTCTGAGACACACTTGAGGATCTTTTGCTCTCTCCCAAACTCCCTCACTGATAACGTCACCATAGGTTAGTTCTTAGATTGAAGCCTCAGAGTCTTGAAACAATGCATCATATCCACACCCAACAGGTACCTCTAAGCAGAACCCATCCCTGTTGGTACTGAGTTCCCACTGTGCATAGTACCCCACAGGAAAGAAACCCAGCCCACACTACTCTGGAATACATAAATTGAGTGGGAGCATGTGAGCTGGGGTGGAGTGAGGGGAGACATCCTCTCAGATGTCCTGAATTTCACCAGTTTGAGTTAAATTAGTCCTAATCACAGGTGAGCTGTCGGAAAACACTCATAAAGAATTGAGGATTTCCGAGCTGGGTGACAGACTCAACATCAGTCTTGGCTTTTATGAGCATTAATGCCACCTGGCCAGATCTGTTGAAATGAAGAGGAAGAAAGGCTTATGTGTTCCAGGGAAATGAAAGACATAGAGGGGGGATGGAAGAAAATCGCTAGACAGCAAAGGTAAAGCTGTGTGGATCCCGTCCTTGGGCTCTCTCCTTCCCCTGCCCTTGCTCAGTTTTACAGGTTTTATTGCCATCCTGACATTAACTAAATTATGATTTGAAATTCACTCAAGCAGAAGAACTCACAGCTTATCTGTAAAATTTGAAAAAGCAAATTTAATTTCTTTCTTCAGAAAAAAAATTAAAAAGCTACAGTGTTATAAATACAACCAAGGGACTGTTGGTTTGTGCCTGGTGAGTGGAGAGAACAAATGCATGCCTTTAACATTCACTCTCATCACCCTGGAGGTTGGCCTCCAGCACTACCCAATAGGCTGTCCCATGATCTTTTCAAAGCACCACACTAACGAGCTGCCAACATCTACACAGCATCCTGTAAGATGGGAACATTGTCACTGTTCCTTTTGCAAAGGAGAAGCATGAGGTCTGAGGAAAGAGGCTCAGCTTTCCCAATGGCATAGTAGACAGATAATATGGCCCCAAGCTCTGAGCCACAAGCTAAGGTTACCATCTTAAATGAACCAAGCTTACCATCTTAAATGAACCAAGCTTGTACCTGATCCCACAAGCTAAGGCTACCATCTTAAACGAACCTCTGCCACATAGTCCACTCTTGCATATAACATGGTCAGGGCTAGAATAGAAGCAGAAATGTCACCAATGGAGATGGACTTTAGCCATCCTATATACAATGTCCATTTCATATATTCAAGGCAACCCTATTTTTCCCACATGGTTCATGAACAAAGGTTTTAAGAAAAACCATGGCCATCTCCAGAAGTGTTGTCTTCCTAATGAACATGAGTGGCACTATTCCATGTGGATGTGGGCTATTTCTGTATACTATTCTCTATTTAGCACAGGATGTAAATCTAATTGGAACTGTTTTGATCCACATCTGGAATTTTCCAATGAATAACCCACTGCCTAATTGGCCCCTTGAGTTATCAAGGTTGCTATTTTGATGACTGAGTTTTCCTATCTGTAACAACATTTCGTTGCCCTTAGTTCAACATCCTTTTCTCCATTTAATTTAATATTTTTAACTACTATTATTCTTATTTTGCACAAGGAACAATGCTAGATATCAAACAAAAGAAGGAAGGAAGGAGGTACTGAGGGATAAAGATAAATACTGCGCAGGCTGGGGATGTACCTCCATTGATAAGAATGGTTTGCCTAGCATACATGAAAGCCCAAAGTTTGCTCCACAGCACTTCATAAAGCAGGCCTGTAATCCCAGGACACGAGATGTGGGAGAGGCAAGAGGATAAGAAGTTCAAGGTCATCCTCAGCTCCATAAAATTTGATGTCAACCTGAATCACATGGAGTCTTGTCTTTAAAAAAAAAAATCCCAATGGATAAGTAGTAAATAATACACAGTTTTCTGCCCCTAGAAACATGGGTGCATTCTGTACAAATAGCAAATAGTCAAAGATATCAGAATGCAGAGGGAAAGACAATGACTGTTATAACAGGAGTCAGCCAGAGGCAAGAGGGGGAGAATTACAGTAATTATAAGCTTCAAGAAGGGGCACTTGAAGGGATGTAGATCAGGAAGAAGGGATGTAGTGTGAGGGAGTGAAGGTGAGCTGGGCATTGTAGACGGGTGAAAAGCACAGCACAGACAGATGGGAGCAGAAAGGCTAAGGAGAAATAGGTTAAGTGTAGGTTGGGGTGAGATGGTTGAGGGACTTTGGACTTAGCTCTGCAGGAGGTGGAGAACTCCCCTGACAGCCCAAGATACCTGGGCTACTTCTAAAGCAGAGCTGAACCGCTGTTTTATTTGAATCACTGCATTTGGGGAATACATCAGTTACCCTTACCTTATCACAAAGAAAAAACAATGTCCTCATTTTACAAAGGAAACTGAAGCTTAGAGAAGATGGCAACTTATCCAGCATTGTGTTGTACCGATCTGTGTCAGAACCAGGACCAGAGGAGAAAATCATGACTGACAATTCCCTGTGATGATGACATTTATGATGGTAAGGGGGAGGGGGGCCTAAGGGCAATGATGGAGGTTATTTGGGAATATTATTTTTATACCTCGCCCTCATCTGTACATTTTCTATTTTTAATGGAACATGGAACAAATTATCCACATAATCATGTTAATCAATTATCTGTAGTTGATAAACTTCCCTGCAACTTAATTAGCCAAGTTGTTTCCCAGAGTAACAGCTCCATGGCATCATCTGAAAGTCATTTCAGAAAAATGGAACAATTTATTAACAATCACTAATTTCTACGGGGTTGAAGGAGGTACAGTGTTAGTTTGGAGAATGAGGAAGCCACACATAATGGCTTTCACGGTCCTGGTTTGTCACGCTCCGTGTCCACAGGATGACTCACGTTGCCAAAACCCGAGTTTAATTAACATGCTTACTCTGTGCTGCTACCTCCATTCTAACAAATTAAATGTTTAAACAGCCAGTGCAAACATTTAGATCTGAGTCCAAATTGTTTGCACTCTGCCAGTTTAGGCATTTAATTTATTATAATCCTTCCCGTCATTCTTGCCTTGAAAGTCTTCTTCTTCTTTTTTTTTTTTCCACAGAAAAATGCTGTTAGTATTTCAACTGATGATATTGAATCTGATATTATCTGAATGTGATGTGAGAACTAATTTGGACTGCAGACGAGGGTGATAAATGAGATAATAAATGGATCCTCATCTGTCCTGACTTCCTCAATTAACCAGGTGACAGCAAAGACAGGTGCCACCCCAGGACCTGCCTTCTGCCCCAGCATCTCTGCTATGGCTGAGACTGGCTCCAGCCTGATGGAACCCGACTCTGCAAGGCTTTGAGCTATTTCATCTTAAGAGTCCTCATGGATCCTCACTGCTTCCTCCCTGCAGGTATTTTTTTCAAATATAGCACAAAAATATGTGCTAGCTTTCAACAATCACCCCGTTCCTGAGGTTAAAGAAGGTTAAAATGAGCTGGTAAGAAAAACTGTAACAAAAGCTCCATTGAAAGAATGCTAAGCAGAGGGAGAGGTTTCAGGCCTTGGGGCCAAAGACAATGAGGTGGACGGTCCAGAAGAGTGACCCTCTGTGGTCCCAGGTGACCACGAGGTGGCAGTGAAGGTCTACTGGGCCTGCCTAGTGGCACCTTCCCCCAAACCCGACCTCCAGGATACCATGATCTTGGACACCCTACCTCCTCCCCACCAACTCAAAGGAAAGACATCCTCTGATCCCAAGAGATGGTCTGTATGTGTGGAAGGGAGGCCCGTGGGGGGAGGGGGGATAAGTGGGGTGTGTGCTGTGTGCTATGGTGTGAGGGTGTGTGTGTGTGTTTGTGTGTGTGTGTGGGGAGGGGTGAATTGGTGTTTGGTGTAGGGGTGGGAGGGGTGTGGGGTGTGTGGGGTGTGGGAGGGGTGTGGTGTGGGGGTGTGTGTGTGTGTGTGAGAGAGAGAGAGAGAGAGAGAGAGAGAGAGAGAGAGAAGTCAGTTCTCTCCTTCCTAAGTGGGTTGTAGAGATGGAAAGGACAAGTTGTGACATTGGTATGGCAAGCATCTTTACCTTCTGAGCCATTTCAACAGCCCACTCTCACATTTTAATAAAGATATCTTTACTAAACACTGTGGTGTTGCAAAAGGCACCAAAATTGAAAAATGTCAGGAACTCCCTCAATAGTTCTTGCTTGAAGAAAATGTATTGAGACAAAGAGAAAAACATTAAAGATGATGATTATGCAAACTCATTAAATCTCAGCTTCCTTATGATCGGGAGTAAGTCTGGCCCCTCCTAACCCCGACATTTCTTGCAGTGATCTCTCCAGGTGGAGAAGAATGGGTCCATGTTGTCTAGCCAAGAAGAGGAGGAGATTGCACAAGCAGTGATTGTTTTGTGGCTGTGTGCTAATCAAGGTCACTCAAAACTGAAGCCCTGGCTCTCTCTGCTTCCGTTTCTTGCTTGGAAACCATTCAAGGTCTCCCCTGAAACCTTCCAGGTTGTTTATACCGAAGATTGTGTTGTGCAGAGTCCAGTCCAGTCAGATTCCACAGTGAGGCTCTATCTACCCAAACACTGGCTGGTGGCAAACAGGAGGAAATCACTGGATTCTGCCAATGTGTTATTTCTCAGAGTAATCAAATGCAGCTTTGTTTGCTTCCCCCCCCCAGATGGTGTGGGTAGTTTAGACACAGGAGAGGGCTTTCTGTGAGAGCCCGGTCTAGGTAGGAGCTACACATTAAGAAGAGCCCTGCTAAGTAAGAATGGTATGCACCCACATCACAGTTGCTGCTTAAATACTGGGAGAGTGAACTGAGAAATAAAAAATAAAAGCTTTTCCCACTGAATATCTGTGTGGAGGCATTAATGTGTTTAATGCTGGGGTTTGTGACTAGATTAAAGTATTCATTTGCTGTTTCAAACCACATTTTAGAAAATTAATCAGAAGCAGCATTATGATTGAGAATTCACTACGAGACAGACAATAGGTTACATGCTTGATATCAACTCTTATTACAACCTTAATAATATTTTTTTAAAAAAATGGCATTTCCTCCAGGTTATAGATGTCCAAACTGAAATTTAGAGAGGAAGCTGACTAGCTAGACTAGATGAACTGTTAGGCACTTCATTCCAGTGAGGAAGAAATGCCTGAGTGAGGAAGATGTGAGAGGTCACATGGAAGCACTTCAGACTCAGTCACAGCCACCCAAGGCAGTTTGTCCTATCCCAATTCTACTTTTAATTTTATAATGACCATTGAAGATGAGCCTTTTCTTCCTGGACCTAGGGAATTTAATCCATTTAATACTAACAAAATAAGACCAACTCATTAAAATTTGCAGTGGCATCCTTATGATGGACAGGACACCGAGGCTCAGGTCACCTAGGGTAGCTCTCCAGCCTCCATGCAGTTAACATGAGGTGGCTTCTGCTTCAAATTCATCAAGAAGATTCCACATTTTCAGAGGTAAGGAATCTGCCCATTAGCCTCTACCACCATTTAAGAGTCTTCCCTCTTGTCTTAATCCTCGGGACACACAGAGAAAGGTCAACTTTTTCTTTTGATACTGACCTTGAGCACTGCCAGGAAAATGCATAATTCCAAGGCTGAACTTGAAAAAACCATCACACACACACACACACACACACACACACACACACACACACACACCGCATGCACGCACGCGCATGTGCGCACTTCCTGACCAAGATAGCCATTTAATCAGAAGAGAGAGCATAACTAAAAACTCAAGAAATAACAAAATATTAGCAACCATGGCTAACCCTGGTGAACGCTCACCAGAGCACAAAGGGATTGATCCACAGCCACTCATTTTACTGTTCAGAGGACAGGTAGAGAGACGAGTACTGAGTGAAGGAAGCTACAGAGCTTGGCAGTGTGGAGCTTTAATTTGGATCTACTGTCCTGAGTTTCCTTGTCAGATCTCTGCTCTACCTCCCTAACTTCAACTGATAGGAGAAATTAGGGGCATGAACCTTTCTATCTTTTTTCAAACTTTACTCGAAATTAATTTAGATTTCCTTGCTGTTGTTGGAAAGAGGCTCTCACTACATGTCCCTAGGCACCTAAGAACCTCATGTACCCTAGGCTGACCTCACACTTGTAGCCATCCTCCTGTCTCCCCTCAGTGCTAGAGTTGCAAGCATGCACCACTACCATCTTATATCTTAAACAAAGTTTAGAACTAGAACAACTCCCCTCCCCTAAGCCCTCTCCTCCCGCCAAGGTCCCCGTGGTCACAACACTGGCACTGTTGAGAGGTGATGAAACTTAGGAGACAGTCTGCACAGTAGGCCTTTGCTCGTTGGAAGCAAGCTCTTGGGAGAGACTGTGAGAGCTCAGCCTTTGTCTTCCTGGCCATGAGGAGAGCAGCTCCTGCTATGACATGCTGCCTGTTCCCAAAGCAGTAGAGCCAACTGTACTGAAACTTCAGAGCTGGGAGTCAAAATGAGCTCTCCTCTTAGAAGTTAATTTTCTCAAGCTTTTCATTATGGTAATGGAAAGCTGACTAGCACACTTACAGTAGGAGCACCCTGAATGTATTAGCTTGCTTTTCTATTGCTGTAATAAAATACCATGACCAAGGCAACTTATAGAAGAAAGAGTTTACTCAGGGTTTCAGAGAGGCAGGAGTCCACCACCATCATGGTAGATGAATGGTGGCAGCAGAGAGGCAAGCATGGTACTGGTGTGGCTGCAGGTGAGAACTCACATCTTTTACCCACAAGCAGGAGGCAGAGAACACACCAGGAATGGCAGGAATCTCATGAAACTTCAAGTCCACCTCTAGAGACATGTCTCCTCCTACAAGGCCACACCCCCTTATCCTTCCCAAACAGTTTCACCAACTGGGGACCAAGTATTCAAACACATGAGCCTAGAAAGGCCATTCTTATCCAAACCACCACACTAGACAAACTACTAAAATAAGAGTTACCTTTAATTACCTGAGCCCGGCAACTCTCTCTCTCTCTCTCTCTCTCTCTCTCTCTCTCTCTCTCTCTCTCTCTGTCGTCTCTCTGTGTGTGTGTGTGTGTGTGTGTGTGTGTGTGTGTGTGTGTGTGTTGTATGTATTTAGAGTACTCATGCCTGTACATTGTTGGGAGGGCATAAATGTATGGGTACGTTTATGCAATCTTGTGTGGATACTAGAAGTTGATACTCATAGTCTTCATCAATAGCTATCCACATTATAAATTGCAGGGTTTCTCACTTGAACCCTCCCATGTGCTGGGATATTACAAGTAGATCTCCTCATCTACCCATCATTTTCATGAATGCTGGAGACCCAAAGAGAAGGGATAGGAAAATACTAAGTTGTGAAGCAGCAGATGAGCTGACAATCATGACTGTCCCGTTAATTTTGCTAGAATTCTGCACCAGACAGTAACTTCTTGCATTTCTACATTCTGCATTCAGCATCCGGCCTCTGTTTCATCTTCAGCATGCTAGTATTACACATTTATATTTTGCCAGTTATCTCTTCTATTAACCCGGGCACTCTGCAAAATGACTTGTCATTAATAACGAAAACTGGCTTTTTCAGTTTAGACAGCAAAGGAGATATGGAATTGAAGGAACTGCATTATCTAATGCATTTTCAAAGAGATTTGTTTGGAGAGAGCATTATTTTGTCAGAAACACCTAAGCAGAGAATACCAAATTTTTGGCAAAACATATATTAGAAGTATTCTTAGAGGACTTTCAGGGATTAGCGTTGACCCGCATTCATGACTTCAAAATTTCTGACAAAATTTTTACAGTCCCCATATATAACCATACTCGTAAATGCCAATGCCCAAATCACAAATGCCAACCTGGTGGGCATGTTAGTCTGTGTGCTTGCTTTTTTATAAGATAAACACAGAATTTTAGAATTGGGAGGAACCTGAAAGATTATGTCTACCCTACTCCTGCATTTTCAGAATGAAGAAATTGGGCCCAAGTCCAGGAGTGTCCCCAAGGTCGGACATCACCACACAAGCTGGATTCAGACACATGGCCCTTAGCCCCTGGGTTTCTCTAGTGTGTTGTCACTCTCCCTGCAGAATGAACCTCAGTACACTATGGAGAGCAGTGGGGGGGGGGTGAACTGGTCATTAACACCCTAGGAACATAAATTTACATCTCTTTGGAGTTTGGTGGTGGTGACAATGGTGGTGATTGGTTAGCTTTTGTCTTCTTTTTTCAAACTACAGTTTTAATTTATTCTTATGAAGGTGCAAGGACAACTTGGGAGGGGGGCTGTCTGTCGAGTCTCAACTTCCACCTTATGTAGGAAACCAAATCAAATCATTGGGCTTATAGGAAAGCCATCTTGCCAACCCTGTCTACTTTTTATTTTGCCTTTTTTTTTTCCTTTTAGAAAGAGGGCCTCGAGAAGACTGTGTTAATCCCACTGGCAAGAATAAGACCACTGCCACCATTTTTAAAACAAATTTGAAGCAAACTTTATTAAATACTAGCCAGGATGATAGACACTAGCCAAGTCCATACTGGCGAAGGGCAACTGATTACATTAGTCCAGGGCTTACTAAGGCAAAACCTGCAAGGCTATGTACTTCCACCTACATCCAATCAGGGCAAGCATACATCCTGACATACCTCCTGCTACCTGTGGTGAAGCACATTCTGTGTAGTTGGGGCAACCAGACTTGTTTACAGAAGTGAAAACACATGGCTTGTTATCTTACCTGAACAACAGCCCCCAGCATTCCAGGAAGTTCAGAGTATTTGGGCAAGTGGGGCTTGCAGGTTAGAGACACTGTTTCATAGATCTCTTAAACACAGTTATTTAAACTAAAACCATAACATTAGCCCTCATACCCTCTATTCCCCTACATTGCTGAAGGTCATCTTGAACTTCTAATTCTACAGTCTCCATGTCTCCAGCGCTGGGATTGCAGGTGCGGGCTACTGTGCACAGTGTGTATGTTACTGTTCCATTCCTATGATGGAAAACCAGGTTACAGTGGGATAAGAGTCTATCATCATCATGATGAGGAAACAAAGCAGCAGGCAGGCTGGGCAACTGGAATAGCAAGCTGAGGGCTCACATCTTAAACCACAAGTAGGTAGCAGAGAGTGCACTGGCAAATCCCTGAGACTGAACTCTGCTTTTTGTTTGGTTTTGGGAGTTGGTTTTTTTTGGGGGGGAGGGTTGGTTAGTTGGTTGTTTTTTTGAAACAGGGTTTCCCTATGTAACTCTAGCTGTTCTAGAACAATATAGAGCAGGCTGGCCCTGGCACTCAGAGATCCATCTACCTCTGCCATTAGCAGCACATGCTACCACAACCAGCCCTAGACTTTGAACTCTTAAAGGCTAGTGACATACTTCCTCCAGCAAGACCACATCTCCTAAGCCTCCTCAAATAACCAACTGGAGACCGAACATTTAAATGCCGAGGACTCTGGGAGACATCTCATTCAAACCACGCACCTAGCTTATGTTCTGCTGGGTTACAGGGCCTTGTGCAGCCCTATTTATTTTATTATTTGAGACAGAGTCTTGCTATGTAACACAGGCTGGACTTGAAGTTAGTCTTTCCTCTGCCTCCCAAGTGACAGACCACCACACCCAGTTTTTGTAGTACTGGAGATTGAACGCAGGGCATGCTAGACAAGAATTCTACCAACTGAGCTACAATCTCCAGCCCAAGGAATAACATTTTATAGAGACACTGCCAAGCCCCTGACTAGGAATGCTGCAGGAAAGAATGGGATGCGGAGTCACTCGAGCCCCCAGACAGATGCCTTTGACTTTGATAGTCACCCTCCTTCACTCTCTAGACCTCAGTGCTCCGTGGCGTGGGCACCTTCAGACATCCTTGTTTACTACAGAATTATGAATTAGTGCCCTTTAATACTGTAGCTTCCATTCATAAATACTTTTAATGCAATCAGCAACTGACCAACCAACATCAGTCTGCACCTTTTCCAAGAGCATGAATAACAAATTCACTTTAACAGGGCTAGAACCTGGATCTCTGCAGCCATAAGCAATTGAAAATGATACAATGGCAGCAAGACGATCCAGTCCAACCTTTTTCAATGCCACTAACCAGCTGCTTTGTGCAGGTCTATTTAAGCTCAGGCCAACCCATCAAAGCCAAGGGAAACACTACTGCTATTTTAACAGAGACCCAGGACCAGCAGAGGGAAAGCAGCAAGTAGCTTTGGAATAAAGAGTGGGCCAGCAGAGCAGCTAGAAAAAGCCTGCCAAGGGCACTGGTTGGTTGGGAGGCAGGCAAAATACACCTGCCCTTCCAGACAGTATGCACTCTCCAGGAACTGCTTAAAGTTCAACTTACCATGGATGACCAGAAGACAGCTAAGGTCTTTTAAGGACACATCCACTAACAACACAACTATGTAAAATACTAGATGAACTGAAACGGAGAGACCTTAGCCGCAGAGCAGGTCTAAAGGGAGGGAATCAAAAGGCCAACAGTGAAGCTGGAGAGGTGGCTCAGTGGGCAAAGTGTTTGCCTCTAAGCATGAAGATCTGACTTCAAATCCCATGAACCCACATCAAACCAGGTGTGGAGATATAAATATATAAATATATATATATATATATATAATCCCAGTACTTCTACTGTGACATGGGAGGGGACCCCTGAATTTCACAAGTGAGCCAGCAGGGCAGGTATACACAGTGGAGAACAACAAAGATGCCCCAGCCCAAGCAAGATGGAAGACGAGGACCAATACCCAAGGTTTCTCTGAGCTCCACACACTTGGGAGAGGAGGGAGGGAGAAGGGAGAGAGAGACACAGAGAGCCCAAAAGAAGCTTAAGACCCAGATAAAAGGTTCAAGGGCTGGTGGAAGGATCATTTCCCTAAGAGTGGGAAATGTGTGGTCCAGTTATTATCAGGTGAGCCTGTGTAGTGTTCTGCCTTCTTGGACCTGTCTTCCACCCTGGGCTGTGTTCTTTTCACATAGCCTTTTGGTTATCTTTAGCTCTAACACCATAAGTTCTCCTGGTTCCAGGCGGAAAGAAACATGCAAACAGAAACTAAACAGAAAAGAGTTACCTTTAAAATACTCATCAATTGTACTTTCCCTTTTGTGGCTCTGGTTTTTTGTTTTTTTTTTTTTTTTTTTGTTTGTTTGTTTTTTTTTTTTTTTTTTTTTTTTTGATCAGTCAGAGGCACTCATGTGGCCTAGGGGAAAATTAAGAATGCTTTACTGGGAATGCAAAGAAAAGACATATTTTTACTTTCAGAACTTTCAGAGCTAAAAACAAAGCTCTGTGGGAATTTGAGGAGAGCTTTTGTCATAATAATGGGTTGCAAGGAAAGCAGGGGTGACCCTGGGTGAAGGCTGGCTGCAGGATCTAGGATGGGATAGGGGAGGGTTGAGAGGACACCAGTTTCTGAGGTTGATGCATCCTGTGGAAAGGAGAAATCATGGTGAGCAGAGGCTAGAACCAAAACTCTTCTGGAAGCTTGAACATACTTAATATCATCCTTACTGCATCCACTCCGGGAGACCCTGTTTCACCAGCCGCGGTCTCAGAACCTGATCATCTCCGACCACGATCCCACTGCAGCTCTAGTTCTGGCCAGCAGCATCTCTCACCTGCCTTCTTTCAGACTACCCCTAACACTGTGGGCGGGTCTCTGGGTCTCTGCGTGTCTACCCGTGATCCCTTCGCTCTCTTGACTCAGAGGCTGATGCAGGGTGCTGCAATAAGGAGACCATGTCACTCCTCTGCTGAAATCACCAATGACCCTCCACCTCTCATGATGCCACAGCAAGCCCTTTTGGATGGCCTCCCAGGACCTGCCATGATGTCTCTCTTATTCTTCCGGTGAGCTCATTTCCTCCTTGATACTCCCTGGACACGGCGGTCGCTCCCACAGAGGACCTTGGCAGGGGCTCTCTCTTTGATGCACACTCACAGCTGCGCATCTTCCTTCGCTATCTGTCCAAGTTTACCTTACTTTTAAAAAGATGTGTTTTAATCACGTGCATGAGTCATGTGGCCAGGAGTACAGATGCACTAAAGAGGTCGTCAGACATCCTGGAGCTGGGAACATGCAGCTCAACATGCATACTGGGAACTGAGCTCAGAGCCTCTGCAAAAGCAGCAAGTGATCTCAGCTGCTGAGACTGCTTGCCAACCCCCCAAGCTCGCCCTCTTATCCTACTGCCAACTGCCACTAAACACTCCTGACTGGGCCTCACCAACGGCTTGCTTAGGACTCAGCATCATCCAAGAACTGGTGATGCTTACGCACATTGCCCCTCCCACCAACGCGAAGCCCCGTGAAGACAAGCATTTACTTTCATTACTGGTATAGTCTAAGTGACACAAGAATGTCTAGATTCAATAAATATTTTTGGAGTAAAGGTGTAAGTGAATAAAGACCATCTCTGCCACTGGAGCAAGGTCTGAGGTCTAGACTGAATGGCCACACAGTCATTGCAGGTGAGTTATCAGTATCTGACCATCAGGGGACCTATCTGGATCCAAAGATATTTGTGAACATCATCCATCCCTGTGGCTATTCTGGAGGAATAGGAATAGGGCAACAGGCTTTGCTTGATGGTAAAACCCACTCATGACTAAAGGTCTAAAATGACATTTTATTCTATTTTATGGAACAACATTTTATTGAAGGTGGAAACTAATTTCATGTGGTCAGACCTTGAGGGAAATTCCTTAAATAGGCCCATCCCAGAATATAGAAAGAACTTTTATAAACAATAAGAAAAATGGAGAAAAAACAATAGATGATGCAGAAAAGGGTTATACACACCACAAAAGATAATATCCAGATGGGCAAAATATATACCAAGTGTGTTCACCAGTCATAAGGGAAATGTTGACTAGAACTAAAAAGCATCACCAGAATGTCCAAAAGACATATGAGAAATTACTGAGAGTTGCAAGGAAGCAGAGCAGCTGGAAGCATGCTGCTGGTGGGAGAGCAACTATGGAAATGGCTTTGGTAGCCATTAACGGTATCCACTAATGCTAAGCACAGTCGCATCACGACACCCAGCAATCCCACTCCCAGGGCCACACCCAACAGAAAGGCATCCGTCCATATGCTCATCAACAAACACAAACAGCTGCATTCGCTGTAAAGGACAACTGGAAACTTAAATGTTCAGCAGAGGCAGGTGAACAAACGATGCTTTGCTTTTGGGATGGAAAACAACCATTGCCTACTTTTGTCTCTAACTTGTGAAATGCATACTCAAGAGGGCCAGCACAATATAATTGCAAAGGAAAATGTAATCTATGGAGGTGGAAAGCAGGCTGGGAGCTGCCCTGGTTGGGAAGGTAACTGGAAGGGAGCCCCAGGGTTCAAGTGCTGATGATACAGCTTCTTGATTGGAATACTGATTATTCAAGTGAGATGATGCTATGAAAATCTACTCAGGTTGATAGTCACTCCACGGGAACTGTGTTGTGAGTATACCAAACTTCAATACGAAGGTTATGACAAAGGCATTTGATGTGGTAGCTTCATAGGGAATTTGGTTCTATTGAGCGTCACAAACACTGAGGTATTTCTCACACTGGACCGTGGAACCAAGTCAGTAGGAGATGGCAACAGATGTGAAGGCCAGGTCGGGGAAGGGGTGTTTCTGATTTGGGGGAGAGATACAGTTCACAAAGAAGCTGGATTTTAAGAAGAAAAAAAAATCCCTGGATATCTGGATGAAGAATGATTGAGGCAGAGCTGTGTGTGCAAATGCGGGGAAACAGTGTAGGATGTGAGCCATCTGTGGACTAAGAGAAAACCAGGGAGCCAGAGTTTGAGAGGGAGGAAGGAGGTGGTCCACGCTCATCTTTTCTACCTCATTCTTACTTGACACACTCACCCCCGAGGCAGGGCACACCAGGTTCCTCTAGCTGATGTCTGCAAAATGACAATGGGATGGCAAGCTCTGAAAGTGGGTCATATGACCAGATGTTTAAAAAACTCCTCTACAGAGCTTTTGTGAAAATGCTTTGGTAAATTAAAACTTTTCAGCATTCTGCAATTATGTTGAATTCACTGTTTCCCAAATTGGACTATGAAATCTTTTCATTTTCATTTCTAATTGAACAAATATTAAGATGCCACCCAGTTACACTGGTGAGCTTGTTAGGAGAGTGCCAGCTGCCATAACAGCAACAGCAGCAATTCAGTGTCTTCCAGAACACACGTTTTCCCTTTACCTTCCCTTTACCTCCTTACTCACATGATGGTACAATTCGGGCTTTACTGGTACAGCTGTGGCGGTGGGTATCCATCTCACTTGTGTGTGTGTGTGTGTGTGTGTGTGTGTGTGTGTGTGTGTGTGTGTGTGTGCACATGGGTGCAAGTATATGTGAAGGTTACAGGTGAATGTCAGCTGTCTTCCACATCTGCTTTCCATCTTATTTTTTAAGACAGGGTCTCTCCCTGAATGTGGAGCTGGCTGATTCAGATAGACACGGCCAGCACTCCCCAGAGGTCCTTCTGTCTGACTCCTCAGCACTGGGGTTACAGGTACCTTGCACCACACCATGGGTTCTGGGGATCAGTCATACTCGGTCCTTATGATTGTAAAACAAGCACTTCACCCATTGAAGAATCTCTGCCTTTTCCCCTGCTGAGAATTAATTCATGGGCTGGAAGACAGAATGAAATAGCAGGATCAGTTTTAGATCACCTTAAGCATGGTGAGAGCTAGTCACCTGCTCAGTTAAATACAAACGCATGGGAGGTGCAGTGCCTGGGTGTCTGTTCCTGTGAGGTATCTCTACTATGCCCAGTGATTAACCTATATCTTAATCCCCCCAGGGTGGGGGAGCGGTGGTATTCATGTGGGCAGGTGTGGAAGCCAGTGATCACTTCTTCAATTCTTCTCCACATTATTTTTGAGACGAGGTTTCTCACTGAACTGGGAACCCACCATTTTGGCCACATAGGCTTGCCAGTTAGCACGCGGAATCCTCCTTATTGCCATCTCACCCTCACAGGCAACATGCCTGGTTTTTGGGGGGGGGTTTGTTTTGTTTTGTTTTGTTTTGTTTAACATGGGTGCTGGGAATCCAAACCCAGTTCCTCGTGTTTCTGCAGCAAGCACTTACCCTCTGTCGTAGTCTGGGTTACTATTGCTGTGTTTGATCTCCTGTCCTGACTTCTTTCAATGATGAACAGTGACATGGAAGTGTAAGCCAATAAACCCTTTCCTTCCTAGCTGACTTTTCATCACAGCAATAGTGGGTCCTCCCACATCAAATCACTAAATAAGAAAATGTCCAATAGCTGTACTTTATGGAGGCATTTTCTCAGTTGGGGTACCCTGTTTTCAGACGACTCTAGGTTGTGTCAGGTTGACATAAAATGAGCCGGCACACCCACTGAGACAGCACACAAATCCCTAGACCCCTCCCCCCCATTTATTAGCATACCTTTAGTCATTCTATTCCTCTTCCAGAAAAGCCTCTCCTCCATTCACAAAATCCTTTCTCCCAAAATTCGCTAGAGCCAATACAGAAGCCGGCTCCCCGAGACCTGTCCGGTTCACCTCTTTGTGAGCCTGAATGTATTTACAGCCAGAAGAGTAATCCCATATGAACAGCGTCTTTCTATCCTTTCTCCAGCACATAGAGACTTGATAAATAGGAAAGGAGGGAGGGAAAGAGGAAGAGTGGGAAAGGAGTAGTGGCTTTGGGGGCAAACACAGTGGAAGTGTCACCTTCCAATCTGGAACCCTGTAATTAATAAGGCCATAGAGGTCTTTATATGCAGCTTTGCTCCACTTGGGAGTCCAAGACTCAAACGGATGTCTCTGAAGGCAATTGTGCTCTCATCTTCCTCTCTGGGTGTTTTTTATAGATAGCCTTTAACAGCACGCGGATCAGTCCACCCCACCCCCACTTTCGCCATCTCAGACGTGATGTAAACAGTTGTCAAAGTTTTCTATCTGGAAGATGGCTGGGTTACTGTTTTGACCTGAAGGTAGCCAGTCTGTACTTGTCAGTACATCATTTAAAAGAGCATAATTAAAATGGGTAAGGAAAATCTGGACAAGATTCTGTAACATACAAAGAAATTTCAAAAGGCAACCTCATAATACCCATACTGATGTTGCCAGGGTGAACTATTACACGCAGAGGACTGCCTGTCTTCTTACCCTTCAAAGCAGAGGGATCACTCACACAGGTGCCCCAGGTGCCTCTGCCCAAGGCACACAGGAGTCCCTACTCCCACACCAAGTTCAATTTTCATGGCTCAGACAGGATTTAAACCCAGAACCACAAGGACACCTCTGTCAGGCTTCTGCTGGGTCCAAGATGAATAAAGGCTCAGGTCTGAGGCAGGGGAGTAGACAGCAGGGTTCCTGCAGGGCAAACTGAACCCCTGGATTAGTTCTCACTTACCTCCGAGACTCGATGTAAACCCTTAGCCTTCCTTGACCATAAGTTGCTCTGTAAAAAGGAGTTAATAGTCTACCCTCCCTTACCACCTCAGACTGCTGCAAAGCCTAAATGGAACAAAGGCCAGAGAAGAGAAGGCTTCCATTTGTCCTTGCTTCCCAGGACCTGTGCCTTACAAACAGGGGTGCTATTCACATTCACACACATTTCAGTGACAGCCCTTTCCCACAAAAGTGACCCTAGCCAAAGATCTGCCCTGAGCAAGAGCTAACTAATGCCCTATGACGTCAACAATAGACAGGCATTTGCAAGTATGGCAGGGGGCTACTGATGGCAGCCAGGACCTTAATGTCTGATCCCTTCGTTTCATATCTCTACCACTTTCAACAGGGATGTGCCCCTAAAAGCCAGTTTGGCCTGATGCTTGCTGCCTTGTTTGCAGCGCCTTTCCTTCCCAAGGCACACTGGCTTCATTGATAAGTGTTGCTAGCTCTTTATCGACATCATTTTAGAATTGGTTGCCAAGGCAACGGGATTCAGGAATGATTCTCATTACTGTACAGCCCAGACAAATGAGTGTCTGCCTTTGCACGATCTCAACCAGTCTTAGCTCTCCCATCTCAGAATCAAAACGCCAACACTTACAGTGTGCAGCACACAATCCAACGTGTAATTATATATTGTCTCCTGATAATTACACATTGTCTTGGCGAACCAAACAACTGTGGGCACCCACGTCAACCTGTATTAGCACCTCTTACACTAACAGCCTCCCTCCCTTCTTCCATGATGGGACAAAAATGCACATTTGCAGCAATCATAAAGAAAGCCAAATAGTCACATGAGGGAATTTATAAACCAA
Organism: Cricetiscus sungorus; assembly: GCA_030556225.1. NCBI lineage: Eukaryota > Metazoa > Chordata > Mammalia > Rodentia > Cricetidae > Cricetiscus > Cricetiscus sungorus. The sequence goes on along the minus strand of JANBXA010000741.1, from coordinate 24,858,658 downwards.
ACCTACACTCTGACTCCTAAACACTACCCCAGTTTCTAACTTATACAACTTTCCAGGTCTATATATATACTATTTAATTAATATTTGTGTTTCCCAGGGCTGCCATCAACCAAATGGTTGTTGCTTTGTCCTATCTACTTAGTCATTTATTCATATTTTATTTAAAGATAGCATCTCATGCAGCCAAAGCTAGTTTCAAACTCGCTTTGTAGCGAAGGATCATCTTGAACTTCTGATCCTCCTTCCCCAAGCTCCCAAATGCTAGGATTACAGACATGTGCCGCCACACCCAGTTTCCGAGTCCCCAGACCTTCATACATTCTAAGCAAGCACTCTGCCAAAGGAGTACATCCCCACACCCAGGCCATTTCTTTTCTTTTCTTTCTTTTTTTTTTAAGAAGGAAATATCATTAGTCTCTGTCGCCAGAGCTTGACAAACTGAGAAAACTCATTCAAATGGGAACAAATCCCGACATAAAATGACGGGAAGGGCGCAAAGTGCATCAAAATAGTCTCCAGCTTCAACATAAGGCTTCCTTTGCTTCATGGATCTGCACTCTTGCCCAGGACTGTGAGATCCACACAGACCTGTTAGACATGTCACCCGGTTTTCCTTCATCTCTGTCCTATGAAGGAAATACATGGTGACAGTAGAGTTGAAAAGGAGAAATGAAAATAATGTAAAACACACACACACACACACACACACACACACTCACTCACACACACAGGAGAAGGGGGGGAAGCACTTGCTCGGAAGGAAATTAACTGAACCACAATAGGTCTGGGGTTGTGAGCACTGAGTTGCATTTTAAAAGAATCAGTGGCTCCAGGTCATTTTAATCAAGTTGCATGTCAGCTTGCAAATTTTCCAAATTAGCTGTCGCTAGAGGAGAGGGAGATGTTGTTCTTCCCTCCTAAAGAATAAAAACAGATTGTTGTGACATGTCCTCAGTCATGGTGACAGATTGGAGCCGCCGTTTGTGGTACAAGTCAGAAACAAAGCAACTTTTCCCCCCTGAAGTTGTAACGGTTGATTGATTTTTAGTGAGATTTGGGCATCTCCCAGTTTGTCAGTGATGTTGATGAAGTTCGCAGAAATCTCCTGGGAACCCGGAGACAAACACCGAGGCTGACTTAGATGAAAAATGGTTTTCACAAAGAAAGGAAGTCTCTTGGTCTTAAGGTCAAGTTTTAGGGAGGCTTGGTTTGGGCATTATTCAAATGTTGGTCCTTTTGAAAACAGAGATTGGTGGTGACAAGGGGGGGAGGTGGCATTCTCCCATCCCAGGCGGCAAGCATCCTGTTCCAACACAGGCATACTGAGAGAAGCTGGGTGAGGCTGGTCTTACACACTAAGCAGCGGCTCCCTGCTGAAGACAGGGCTGTGTATCCCAGCACCCCATGACCCTTATGGGCTTCTCCTGCTTCATAGCTAGTCCAAAGGGCTGGAGCATGGAAAGTCGGCTTTCACGAACCAGAGAGAAAAGCTTGAGAACTGTCACTCATCCTGAACTCCACCAGAAGGCAACCAATTAACAACACAGCTTAAGTCTGATTTCCAAGTCTATATATAAACTATCTAATTAATATTTGTACCGTGTAAAGAAAGAAATAGGAACTAGGAAATGAACAATTATGGTTTGGACTCGAGAAATCCCTCAGAATGCCTAGAAACCCCCAAATAAGAAAGCTCCTTTTTTATTCCCTATACTTCTTTTCCTTGCCAACTAACATCTATTTTCATATTAAAACCCTTCCTTGCCCCAGTTCGGCTTTGAGGGTCATGCTCTCCCCCCCCCCCCCACAGAGCCCAGAGGCACAAGGATGAGTGCATTCTCAGAGAAGGATCATAAAATATGAGGATGATGCCTGAAACCCTGAGGAGTGCAGAGGGGCGGAGGGATGAGGAGAATGAGGGGAAATGGCCCCGTGATAAGTATACTAACAGTGTTAAGGAAAATGGTTGTTGAGAGCGCCAGGAGTTACAGAGCCCTGGGGTGCATTTGAATGAGCTGGGGGGGGGGGGGTGGAAGACTGAGGGGCCTCACAGGTGAGAAAGTGTGACAGGTGACGGGCAAAAGTTACCAGCCAGGAAGAAAGAAAACTTGGGTTAAACTGAGTGGGTGCCTGGATCAAGCAGAGAGAAATCCAAACCAAAGGAGACAGCCCACGGCCCAGACCTAGAAGATAGCACCCATAGATGACTCCACTGAGGAAGAATGCACCCCACCCTGAAACCAGAAAATGGAGCCGAGGTGTACATTAGGGTAGATGGGGATGACCAGAAATCACAACATGGACCTCAGCTTCTCAGGGAAGCAAAGGCCTAAGTCCAGCTCACTGCCTACTGGGGCAGGGCAGGTGACAGATAAAGAAATCAGCATGCTTTCTAGCACGGAAGCAGAGTAAAGGTAGGAAGGGAGAGTTTCGGTGTCACAGGTTTCGGTATCAATTGTCTGAGGAATCCACATGAGCTAAGGAGAGTAAATGCATTTAAAACCCTGGAAGCACCCTCTCTCCCCCTCCCTTCCTCTCTCTCTCTCCTCTCTCTCTCTCTCTCTCTCCACACCCTTCCCTCCCTCCTCACACTGCCTAAAATGAGGCCACAGTCCAATCAAGCATCCAAACATCCAGTAAGATCAGCAGTGCATAGGCTGCTCCGAGGGCCTCAAGTCCTAGACTCAAGGCTTAATGATTCACCTGCTCGGTATTTTCCACTTCAGGCCCTTGGCTTTCTGGGACCTCAGTCCACTCAGCTGCAAAATTAACTTACGGGATCGTGTCAATCGGCAGATGCTACAGAGCAGAGCGGCAGAGCGGTGGGCCAGCATCTGCAGGTAAAGGAACTGCCTGGAAGGAAATGAGCAGCCAAGTCCCCGGGAGTCCCCTCTGAATGTCGTTATAATGTCAGCTTTTGACAGCCTGATGGTTTGAGTGAGGACTCTGAAGCCTACTGTGAAAGAGCCTTATTAAAATGATGTCAGTGCACACTGTGTTTCACAGCTCATGAACATGAGCATCCCGCAGAGGGAGAACTCAGTCATCGGACAGATGACCGCAGTGTCTAGGTACTTTTGGCCTATGGAATCCTCCAGCTCCACATTCTTCCCTGGGTAGTAAACCATAGACACAGATGTGTCTAACCTGTGACTCATGGGCTGTATGCCTCTGAGGATAACTATGAAATCAAAATTGTAAACTTACTTAAAAAGATTATGAGATTTGTTGTGATTTTATTCTTTTTTTTTTTTTTTTTTTTGCAATTAAGTTTTACATTTGCCAAGCATTAATTTTGTAGATGACGTTGTCATGTTAACAAAGGCAGAAGGTTTGGCCACCCGCATCCCCTCCCCCACCCCTGAGCATTCTGTCTTCAGACCCCATATGCTTGGCTGAGAGCCTTCCTTCCCCATAGCCTCAATGACGGGTTAGTCACACATTATCTCGTACTATACCATGCATGCTGTGGGTGTAAGCACGCTCATTTTCACAAATGGGTGAGTTGACACTCAAGAGAAGTGGGTAATTAGCCATGGTCACGAAGTCACTGAGGAACCTGACCTGAGGTCTCTGGGACTCCGAAATGCCTTCTCCTAACCACAACACTTAGAATGGCTGTGTCACAGTTGGGGTAGATTGTACCCCAACACACAGAAGGATCCTATTCTGTTAGGTAAGGATGAGTCTGATAAGATACTACCTGCACCAGTGCACGCCTATCGCCTTATCGCCTACTTCCATTCACGCCTCACAGAAGTGGCAGGGTGGCCTACATTCTCCCAGGCCCTCAAAGTCACCAGCATCTGCTCAAGGCTATCAGCAGGGTGGACCAACCACAGAGACTGAGGAAGACAGGTTGCTCAGCCCCTCCCTAACATGTCACCTGTGGCTGTTTGAATGAGAATGACCTCCATGGGCTCAAATGTTGGAATGATTGGTCCTTGGTTAGTGAGACTGTTTGGGGAAGAGACTGTTGGGGGTGTGGCCTTGTTGGAGGAGGTGTGTCACTGAGGTCTAAAAGTCCATGTTATTCAAGTGATCTCACTGTGCTCTCTCTCCCTGTCTCTCTCTCTCTCCCCCTGTGGTTGTTGTCTCAACATCTAAGTTCTCATCTACTACTCCAGCTCAATGGCTGTCTCCTTACTGTCCTGCTACCAGCCGTTATGATCATATATTCACCCTCTGGAACCATGAGCCCCAAATTAAATGCTTCTTTTTTAAGTTTCTTTCATCATGGTGTCTCTTCATAGCACTAGAGAAGTAATGAAGACATTCTCATGATTTTCCCAGGATCTGAGGACCACTGAAAAAACCCAGGCCAGCACTCTTGCCACTGACAGACACATCCTGTTATGTGGCCAGGAAGTTCTGTCCCAGCCTGCTCATCGCAGAAGGACTGGGAACTAACCAGAAGATCTGCCTCTCATCTAATTTAGTGGGCCATAGTAATTGTCAACAATTAATGTTCCGAGTGCAGGTTTTTCTGTGTGCTCACTGCAGTTTCTAGACACAACTGCTCTGACCTTTTCAGATCCTTGCTATACAATTTGCTTCTTGTTCAAATAATTTGCAACTACTAAACACCCAACTGGCTGCTGATAAAGGCTAAATGTAGAATACCAACAGTCCCTGACTTCAAAACAGGGCTTAAGATTGGATTAGTTACTAACAATAAGCAATGGAGGAGATGAGAAGGAAAACCTGGATTTAATGATGGTCCCATCACATCAAGGAGACAAGTGCTGTAGTCCTTTTATGAGCGAGTTTTTTAGCCATCAGCTCTTAAACTAGAAGCCCAAATGCACAGGGATATGTACAACCCTCACTTTCTTTTAGGATCCTGTTGGCAATTAGTTGCTGGATTAATTAAAGACAGAAACTAGTTTCCTACCCTGTGTCTTTTTTCCCACCTCCTTCCTCCTTCCATCCCTCCTCTTCCCATCCCTCCTCCTTTGGTGTCTTCTGTTTTCCCTCCCAGTCACTCCCTACCTTGCCTTTCTCAACACTTTTCACCCACACTTGTAATAGCCTGTGCACTATATTGAACACTGAAAATGTGAAATAGAAAAAGACTGTGTCTGCCTTCGAGGAATATAAAGCTCAGGGGGGAAAGAAAATGGACAGAAAGATCAAGTGCACAAAAGAAAAGTAGCAGGCACCCTAGGAGCAACTGGAAGAGGCAATCTCCAAAGACACATTAGAACCTGCTCTAGTCCCAGGAAGCCCCACCGCCCCTCCCTCAAGAAGGCAATAACCTGGCAGTACTCTGGAATAGCACTCCTGCTCTTCAGTACTCTAAGAACAGGGATCCAGGAGCCACCTGGAGACCCATGAGCACAAGTCAAGGGTGTGCTCAGCCAACATCCCCAATAGAAAACAGGAATGATGCAGGGCTTTGGTGGCACACACCTTTAATCCAAGCACTGGGGAGGCAGAGGCAGGCAGATCTCTGTGAGTTCGAGGCCAGCCTGGTCTACAGAGCGAGTTCCAAAGCCACAAAGAAAAAAAGAAAGAAAAGAAGGAAGGAAGGAAGGAAGGAAGGAAGGAAGGAAGGAAGGAAGGAAGGAAGGAAGGAAGGAAACAGGAACGAGCCCACCCTGGAACAGTACTCAACATCTACAAGAAACTAGGTCTGAGGTTGCTGCACATTCCTACCACTGGGTGGAGTGGTGACTGAGAAGCCAAAGTTTCCCAGCAGTTAATTTTGACCTCAAGAGTATCTGGAATACCACATCTAGAATTTCAGCCTTTGGAATCTAGAATCTTTTTGTTTGTATGTTGGTTTGTTTTGATTTTCTGGAGATGGGGGGGGGTCTCACCTTATAGCCTTGCAATTGCCTCCCCAACTCAACAACCCCTGTCTCAGCCTCCGGAGTCCTGGGATTATACACAGGTACTACCATGTCTGCCTAGGAGTAGAAGTCTTGCATCTGTACTCAAGCTTAGAGGTCCCCAGAAAGAAAACCCTGTTCTTAGGTCAAAAGAGCAGAGGGTCCAAGGGGACCAAAGATTCCCAGGCAGGCTTGTTTGCGGAGAGCAGGAAGAGGGGCAGAATGGATGTGAGCAAGCAACATGCTCTTTGAAGTCCCTGAAGCCCAAGGAAGCCAAGCTGGAAAAAGGAGGTGGAGAGAGCCTATGTTTTCCTTTTATAATTCATACAGGATGGGGGGGGCGGGGTCTGTGGCTGTCCCCTCAAGCTGCTGCGTGTGCCTCTCTACTGTACCCTTTCATTCTTTCCTGGGGCAGACTTCACAGAGAAAACAGTATGTGCCAGGCTCCAGGCCTGGCTGGCAGCTACAACAGGAGGGGTGTCTGGAGGGCTCTTTGAGTCATTTCATGGGACTGAAGCCTCTAACCTAGCCCAGGAATCCAAAATGACACGGCTGTGGGCAATACCCTGCACACAATGCCCTGCCTGGCTCTTCCAAAAGTCAGCCCTGGCACCAGTAGAGAGGTCTGGGCCATACAGGATGTACTAGCAAGTAGCATTTTGTCAAAAGACTTCTCTGGAGCCTGGCACCTAAGGGTTAAAAAATAAACTAACAGGTGAAATGCGCACTAGAGCTGCAACCTGCTGAGACTCTTAATCTGTCACTTTAATCTAGGGCTTTTAGCTGTAATTGAACATCCTACTGTGCCTATTATGAAGAGGAGGAGGAGGGGGTGTCAACGTTATGTTTTAAGAGGGTGGAGGAAAATAAATTTTCCTTCAAAACTAGTCAATAACAATGCCTTTGTGTTAAAGAAATGAAATGTTAGCCTAGTCGCCATGGAGGAAAACAATGCATCCAGGGCAGTCGAGGAGGCAGCTGACTCACTGTCTAGGAGGCCATTATCCTATGCGTGACTAGAGCTCTGCTGAGAGGCCCCAAGACTAGAAAAGCACCACAGGCTTCCCAGGAACCAGAAAAGAAGCCACCTGGTAGATGACTGTGGGCATAGCATGCCGACAGCTACATCTTCTAGAAAAAGAAACTTACATAATCAGAAAGAAGCTCTGGAAATATAGCAAAGAGTGGGGGTAATTTTTCGAAGAACACTCATCCTTTCAGGCTAATCACCAGAGGGTCTCCTGAGAGCTCAAGAGGGAGCTAGGTCTCCTTGCTTTCTGAATGAGAGGAGCTCTTCTAGCTCTCTGTCTCCTTGGAAAGGCAGCATGATATAAATCCAAGAGGTGGTTATGTGCCTCTATTACTATCATTACTGGACTGAATTGTCTTTGAGAGTGTTCTCCTACCTAAGAGGGAAATTAGGCCGGGGAACTGAATTGTTTCTCTGAATTTCTTATATAGAAAAATTGGGTTCCTGGGGTATGAGGAGGCACAGTGAGGGGTCTGGGTGATACCTTAGCAGGCAGACTCATTGCATCCTAATCTGCACAGAGGACTAACTTGAGCACTGCATGTGTGACCTTGTGAAAGGCTGGGTGGAACCAGGTTTGCTGTTAACTCTCTTCAGAAAGAACTGGAATGAATATCATATTCCACATCAAAGCTTTTTTTAAAAGTGCCAAGCAAGGGCTATTCCAGTGGCCCTGCATAATCACCACCTTTGAAATGATCAGAACAGATCCCAAAACCCCCACAGTAAGAGGCACAGTTATACCCAACGTAAAAGAAGAAGCGACCTCCTTTGACCCTCCTTTCTATAATAGAGCATCTCGGGATCAGCTCTTAGACTCACCCTGCCAGAAATACTACTGTAGGTGCCTTGCGTGCAACTTGAATCTCAATTTCCCCATGATGGCACTGCCTTGATCTCTTCATGAGGATTGAGCTTGGGGAACGAATGTGCCATGTAATTTCGACCTGCCTGTAAAACAGCGAAAAATAAAAACAAACAAGGAAGCTGGTTGCATTGCCTACGTTCCTGCTGAAACAAACAGAAAATATTCCATACTTGAAATTTTACAGTTTAGGCCATCATCCTGGATGAAAATGGTACTGTGCAGTCATAATTTGTATGTACTAGGTAATAACAGGTTAAAAGCAGTGATGGTTTCCAACTGGCTGGCTGATGCTTCTAATGTGGCCTGATTTCTGAAGCATTCCATATTATTAAATACTTTTCTCTGTGTCTATTCCAAGTTTATCAGGGTTAATGAAGGAAGCATTAAAAAGACATGGTTCAGAGTAAGAAACGCCATTACACACCAGAAACTGTGTCAATGATTAGTTCCCAGCATCGTTGTGAGCAAGGAAACCTAAATAATTGATCTTCTGCATAATGCTGGTAGCAGCCGGGATGTGGAGAGACAGCATGGCTGTTAAGATATGTTTGGTAGAAGCAGCAAAATCCAACTCAGAGTAACTCAAGCCAGAAAGGGAATTTAATGGGAGAACATTGAGTTCCCCACGTTGGGGAACAAGCTGAATAGGCAGATACCAGGAAGCATCGAATGATAGGTGATCCACACCATCACTCACAGGCCACCCCTCCCTCACTCCAGAACATCAGGTACCCCACGGGTTGCAATCTACTTACTTCTGATGCCTGCACATTTCTACACTTCCCCTGGGGAGAAACAATGTAACCGACCCATTTGCAGCCATGGGTCTATTCCTAGAATGGGGTAGATGTAACCCTGTTAGCAGCAAATCCGTAGACCACAGAAAATGAAGAAGGCACATTTTCCACAAAGAAGGGAGTGTTGGGTGCAAAACAAACAAACAGCAAAACTCCAGAGACCTTCTAGACACACCCTGCTAACCCAATCTGTACTTTTTCAAATCCCCAAGTCTTGCTGCTCTTAGTTTCATCTGAATGTGACTTTTTCTTTGCTACTTGTCCCCCAGAGGCTCTGATAAGCAGACTGTGCCCCTTCAAACATGTCTGGACCCTAATCCCTAGAACCTATGGACAGGGGGCTTTGTGCAGGTGTGACTAAGGTGATGGGCTATGTAACACTGTTAACCAGTGAGCCCAATGCAGCAGAGAGATCCAGACAGAGGGGAGACTGGGGGAATTCTGAGCAAGAAAGGACCCAGAGGAAAAAGGATATAAAATAGGAGAATCATGAGAAGGATCCAAGAAGCATCCGGGGAGAAAACCTTGGCCTGTTAGCCATCACACAAACAGCAACCCATTCTTACAACATGCCAGGAACTTAATTCAGGTAACAGTTTTGATGAGCTTAAAATAGGCACCCAGTGCTTCCAGAAAGAAATCTCACCTTGCCCACACTTTGATTTCAGCCATCAGAGACTAAAGGCCCAGATGGACCACAGTGTACCTGGAGAGCTAGGAAGTAGTGATTTGCGCTGTCTGAAGCCACACACTTTATAGTCATCTGTTATAGCCACAGCTGGACACTTACAGACACTGCAGCAGTAGCTTCACCAATACTGTTGGGAAGGGCCCAACGTCCTTCCTTGTGCCTGAGAGGTTAAATTCTCTGGGTTTATTAGCCTGGCAACAATTCTTCTCTACACCAGGACTAACAGCATAAATAAAGCTACTTATGGAGCCCCCATCATGTGATGCATACTTTAAAGCCATTATGATTTTAAAATTATCACCCAAAATAAATATTTCACAGATTTAAAAGTGGCCATAACACAGACATAGTTAATGTCTACTTCACTGGGCATTTGTAAGGTTTAAATAAGATACAGATAGTTTACATGATTTGCCCAAGTTCACATGAATGTTAATATAAATCTGGGATGAAAACCCCACTCTATAAAACCCAAGCCCATGTTCTTCCGCTAAGCACACTGCCTCAATGGTACCATCATGGGACACTCAAAATAGCATGTGCTAGGCTAACACCGGGTGTCAGAGCCTTCAGCATCTCCAATGCCTTAGATGGATGGAGCCAAGGAAACAGCGTGGACCCAGAACCCAGCCAGGTTGCCGTCACTCTTCCACAAGGACTGCATGAGGGATGGAGAACACGCTGGATATTTCAGCCACTCCCCAAATCTCCTTGATGCACCTGATCCCCAGGTCTTTTGGGTCTCCACCAGGCAGACATAATCTTCCAGACAGCTTAGAATCTGTGGAGACTTCATCTAGGACTCCTGTAGCATTCTTTTATTTCCAGGACCTCGCCCATTAAATTTCTGGTACTCACCCTAAACAAGAACATCATTGAGGGTTATTCCCAAGTGAGTCCTTTACTTTAAAGCAGCAAAACCACAGGTTTACATACACACACATGCACGCACCTGCACACACACATGCACACACATATATGAACACACATGCAGTCACATGTGCACGTGTGCACACACACTACACACACCCCCTTCCTGGCAACAAAATTCTCCTTTTCATAGCCAGCCATGCTTTCAAACCTACAGCTCTGTCCAGCTGGGGTGGTGGGAGGGGATAGAAGAGTATTTAGACACAGGGCCCACAGATTCCTGCTGTCTTTATCCAAAGCTCCAGAAGAGAAAATGAAAATTGCTTTGTTATCTACCTGTGGTTAATTAGTGGTGTTTGGAGATGGGTCTTCTGGACAATTCACTCCCAGTGTCTGTTTATGAAGAGGAACCATGGTGGCTTTCCAGTACTAGCTAACTTGTTCCCTGGCCATGTCAGCCCCCAAACTGCCCCAAGGAGTACCCGCCTGTGCCCTCCTTCTCCCTGGGATTTTGAACATGAATCTATCATATCCCCAGTGTCTAATATCAGAAAAAGCCCAAGCCTGCCGCTGAAGCTTCAGTTTTTACGGTCACCCAGTTTTTTTTTTTTTTTTTTTTTTACCACAGTAGGTGAACCACAACGACCCCACATACTTTGGGACCAGATTGTGGAGGCCAGCATTGCAAACTGGATATCCGTTTACCGTTGCCCATAAAAGACAGAACAAGAAAGACCTTTGTTCACTGGGCTTTATTTACTTTCTATCAAACCTCACTCCTTCCAGACGACAGCTTCACCTTGGTCTGCTGCTCCCCTTTATTTTCACTGACGACCCCTTTTGACCTCTCAGAAACAAAAAGAAAGCAGCAGTCTCCCACAGCACACAGCGTGCCCGCCATCTAATGAGGTAGTTACCATTGCAAGCTGTGCATTAATCTACATGCTGTCCAGGCATTATTGGTAGTTTGAATACACAACACAGGTACAACCAACTTTTCAGATACATGTACATCTTCACTGCGGAGTGATGCTGTGCTTACAGAAGCTAGCACTCTTAGTTTCACTAACACTGGATATCAAATCTACAGTCACTATATCTGCTGGAACAGGAGCTATCAATGTAATGTGTTAATGTAAAAAAAATAGACTTTGTTCTCAGAAAGATTGTAGGACCTGGAGAAATAGCTCAGTCAAGTGAAAAGCTTGCAGCACAACTGTGAGAACCTGAGTTCGAATCCCCAGAACCTAGGTAAAAAGCCAGGCACAGCAGCCTGTGTCTGTAACCCAGTAATGTAGGGAAGCAAAGACAGACGGAGCCCTCAGATTTCACTGCCTAGCGAGTCTAACTGAAGTAGTGAGCCTCATTTTCAGTGAGAAACTGTCTCAAAAAATATACTGGGAAGTAACCAAGGAAGACAACCATTGTCAAACTCTGCCCTACACACACACACACACACACACACACACACACACACACAAAATAAACACACCCGCATGTGCACATACTGGCACACACATGAACACATCCAGAGGAGTAAACATATTCACATGTGCATATGTGTGTACACACATACAAGCATGAACACATGCATATATCACAATCACACATAAGAGTAAACATATGCATGTGGGCAGATAAACACACACACACACACACACACACACGAGTAAATATACCCACATGTGCACATACACACATTCACATGAACACACCCAGAGGAGTAAACATATTCACATGTGCACATACATACACATGGACACATGGATATGCCACAAACACACACAGGAGTTAATGTATGCACATGTGCAAACAAGAACACATACATACACCACAAACACAGGCAGGACTAAACATATGTACATGTGCAGATATGCACGCACACACACACACACACACACACACACACACTCACACACTCACACACTCACACACTCACACACACACCATTGGAATCACTAATCCAAGGAAGCTAGATCTCTAGTAAAGTACCTTTCTTCTCTTTTCAGGGAAAATATAGACAGAGTACACTGTTACCTCCAGCTCATACCCACGACATTAACCAGCTTTGGGGACACCACCCTGGTAGCATAGACGCTGGTCTGAGAGTCTAAAGATCCAGCTTGTACTCTGAGGTCTGGAGACATCTTGCTGGGGACTCTTGTATGCTTAATGGACTCAGGCCTCCATTTAAGCATGAAGGATGTCAGAGATCCCTGCCGGCTCAGCCGTTCTATGGCTCCACAAATTGTAATTCCAGGTGCCTTGCCCACATCTTCCTCCCCATAAAGCCTAGAATGGACACGCATCTTTTACAGATGATTGTATTTCCCAGCTCAGTGTTAACAGTCTCTTCACTTGACTACTGATCATAAAAACAAAGCACCGGTCAGGATACAAATGACCACAAGCATCCATGCTCCGGTGGGGGCTCAGCACACCTGCACCTGCACACACAGCAGCCACTGGTTACTGAGCACTACTGGGAGCCAGGCACATTGCTAAGAATTATTTGTATATTCACTCCTTTGATCTCCCTACCATCCTACATGGTACCCCATTATCTTTACCATGGTTCAGGAAAGAAAACCAACTCCTTCTTTAGCTGTGTCTAAATCATTGCTACATCTCCAGGACCACCCTTGTATATGCAGAAATGAGGAATGATGAGTTCTTAATCTGTAAATACATAAGTCATCATCCTGTGGACCCCGGTCATAAAACACAGCAAGATTCTGAGAAGAAAACAGAAGGTCCATTTAGGTATAACTATCATTTCCTTCTCTGGCACACATGTCTATGTAATTATTCTCAGCTCCCACTGGCAGAAGGAAAGAATTCAGGGATTCAAAGTTTTCCATTCCTTTTAGTTAATGTTAATGGGAAAATACATGAAACAGTGAGAAAGGATTAAACTGGGCAAAGTCCTCGGCAGCTAAAAGGAATAGTGATTTCTATCACCCAGTCAGTTCCACATGTGCCACTTTTGATATCAAACCAAAGGAAATGAAACTCCATATATATATATATATATATATATATATATATATATATATATATATATTCTGAACAAGTGTGCAAATGGGGATTACACACAGGCTAGTAGCCTTGCAATGATTCAGCCTTCCTGTACAATTTAGAGCAACATAAACAGAGGAGAGAGCACTTTTCAACATTTATTGAACATATCGATATGCCAAGAACTGTGCCCCGCTCTAAGATGAATATGATCTGAGTTCTATGCCAAGTATTAAGGTTTTTGTCTGGCTTTTGGTTTTGTTGGTGGTAGTAGTGATAATTGTTACGAGCACGTTTTCCCCCCCACCGGTCTGGTCCTGCTGCCCCGCTGCCATGCCAGCCCCCAATAACACTCAGGGACTCTGGATTTGACACAGTCCTGTTGGCCAGTTACTATTATTGTTTATGGGCTAGCTCTGTCTTAATTATTAACCCATTTCTACTATTCTAAGTATTTCCACATGGTCATCTTATCCAAGCACGGCGGGCTGGCATCTTGTTTTCTCTAGGCTCTACATGCTGACTCCTCCTTACTACTTCCTCTTTCCTCCTTCTCTCCTAGCCCCGCTGATCTTGCTTTCCTATTGGCCACAGTGCTTTATTCATTAACCAGTATGAGAAACATATCTACAGAATAACATCTCCCATCAGATAATGATTTTTTTTCTTTATATTTTTCAATTAGTGGCATGTATCCTTTCCTCCACACATTGTGATGCTGGAAGACTGGGAACTCCAGGCATGGAAGATCTTGGATGTGAGAGGGGTTGCATGGGGTTTAAGACTTGGAAGACAAAAGGGAGGTTCAATAGCAGTAACAATAGTGGACGCATGGGGCATCTTCAGATGGGAGCGTTTGACAAGTCCAGCTAAATCTATTGCCAGCCGCCTGCTCGGGTGCTATGGGGTATTTGGGACCACCTGCAGCTTCCTAACCCCCACCCCTCACCAAGCAGTAACTCTGTAATTCTCACCCAAAAGTTAAGGAGAGACCCAGACACTCATTTTCATTCCTCCAGCCTTCGTAGTAGTTTATTGTAAATGCCTGATGCCCTGTACTAAATCCCTTTCTGATTAGAATGCCTAAACTAATATCTATTTCTTTCATTCCTAAGTTATTGCTGAGAGAACAGTGAAGAGCAGTACTATTCAGGAGAAATATGAGCCATGCACATAATTTAAATTGTTCTATCACAATAATCATATTTAAAAATTGAAGAGAGGGTCCAGGGTGTGGCTTAAGTTAGCACTCGCTCAGCAAGGGCAAGACCCTAGATTCTATTCTCAGTGCCAAAAAGCAAATAAAAATACGTAAAACAATTTTAACAATACCCATTGAACATAACCAAAATATTATCATCTTGACAGGCATAGTGGCTCACACCTTTAATGCTAGCACTTGGGAGTCAGAGGCAGGTGGATTCTGTTAGTTCAAGGCCATCCTGGTCTACATAGTGAGTTCCAGGACAGCCAGATCGACCCTGCCTTGAAATCCCCACCATACCACAAATATGTGTGTACATTATCATCTTGACATATAATCATTATGATATGTGTCAAACCTGGAGGATGCGTGTGTGTGTGTGTGTGTGTGTGTGTGTGTGTGTGTGTGTGTGTGTTTACGTGTGTGTATATGCTCACTGGTAGATACATGCATGTATCCTGGTATGCACCTGTGTGTATATGCGTGCAGATAGAGGCCAGAGGTTGACTTTGTATGTCATCCTCAGTCACTCTCCACCTTACATTTTGAGACAAGTTCTCTCACTGATTCAGCTCTGCTGGCTGGCCACCAAGCTCCAGGGATCGACTGTGTTCACTTTTCCTCCTCCCCCTTAGCACAAGGAAGACCGCTGAAGTGCTGGGCTTTTTGTATTGGTGATGGGACTAGAACTCAGGCCTTCCTGTTTCCCCAGAAAGCATTTTACTGACTGAGCCATCTCCCTGTGCCCGAGTATATATTTCTTCTTTATGTTAATTTATATTTACATTTTTTATTCGTTGCATATATATGTGGGAGGGGGAGCACATATCTTAGGGTTCGTGTGCCAATCAGACAAGAACTTGCGGAAGTCCATTCTCTCCACCAGTGCCAGGGATCAAACTGAGGTCCTCCATCAGGCTTGGCAGCAAGCACCAAGCCATGTCACCCACCCCAAGGCTAAGTTTTATAGACATAGCAAATCAGACTACCCATGTCCTGGCTAGCTTTACTTTAGACACAGTTAGAATCATCAGAGGGGAAGGAGCCTCAGTTGAGAAAATGCCTCCATAAGATCAGGTTATAGACAAGCCTGTGGAGCATTTTCCTAATTGGTAATTGATGGGGAAGGACCCAGGCGATTGTGGGTGGTGCCATCCCTGGGCTGGAGGTCCTGGGTTCTATAAGAAAGCAGGCCAAGCAAACCACTATGAGCAAGCCAGTAAGCAACACTCCCCGCCCCCCTAGTCCTGCACCAGTTCCTGCCTCCAGGTTCCTGTAATAAATACATGTAAGTGGTGTACATTTCTATGATAAGCTACAACACAGTACAATGGCAGAGTATTGTGCTGTTACTGAGTGAACCTGGAGCTTGACAGAGAACTAGCTTTTGCCACTACAGTTGCTTCATGGCTTTACCAGCCTGGTGGTATCTGTCAAATGAAACTCAGTACACTGAATGCAAGGCACCAACTTGTTAAGCAGCCTTCTAAATGAAGAGGGATGTAAGTCTGTAAGCACTCCCAAAACACACAGGAAATTCCATTGTGTTAAAGAGGGACCAGGAGGCTCCGAGAGGTCTGCCTTGAGCTGAGGCAAACTAGGCTCAGGGTGGAAAGTGGGCATTTCCTAAGGATGCATGCAAGTAGCTGTCAAGATAGCAAGTGCCCTGGCCTGAGCTCCCCACTGTGTCCACTGGGAAGGGTTTGCCTGCAGGACTGCTTGCAAAGACACTGAGCTGAACACATAAATCTAGAACGAGTCTTCTATCTGGGTACATCTAACTGCACAGGGAATAGAAACCCAGCTCAGGAGACTTCATCACACCGAGAATGAATGAGAATCAGGAAGCGAGCAGTTGTGACGGTGTTAAGGAAAAGCAGCCCTTATCAGGACTGGCTCAAGCCAAGATATATACATTAGACTGTGACTGACACAAAGGCCAGTGTGAGAGCAGCTGCAGGCTCAAGGGGCAGGCTCACAGCTGGGGGGCGGTAAGGCCTGCAGCAATGGGGATCCCCCTCTTATGGCTGTCTTTGTATCTTTTCAGCATGACACAGCCATGCATGCACGCAACACATTATCATACTAAGGCTTCTCTGGGAGTTCTCACCACATGCCAGGCGCCACGCCAAGGACCTCCCATACCAAACCCTAATTTCATCCTCTCTAAGCGGAATGTCAGTCCCATTTTATATAAGAAAATCTTACCAGCAAAAAAAAAAAAAAAAAAAAAAAAAAAAAGAAAGAAAGAAAGAAAGAAAGAAAAAGAAAAAGCTTAGTAAACGGTTAAGCTCTGGTTCAAACTCGAGCCTGTGAATTCTGGAGCCTTCCATGCAGTTTCTATCGGTGCTGCTTCAGGAGAAGTTTGGAAGCTTTACGTCAGCTAAAACAGGAGAGATGTGAAAGCTGAGGGTCAACCGCTAAGGCCCAATTTTACCCAATTTACAAATAATTGTTTGAGCTGGGACTAAGCAGGAGGACAGTAGGAAACAGCAGGAATGACACTGTCAGCGGGGACATGGGCACACTGCACATACAGCACCCTTCCTAAAGTGGTCATCTGAGCCCACCAGGAGATGGAGTTGGGGTGGAGTCTCAGAAAACTGCCTTGAGAGAAAGGAAAGAACCTTCTTGGGTAGAAAAGGTACAGTTGCCATGGCAACCACAAATTCTTGGCCCAATAGATTGAGTCTTGATTCAGAGAGGCCCTCTTTTCCAGAGGAAAAATGAAATAAAGCAAATCAGAATCCCTCTGAGCTGTGGCAGCCTTCCACAGAGGGGCAGTGTCTCTGGCGGCCTCACAATCTAAACAGATTAACCGCCAGCGCCTGGAGGGCTGTGAAGGGCGTCTGCAGAAGATGAAGTGGGTTTTCATACCTGACAGTATCCCAGATGGAGCTTAGCGTGGCTTTACCAAAGAAGCTGCCAGAACAAATATGACACACTGCTCTGACAGGATCCCGTTCCAGTTGTGGGTCTCCCACAGCGGACCGCGCCTGGATTGCCACAATGCTGGCTTTTTTCAAGCCAGTCGACTGTCATTTATTGACCCAAGCTAAGCCCCTGGCTCTTGATGCTTTCCTACTCAGCTGCCCACAGCCTCACAGCCCGTTTCAACAGAGGCTGCGTTGTAATTGCTCTCCACGGATGGAGCCCTCATTCTGGAACCGTTGTGGCCCAGTGTGAGGAGTCCTGCCGCCACTCTGTATCCCAGCAGCGCTTTCTTTACCATCCTGCCCAGCACACATGCGTACAGTCTCTAGATACAGAGCAAGTCATCCCAAAGTCTAAAGAAGGGACGGGCTGTGGGAGCTTCCATTCCTCCTGTAATGAGCCTCCTGACCCATGTACTATTCCAGAAGATAATACCAGCCATCTACTGTACAAACTAGATTCCAATTTCCCATTCTTTACCCCGTCTCGACAAAAAGATGCCAACAAAAGAACTCAATGCCTACAGTGGGGGAGGGGTGGGCGAATCTACACAAACCCTAAGACTTCCTGGCCCTCAGAAGGGTTTCAAGTAGCAGAGCCTGAACTCATTTGAACTCGTGACAGTGGTCCCATACTCCTTTATTTTCACATGTATGTTTATTTAGCTCACACAAAAGTTATTCAAGTATTACAGACTTCTAAATAGTCAAAGAAAATATTTATTCCATCTGGGGGCCCCAGTGAGGTGAACTGTTTTCAGTTTTTTGCATTCAGTCGGTGCTGGGCTTCTATATTCTCAGAGAACTCTCAGTATTACCTCGTCTTTCACCATAGCAGCCTCGCCACTCCATAGGTGAAGCTGGCAGAATCTGGGCAGGCACTTCCGGCCAGTGACTCCCCGGCTCCCTCCCGGCAGGACCAGAGCAGACATGGTGGGTGCTCATCTAGGGTTCTATGCTCTAGAACACTGGAGATCCCTGTCAGGCTGATGGGGTGTGTTGACCTGAGGCCTGGGCAGATGCATTAGGAGATCGGTTTTAATTCGAGAAAACAGTATCTACAGTTGCCATGAGGCCAATGAACTAACTAGGTGGCTGGGGCGGTGAGTAAGGGAATGGCTTCTGAACTCTACCTTTGAAAGGTGCACCATGTAAACGAATCAACTCTTCAGACGAATATTGACATTTAATCTCAAATTATTTCACAAATAAAATTTCCCCTACCACCAAAGCAATGTAATTAAGACATTTTGTGATTAAGACGGCCTGCAAGCTGTGTGGTGGATTAGCCCACAGCTTACCAATGGACTTTAGAGAGATGAAAGACACTGCACTCTAACCGGCTTTCTCTTTTGGGCCACAGACCAGCTCCTAAATCACGACGCAGAGACTTCTTACTAGTAAAGAGCTCTCGGCCTTAGCTTGGGCTTGTTTCTTCCTAGCTCTTATAACTTAACCTGTTTCTCTTCGTCTACATTTTGCCGTGTGGCTTTTTACCTTGCTTTCTTTCTGTGTATCTTACTTTCTGGAGCTGGGCATGTCCCTCTCTTCCTCTCTTGTTTTTGTTCTCTCAAGTCTAGATTTCTCCTCCTACTTTTTCTCTCTGCCTGTCAGCCCCACTTACCTGTTGGCCATTCAGCTTTTTATTTGACCAATCAGGTGCCTTTAGGCAGGCAAGGTGAAACAAATGCAACACTGTCTTTACATAATTAAACAAATGTAGCACAAACAAATGCAGTGTAGCAAATGTAACACACCTTTACACAGTTAAAGTAGTATCCTGCAGCATAAACAAACGTAACACATCTTTGCATAGTTAAAATAATTTTCCACGGCACTGGAAATACATTTGCCTTCCATATCCAAAAGGAACAAGCTCAGTGGAAATAAAATAACCATATCTTAAGTATCTGTTACTGAAGGGAACTCCAGAGTCAGTGACCTGAAATGTTAGTAAATGTGAACATTTCTATTTCATGTTTGGAATATGTTGTCTCCTTTGGAATATGGATTCGTTTTCTCCCAGGGACTTCTAGCACTGAACACAAAAGTAGTCCAAAGGACTAAAATATTGGGAAGCTATCCGGTTTTCTACATTTGCCTCTTAGGATGCCTTTGACTGCCAGAAACAAAAATCTCAACCAAAATTGATTTAAGCAATGAGACAATTTACTATCTCGACAGCAGAGACCCTCCCCCCAAGTCAGGATCTTAGTGCGTGTTGGTCAGTGATGCCACAGAGGTCCCCAGCCCCCCCTATAATTTCCTCTGCTGTTGACAGTGCTAGCTTTAGGCTTGGAATCACAGGAATGCTAGAGGTAGATATTAAGCTTCACCTCCAACATCAGGGGAGGAACCACCTTTTTATAGAACAAGAAAACCTCTCCAGAGTCCCATTCTGTCCCCTGAAATCACAGCATGCCTCCCTTCATCCCGTGCCATCCCAGAAGCAGCCACTAGCTTGCAGAGGAATGGAGTGATTGCAATGGACTTAGAGATGGAGAGGGAGGATGGAAGCCAAACCTCCACTGCCCACCTGCTAAGAGGCCCTTTTGGCCACTCTCTCGTAGCAGAGTAGACACTCACCTGTAGCAGACTAGACTTTGTGGCTCTGAGAATCAATGTACATGGAGATGACTCCTTCCCAGTCCTTCCTATCAGGTTTACTTTTGCTTAAGAATGGCAAGAAGTGAACTATGTGTTTCAGCTTCAAGTTCTTTAATCACTTCCTGTGGTTAAAACTAAGTTTAAACAAAAATAATGCATGCATCACTAAGACAACTTTCAGTGGAGTCTTCAGCAAGCTATTGAGAGCAGATTTGCCGTGAAAGAACACAGTAAGAAGTAACCATCCTCAGGTTCAAGGTGACTGCATCTGCTAGGATGGGTATCATGTTCACTGTTGTCATTTTCAGGAATCTACCTGATTCGAAACTATTTTCAAAAGCTGATGGTTGTGTGCGATGTATGACATATGGTGGCGTCATTGACTCAAATGGTCTTTGTACACTGCCAGACAAGGACCCCACCTTTGACCACAGTGCCTGCCCCAAGAGCTCAGAAGTAGACACTCAGGGAGTGGTCTCATTAAAGGCAGACAGCCTCATAAGACAAGAAATGGATTGATGTCACTAATTTGCTGAGCTAATAACCACCTCAGCCTCACAAAGCCCCAGTTGGAGATTAAGAAGGAGAATACGCCCACACACACCCCCACAACCCCAGAAAGAAACAGAAGGTGAAGCTACTGGGCTACATTTATGTTTGAAAGAGAAACAGGTAGAAAAAAAATGTGTAGACATGGATAGATCTGATCAAATGCTAGTGAAAACTATTCATCTCAGGATTAAGAAGGGTCAGACACGCATCAGAAATGCACAGTTTGGTCTCAAGTTTTAATAGAGGAAAACAGTTTGGTTCAGGATCATCCTAGAACCAACATTAAAAGAAGAAAATCCCCATTCTGATTTGATGGCGCCACACTGGCCCTGAGCAGCACAGCTTCAGCTTCTACGTCACAGGAATTACCTGGGGAGCTCGTGCAGACGCAGGCTCTGACTCGAGAGGTCTGAGCAAGGCCCAAGAGCTCGCATTTCTAACAAGCTCCCAGGTGATACTGATGTTGCCAGTCAGGGAGTCAGGTTCTACCTCACCGGTGATGGAGAACAAAGTTTAGTGAGTTTGCAGGTCACGTGGTTTAAGATGCACAGTTAAGATGGGAATCACTGAAAGCCAGCCAAGGGGGAATGTGATCAAAGTGAGATAAATCCATCCTCATTGATGATCAGGGGACTACAAATCAAAGCCATGAGGTAATACCTAGGACCCGCTGAAAATGACTTCCATCAATAAATGAAATTAAACCAGCTGTGGTACTCAGAAGGCTAAAGCAGGAACACTGCCACAGCTCAAGAGTTCAAGAACAAGTTGGGTAACTTGGTGTGATTCTGTTTAGATAAACAAACAAACAAACAAATGCAAAACACATAAAAACACATGTTGGTGACAAGGAAGAGAAATTGAAACCCTTGCACACTACTGGTAAGAATTTAAAGTTTCACAGCCACTGTATAGTATGGCAAGTTTTCAAAAAAAAATTAACAGGATTGTGTATGATCAGCAATTCTACTTCTGTATACAAAGACAAAAGAACTCAAGCAGTATCTCAAACAGATATCTGTGCATCAGTGTTCTGGGCAACATTTTTCACAATAGACAGAAAGTAGACAAAACCCAAACATCTGTTGGTAGATGCCATATTCTGAGTCTGAAGTATCACCCCAAACCCATGTGTTAACAACTTAATTTCCAGCTTGGCACTGTTAGAGGTGGGTGTAGTAAGAAGTTTTATTCCTTGGGACATGCCCTTGAAGAAGATGCTAAGACTCGTTCTTGCCTTTTTCTCTCTGTGTCTTCAGAGTCTTAGCCATGAGATAAATAGCTTTGCCATACACTGTCACTGTGATCTGTGGCCTTATGACAGGACCTACAGCAATGGCCCCAAACAATAACACACTGGAAATCCAGAAAACGGAGTCAAAAAGAGAGAGAGAGAGAAAAAAAAAAAACTAAAACCCCAAACCAATTTTTCTCTTTGTAAACTGGTTATCCCAGCTATTTGTTATAGCAGTAGCAAGCTGATCAATGCAGTCTATGAATAGATAAGCAAAATATGATTTAGGCACATGATGTAGTGTTCCTCACTTAAAAAAGGGAATGAAATTCGGGCACAGCCTATAGCATGGATGAACTTGGAAGCCATAGTGGAAACTGAAATAAGCCAGAGACAAAGAGAAAAATACTTTCAGAGTCCACTTCTATGAGGTACACATGGTCAAACTTATAGAGCTAGAAAGAATTCCAGGAGGCGGGAGAAAGGGGAAATGAGAAGTTCTCAATTAACCGGTGTAGAGTTTGAATTGGGAAGATGATCATGGTAACAGAACAAAAATATGAATGTGTTTAAATCTACTGAACCAAAATGGTTAAATTAATCAGTTTTATTCACACACACACACCACCACCACCACCACCATAAGAAAAGAAGTAAGAGGAGGGGGGAAGGCAAAGGAAACCCACTAGTTTTATACACAAAGGAAAGAAAAAGAATGTTCCCGCCTGGCCGAGAAGGGCACAGATGGTTGGTCATGGGAACTAAACAGGAGCCTCCCCCCAGACCTAACTGGAGTTCTGTCTTTTCTGGCCCAAGACTTCTGGCACTGGGCAGCTCTATGATAACATAAAATTCAAAGAGTGCAGGGATGAAGGGTCCCAGGACCTAAGGGCAATGGGCTCCTCATGCCTGTGGTCCTTTAGATGAGCACTTCACTTTCTGATTGATATCATTGTCTTCTCAGTACAATGTAGAGATAGATGATGTCTTCTCCATCAGTAAAATGGAGGGGATGTCTCCCAAAGTATTTTTGCTGGGAATACAGGTCTTAAGAGATGAATCCCGAGGATAAAACATGGCTTTGTGGTCACATAATCGATAAGCACACCATCTTGTTTAAAAACACTCTAAGGTAAAGAAGCCTGAGTTTTGTTTGTGGTTAGGGTTTCGTAGGATTTTTGGTTGGTTGGTTGGTTGGGTTCTGTTGGTTTTTTACCCAGTTATCTTTCTTTGGGTCCCCAGAGCATATGCTGAGACAAGGCTGCAAGCAGCAGTTGTGTGCTTGGGAAGTGAGGTGAAGAAGCTGAGAAAGACAATATGACCTTAAAGGAAACAGTACTGAGCTATCTACTATTAGAGCGACTAAAGCTCAGTCCCACTGGGAAAATCCAGAAGCCAGCCTATATATCACATGTCAGCAATCATATGTAGGGACCTGGGGACCAGGCATTCATATGATCACTCCCCAGTCAGAGTTTGAGAACTACTCATGGTTAGTGCCAAGTCTTGACACTACTGGCCCATTGTAGAACCAAAAAAAAAAAAAAAAAAAAAAAAAAAAACTGTGCTTTCAGAAGGGTCCTGGGTAAAGAGATACCATCTATGACATTTAAACAAAGATGTAGAAGAGTTGACACCATTTGGGACATCAGTGTTTCCCAAGCTTCCATGACCAGAGTGCTTGTCCCTCATTTCCCAACACTTAAAGGTCCCCTGCAGAACTCTCTAGAGTCCCTCTGGTTCTGACAATCTTCTAATACCCTCTGATTTTATGGTTCTGACAATCTTCTAATACCCTCTGATTTTATGAGCCAGACAGACCCTCTGGAAGCTGAGGTAGGAGGGATCAGCATAAGTTTGAAGCTGGCCTGGGCTACATTAGTAATTTTTGAGGCCAGTCTGTACTATAGCGTGAAGCCTTGGTAAAGTGCTTACCTGATGAGCTGAGCACCTGAGTCTGGTCTCCAGCACTTATGTATAAAGCCAGGTGTGATAGCCATGCTTGTGAGCCAAGCACTAGGGAGGCAGAGACAAGGGGATCCCTGGCACAGCTGGCCAGCCAGCCTAGCCCAATGTGTAAGTCACAAGTCCAAGCTAAAGGCTCTGTCTCAAAAAACTAATTGGATGGCTCCTGAGAAATGACACCCAAGGTTGACACTCACTCACTCTCACACACACACACACACACACACACACTTTGATTAAGCCTGTGAATTGTCACTCAGTTTCTACAGAATGCCCAGATACTGATTTGCCCTGTCCCTCTGGTACCTGGGATCCATCCATCTATGTGGCATGCTTCCCCCAGGGTGAACTCACCATCTATGAGCAACTAGCAATCTCGCCTTTAACCACACATGTTCACTGGGAAAGAACGTTCTGTCCCAGGTTCCCACGTCTGAATATTTGACTTTTTTTATTTTTTATTTTCCATGGCAAACTGACCTTCCAAAGCATTTTCTAGTGTTTAAAACAGGAACCCTTCCCCTGGGCCTGAGGAAAATTTGAGGCAGAAGAACAGCCACTTATATCTACCAGCATTTGTTTGTAGCGAAGAAAGGACAAATGCTTAACCAAGAAACACGAAGAATTCTCCAGACAAATGAGCTGTCTTTAAAGATGTCACAGGCTGACAAACAGTCAACCACATCCACAGGCAGTCATCTCCTCTAGGATCCAGGCAGTTTGAAAGCTTTCTTTGGGCAGAAAAAAAATTACACTGGCCTTGATTCAGGCATCATCACTCTCTTTAGCTGACAAGTCTTAAAAAGAAATCAAGAACCAGAAAGAATTAAAGGTTTGCCTATTTTTCCTCCATCAGAAGCCTTACAGCTTTTAGAATTTATCTTGAGGTCCCATTTTCAATCTCTTTCTTCCTGTACAAACATATCAATAATTGTCCCATTATACACACCTGAACTATATTTACAAAATGTGAGTATAAATTATCCTGCAAATCGCATTAACACTGTGAATAAATTTAAAGATGTTCAAGTGAGACCACAAATCAGCCTGTTTCTAAATACCTAAGGCCAGTGTGGAATCAATTCAAGCCAAGAGCCAAGAGCCTGGCCCCACGTGGGAACTGAGGAGAAGCAGACCGGCTCCTGCAGATGCTGCCTTGGTAGACAGAGAAGGATCAACTAGATTCACCTAACCCTCACGAAAATGAACTACACACTTCCTAGGTTCTGGGAGAAGAGTAATGTGTGAGACAACTAAGGTTGAAACAAGGATTTCAAAAGACACAAGCAGTGTGTTAAGGGGCTGACAGGCATAAAGTCACACACCACACACACACACACACACACACACACACACACACACACACACACCATAGTTGTGCATGCCTGTGAATTTAGCCCTTAGGAGGCAGAGACAAAGGATTACCAAGAGCTCAAGGCTAGCCAAGACTGCATAATGAGTTCCAAGCTGGTCAAGGCCTTGCCTCAAACAACAACAAAAACTGAGATTATGAAGTTTTTCAAAGTTCCCCCATGGGGGCTGCTACCCTCTAAACATAATGTATGCTAATAGTTTAATATGTTCTGGACTTTCCCCGCATCTCCACTTTTGTTTCTTCATTTGTTGCTTCAAGTACTGGAGACTGAACCCTGGGCGAGGCAAGCACTCCTCTCCTAAGCTACAACCCCAGCCCTCTCAGTCATCGATCCATTCATTCTTTTTAAAAGAATACTGAGTGATACAGTCAATATTGTTTTACAGTGTATTTTGTTTGTTTTCACTTACAGTGGGGATATGTTCTTAGAAATGTGTCACATTCCAATTGTCAAAGCACCATACATACAATGTACTTACTCAAACAAAAATGGCCATGTCAGCAAGTGATATAATTTTATGGGACCATGGCCATATATGTAGTCCCTTACCGGCTTGGATATAGTTATTTGTTACATGACTGTATCTTGATCCAACATCCTCTCTGTTGCATCAACCTCATTTTTCAAGACTTCCCCACACTTCTCTTGTGAGAAGGTCTCAAAACGTACTTCATTCTCCCTGATCAATGGGTGTCTAGGCTGTTTCCACTTCTTCATATTTGAAACAAAATTACAATAGATATCCTTAAACTTGGATCCTCCCCTGTTCCTATACCTTTTTCTGGTTCAAACTTGTTCAATTTAAAAGATACAAACATTTGACTAATAGATGATGTCTAAAGATCTTACTCCATGCCCTAAAGCTAGGAGGACAGAGCAGGCAGAGCTGCAATAGGAAGCCCTGTTTCCTGGGACCTGTCATTTAAATGGTAGCAGAGGAGACCAAGACTGTAGCTTGGGGACAGTGTTTGGAAGGAACAGACTGCCACGATGCTCCATTGCTCCCCAGTCCCAGGCCTGTGCTCCTCCCTCAAACATGCCCATGCCTGAACATCTGAGCTACAGCCATGCCAAAGACAATGCCTGCAGCTTAGTCATAGTGTCTCTATATGAGGCCCTTTCTGAGGAGAGCAGATTTCTCCATTCCCTCTATCTACTGTGGGGTCTTTTGGTTTGGTTTGTTTTATGGAGGGTCCGGTGATTGAACTCAGGGTTTCCCATGGGCTAGGTGAGTGATCCACTATGGAACTGTGCTCCTAGTCGCTCTATTCTGTCTAACCCACAGCCACCACGTGGAGGACCAGCTCATGGCCACCCACCCATTAACAGCCAGTAATAACTTGACTTCAGCTTCAAACCCAGGACCAACAAGACTCCGAGGCAAGTGGTTTATTTACCTCCATCCATAAGTAGACACAAGGACAAAAACATACCATGTAGGGGGTTCTATGACGATGGAGCGAGGGCTTCCAAAAGCTCCAGAATTGTCAGGTCCTGGGATGTTTACTATCCTGTTGCGGGCCCTCTGTAGCTCTCTGCCTTGCAATGACAGTGACTCAATACTCCTCAGTGAAGAGACATGCAAGGACCTTGGCACCCTGGCTCAGACATAGACAGAGGTGACTCTGTCTACCTAACAGGTCAGTTGTGAGGATTCCCAGGGTGTGTGTGGCAGACCTCACACCCAGCTAGGCCTCAACAGCTGTATGCTGCTAACATGAATAATGCTGATGCCATCATAATGTCCCTTACTGATACTGACACATTTACACATAAATCTCTTCCATGACTCTAAGGGGCATGAATTCTCTGGGCTTCTCCAAAGGAGGTGACAAAACCAGAGAACGTGTCAGATAAGCATGTAAGGTGGGCTGTGGTGGGAACAGTGGAAATATTCAAGATTTAGGGAATGCTGCTAGTATTAACAAGGCCGAGCAGGAGCCCCTTTTTGCTTGGAGGTCATGTTAAAGGTCTTCCTCCACATTTGAGGGAGGAAAATATGTTAAGAAGGATGCTGGGTGATGGTGATGTACGCCTTTACTATCAACACACGGGAAGCAGAGGCAGGAGGATCTCTGTGAGTTAGAAGCCAGCCTGGTCTACAGAGTAAGTTCCAAGACAGCTGGGCTGTCGAGAAACAAAAAGAAAAAGAAAAGAAACGAAGAGGAGAAAAGGAACACCCTCATCCTCAGAGGCAGAAGAGGATGTGAGTAAAGAGTGTGTGGTCAAACTTGAGGACTCAAGCCCTGGCGGTAAACAATGCCTCCAAAGGGCATGGGGGAATATGGATTTTGGAAGGAATTGAAATTCATAATTCATAGCCTCCATTTTCATATTATCAATCTGCCCAAGGATGAAGCGTGGCCAAACATCCCAGAGTTGTGCCTTCCGCACCTGCCCTTCCCAAGCACCTAGCCCCGCTGTTAGTTACCACATCACGTTGTTGGGCATTTCCTCAGTGCATGTGTTTTCCACTCTGGGGCATAGCTTTGTGCAGTGGAGAGGCTTGCGAGACCCGTGTGGGTATGATCTGTGAGTGTCAAGAAACCAGGAGGGGCTTTCTGACACCCTGCGGTGTGATGAGAGATAGCCACATCGGGAGCTTCACTACGCTGTCTGATCAGCGTATCAGAAAGGATTCTACCACGCACTGAGCTGTATTCTGTAATCAATGATAAGCTGTCAAAAAAGACTTTCTAAATGAATTGCTTAGACTAGGATATGACCTGAGAAAAATGGCCCTATATTCAGGAAAGATTTCTTTTGAAAAAGAAAGAGAGGCCATTTTGGTAGCTAAATACTTGAGTGTACTTAAATATTTATAGATTCGAAATGTTAAATATTCAGGTTACCTGTATAGGTAGGCAGATGTTTCTTATTGTCAGCCGTAGACTCACAGACCCGACTATCTCATTACCTGCCTCTTCGGTTATTCGCACAAGTCCTTTCAAGTGGCTCAGTTGCTCCAGGCACCAGGACACTTTCATCAGTCCCTGGGAGCTAAGTCTCTCATCCTCTCTGCACTGCACCTAAGCTAAAACAAGTCTGGGATCACGACTTCTCCCTCGGCTCTTGCCCCGCCCCTCTAGGCTTCCTCCATCATAGCCAGCCCTCTACCTCTAACTAGGAGCATATTCTTTCTGACCCTCCTCGTGTTAGCCCCTTCAGAACCCTATAATGAACTGTCCCGAACAGTGTATCTTTTTTCTTTTTCCTTTTTTTTAATACACTTTTATTTCAATTAAAAACGTTCTTATTTTACATACCAATTCCAGTTCCCTCTCCCTCCTGTTCTCCTGTTTCCCCTCACCATCCCCCCCATCCCACTCCCACACCCTAGGGAGGGTGAGGCCTTCTATGGGGGATCATCAAAGTCTGTCACATCGTTTGGAGCAGGGCCTAGGCCCCTCCCCCCATGCATCTGGGCTGAGAGAGTGTCCCTCCATGGGGAATGAGCTCCCAAAGTCCATTCATGCACTTGGGATAAATACTGACTCCACTGCCAGAGACCCCACAGACTGTCCAGGCCTCCCAAATGATACCCAGGTTCTGGGGGCCTAGTTCAGTCCTATGCTGGTTCCCCAGCTGTCAGACTGGGGTCTGTGAGCTCCCACTTGCTCAGGTCAGCTCCAAACAGTGTATCTTATAAAGACAGAAACTTATTGTCACCCTTTTGGGAACCACGAATCTCAGGGTCAAAGTGCCCACAGATTTGGTGTCTGATGAGAGCCTGTGGCCTGGTTCATGGATGCTGCCTTTTCTCACTGCTTCCTCCCATGGTGGGCAGGGTTAGACAGCTCTTGCAGGTCTCTTTTTAAAATAATACTTGAGATTCTATTTTCTTTATGTGTATAAGTGTTTGCTTGAATATATGCCTGTACATCACATGTATGCTGTGCTCTCAGAGGCCACAAGAGGATTTCAGATCTCCTGAGAATGGAGTTGAAGATGGTTGTGAGTCACCAGGTGAGGGCTGGGAATTGAACCTGGATCCCCGGGAAGAGCAGCTGGTGCTTTTAACCTCTGAGCCTTCTCTCCAGCCTCTCGGGCCTCTTTTATAGGACCACCAATCCAATTCTTGAGGACTCTAATTTCATGTCCTTCTGACCTCCAAAAGTTTTCACCTCTTAATAGCATCAGTTTGGGGTGAAGATTTCAACATAGGAATTCAGGAAGATGACGACGTTCAAATGGGACACTCTCACATCCATCTGTGTGTGGAAGGGACAGCCTGCCCCATGTCTGCTTTCTCTGCAAGATCAGTTAGAGTTGCTCTTAAATAAACCTTGCAGTTTGGGCACACACCAATAGAACCGACATTGACCATTCACTTAATCTCCTTATTTAATTATACACAACCCAAACACATCCATTCCCTCCCCTACATCCTCATCTCTCCTCAGCCCTCTACCTTTGCCTTAAAGCTGAGCTCCAGGAAGAAATGAATCCAACACGCAGAGCTGTTGGATTTGGTTCTTAGCGCCCCTGAAAGTGCCCTGGTTCCTTCATCTTTCAGGTCAGTTCTGCAGTCATGTCCTTCTGTCTAGCCCCCTTGTTGATAACTTGTGTTAGACTCCTGTTCACACATTACCCACCATGATAGTCAATGAATGCCTGTGCAAGATGTAAATTCTACTGCTTTATCATCACACTGGGGCAAGATGTGAAGGATCCCAGTTTGTTTTCCTCAAAATAATGCGGCCTCGTTGCCAGGTGCTGCCTGCCAGCCGTGCACAGATCTGTGAGCTGTTGCCAGAATCAATGGAAGGCTCTTTGCATCTAATATAAACCACTGCCCTCACAAGCTTGCTCCCCCAAGAGGGCATTCATCATTAATTATGATGCCATGATGACTGTCATAAGAAAGGAACAAAACGCTTGCCATAGCAGCTCAAGGTAGGACTCATGATATCCTGTTGCGGGAGTGAGGAAAGCTATATAATGAGAAGCTGAATGTTTGTGCACGAGTGTATACACCAGTGTGCTTGTAGATGTGTACACACGTGTGCAAGGGTGTGCACGTGGATGTGGAGGTCAGGGTTGATGTCAGGCAACATTCTCAATCACTTTCCTCCACGTATTTTGGAAAAGGAATCTCCTACTCAACCAGAAGCTTGCTGGCTCTGCTAAACTAGCTGGCCATCAAGTCCCCAGTCCCAACTGTCTCCACCCCCAAGGGCTGGGCTTACAGGTGAGTACCGCTACTTACAGGTTTTTGTTGTTGTTGTTGTTTTGTTGTTTTTTGCTTTTGTTTTATTTCCTTTTCTTTTTGTTTTTTCGAGACAGGGTTTCTCAGTGTAGCTTTGGAGCCTGTCCTGGCACTGGCTCTGTAGACCAGGCTCACCTCTGCCTCCCAAATGCTGGCATTAAAGGCATGCGCCACCTCCACCCAGCTTTATTTCCTTTACTTTATGTAAGTACTGGGGGGTCACACTCAGGGCTTCATGCCTCCCAGCAAGCCACCTCCCTAGGATTGGAGGAGGCATTTTGTGGGCAACCTAAAGGATAAGGATAATTGCAGTAGAGAAAGATCAGAAGGGACATCCCAGCCAGAGAGTTAGGAGAAGCTGATCCAAGGACAGTGACACTCAGTCCTGCTGAACTGCCACGTGCATGAATGTAAACTATAGGGGAGACACCGTTGGGGGCCGGCTTTGTGCTGGGCTGAAGGAGTGTCCTGCCCTCTTAATTTAATAGGCCATAGGGAAAAGTCACAAAAATCTATCTGAGCTGAAGAATGGCTCGATCTGAGCTATACTTTAAAGAGATTAATCCAGCAGCATTATGTGGGATGGCTTCTGAGGCAGAGAGAATAGAAGTAAAAAGAGTAAGAAACCAGACAGAGCAATCCTGGGCAGAAGATAATGAGGGACTGAACTAGGCCAGCCAAGATGGGAAGGAGGAAATTGATGGATGGGAGAGAAACTGCCAGTGCAGAACACTGACATGATTTGACAGCCCTAAGTAAGAAATCCTTCACAAACATGTGTATCATTCCTATTTACTGTTACTTGGGGCAGTAGGGAGCAGCAGACCGTCTGTCATTAATGCTAATGATAAGTCAGATTGTATCCCACATTTAAAGCACACTGCCAGGAACCCAGACCCCCACACTTGCAGAAGTAAGGGAATAACTTTTTAAGATTTATTTTTTTCATCATTCTTTTGTTGTTGCTGTTTTGTTTTGTTTTCGAGACAGGGTCTCTCTGTGTAGCCCTGACTATCCTAGACTTTGCTCCATAGACCAGGCTGGCCTTGAACTCAGAGATCTACCTGCTTCTGCCTCCTGGGTGCTGAGATGTAAGGCATGTGCCACCACTATTCAGCTATTTTTATTATTCTTAATTACATATAGGCACATGGTCCTGAATGTGTGTATGTGTGAGTGAGTGAGCCCTTGAGGAACTATTGTTACAGATGGCTGTAAGCTACCTAATGTGGGTATTGACACTGAACTCATGTCATCTGGGAAAGCAAGTGCCTTTAACTTCTAAGTCGCCTCTCCAACCCCCAAAGTAAGGGCATATACATGGCCAGGACCAGTCACCAACTTAGTACAAACCCACAACAGGGTCTCACTCCTGGGCTTCTAATCTCAAGAGGAACATCTAGAAAGATGTCACCGTGTCCCTGAGTTGCCTCAGGGTCCACTAGGCCTAAACTTAGCCTAGAGGCAAAGCTGTTTCAGAGTTTCCTAAGGGAGTGGCCCTAAAGCTCAGTGTAGAGACACATAAGCTATGGAGGACAGAAAATAGAAGTGTCTTTTCTCATCTGCATCCTTGTCACCAACAGCAAAGCAAGCAGTAGAGGGACAGGAAACAAATGGTGTAGTCACTGAATGAGTTCCAGATATCCTAAAACGTCTGAGCACTCTCTGGAGGCCACGGCAGCTGCTGCTCCCTCACCAGCCTCTTTGCCCTGCATGTCTAAAGCACCCCAGAGAAAGCTGAGCTGCAACCTGAGAAATAGCAGAGTGTGTCCCTATTTGTACAGACCAGGGAAGAGGGGAAGGGGAGGGGCATGTGGCAGAGACCTCCATGAGCAGGGAAAGGGATAGCAGTGTTCTCTCGGGGGCAGACAGAGAAACCAAATGCACTAAATAATATTTTTTTTTAATTTAAGTCAATAAAGCACTTGAGAATACTTGCAGCATGAACAAACTCTCACAACCAAATAACATTCCCCGCTCCTTCCACGGCAATAGCTTCTGTTTCAAACACTTGTTCCCCTGCTTATCATCCCGCTATTGCTTCAAGCCATGATTTGATGAATCTCGGTGCCAGAAATAAAGCAAAACTTATTAAAATGATGCTGTCAAAGTGCTGTAATTTTACTCTGTAGCACTTTCAGTCGTTTAAAAACAGGGCTCACCCCCCAACTCTTGGGCCCAGGCTTAGAAGCAGCACCCGCCTGGGGTCCTCCTGCTTCTGACTTGTGTATACAGAAGGTTTTCCTCAAATATTGAGGTCCACAACGGTCCACAGGGAGAACTCTCTGGTTCCCCATCCTCTGACTGTTTGTGAGCTGTCGTTATGTATGTGCGGAGCTTTGAGAATGAAAAATGACAGTAATTGGAATTCTGCTACACTACACTCCAGTAGGAGCCCTTGAAGCCCTTGGGAAATCTAAGGGGGGGGAGAGGGAGTACATTTACAATATGCTATGGATACACTCCAGTGAGAAGCCTTCATCTCCCTTCAGTGACGGCCATGTCAATGGTCTTGGACTTACAGGTGAGCAGCACGGAAGAGAGTCAGGAACTTTCAAGGTGGTCATAACACTCAAGGAATGCAACCTCCTAATCGCCTTCAAGTGAGAATGTGGCATTATTACAGAGCGATGGTGCCTCTATGGAAACCATGTGCCTACTGTGATTGGTTTAATTGCACCGAGAACCACCTAGGAGATTAATAAACTATATTTCTGACCGTGTCTGGAGTAGTGGGGTACCAGAGACAGTTGGTATTTGTGACAGCAACTGAGGTGGAAGGATTCACCCAAAATGTGAACTGTAGCATCCAACAAGCCAGAGGCCAGGGTGGAACAAAGGAAGGGAGCCGAAGAAACCAGGTAGTTCGTGCAAGTGAGTGACTGTGTCTTCTGCCACTGTCACTGTCTGTGGGCATCCAACCCTAGCGTCTTCGCCCTAGCCTTTCGCCATGGATCCATACCAGCTACCTTCCAGAGAGCTCCGAAGCTGCATGCTCCCAGGAGTGAGCAGCTACCTGGTTACCTAGCTCTTACTATGTAGAGGGTTATTGTGGCACTATTCAGCCTACAGTTCCATAAGCCAAGCTAATAAAGCCACCTTTCATTGGTGTCACAGTTTGAGTCCATCATGGTAAGGCAATCACGACAGTGGGAGCACGAAGCAGCTAACCCCATTGCATCCACAGTCAGTGTCAGAACACGGTCCAAGAATGGAGCTGTTCTAGGGTAATTCTGAGTGCTCTTGAGAAAACTTCAAGGAAACTAGACAAGAGTCTTGTCACTTCAGTTTCTTCATTTGTCCTTGGAATGTGTGTTAGTATTCAGGGGTTAGTATTCAAGGCAGTATCCTGCCTTGGGGTTCTGACAGGATACACCCTCAGCTGCAACCACTAAGAGCACCACCTGTGCATATTCACTATGTTCACTTTTTAAAGAGCCCTGCCTACCCTCACTCCTCCCTCCCCTCCTCCCTCCCCTCCTCCCTCCCCTCCTCCCTCCCCTCCTCCCTCCCCTCCTCCCTCCCCTCCCCTTCCTCCCTCCTTCCCTCCTTCCTCCCTCCCCTCCTTCTTCTCTCCCTCCTTCCCTTCCTCCCTCCCTCCTTCCCTCCTCCCTCCCTCCCCTCCTTCTTCTCTCCCTCCTTCCCTTCCTCCCTCCCTCCTTCCCTCCTCCCTCCCTCCCCTCCTTCCTCTCTCCCTCCATCTCTCCCTCCCTCCCTTCCTCCCTCCTTCTCCCTTTATCTCCCTTTATCTCTTTTCTCTCTCTTGCTATTCTGGTCCCTGGAGGCCCGTCTCCCACCTCCTTTTTCCTTCTTTTATGATCCCTCCCCCCAAAAAAAAAACCCCTCTGCTTGAACCCTGTCATGTGGCATCTTTCTCTCTCACTCTGCTTTTCTTAATTTACAACAATGTGCTTTTGTTATTTGCTTATATGTCTCTACAAAAATACATGTTTTTGCCATGTGTGGCATGTCCTTGTGGTTGGACACGTTACTCGTGGGATTCTTCTTAACCCTCCGAGTATAAGTTGTCTGACTCCCTGAATCTTCGGCTACTGCGGGGAAACTCAGTCCTTAGTCTGTCTCAGTTTTAGGCTCCCTTCTCCCGCGTCCCACCAGCTAACACAGGGGGATGAATGCTGATGCTCCGCCCACTTTCCCAGGACCCCAGTCTGCGGAATGGATTGATGCTGCCCAAATCCAGCCGTGTCTTTCCCTCCTCCATTGAACTTTCTCTGGATTACAGATACAGTCAGAGACTTTCAGACATCACAGACAGTCAGAGGTGCGGTTCCAAATCCAGTCAAGTTGTCAATGAAGACCAGCCATCACACCTGACCCAAAGGTGGGACCAACATCTGGAAAGATTGGGCGGGTATGCCTGGGAGAAATCATGACAGCAAATGCTAGGGAAAGAAGCAAGGCATTCAGGAGCCTGGGAGTAGCAGTGGCCAAACTAGCTAGTGGCAGAACTCTAAGAATTGCAGGCAACCAGCACTCCAGGGTCACATTTATTTCCTCCTTTTGTGTTTCTATGCGGGGCAACTTAAATTTGGTTCCTCAACGCCTTTTCTAATAGGATTACACACACACACACACACACACACACACACACACACACACACTCTCTCTCTCTCTCTCTCTCTCTCTCTCTCTCTCTCACACACACACACACACACACACACACACACACACACAAACACACACACACACACACACACACACCAGCTGATACAGGACCAGGAATGATGCATATATCTGATCTGGTACACCAACAAAGATCAGACCATGCTCTGCCCCTGCCCAGGTACTTAGAGGGGCAGAGAGCAAGGTTGGCAAAGATGACTCAGGGCAGAACAGATGGGTGCAGAGTGGAGGAGGCAGGGAAAACAAACTGTGAGGATCAGAGGTTAGGAACTGTCCTGGGTCCCCCTCATCCTGCACTGCTCCCTCTCACAACTGGCAACTCCTAGGACCTCCAGCCCACATTGACTCAGCTAGAGTACAGCTTGACCCAGATTGAGCTGGACTCGATTCTACATTGAGTATCTCTAAGCTTCTATTGTTTTCATTTGTTTATATTAGGACCTAAATCATGGTAGATCGTTGCTAGGGTACCAGAAGATGATATATGTAAACCTTGGATGGGTATTTGGAGTTCAGCCAGCTCATCATTCCTAATTCTAGCAAAACTTGCCTCTTCCTTTGGGGAACTGCATGTGTACTCATGTTTGTTCTGTGTTGAATTGATACTTTTTCCTATGACTTTGTTGAGTGGGTGACCATGTAGTGATCATCCATCCCAAGTTATTCTAAGCATGGTGCATTTCTCATAAGCACCATCATTGATTCTAGAGTATATACCTAAGTACCTGGACTCTTTGAAAGGAACAGGCGCACAGATGTTGAAATCCCTGGCTTTGGTTATCCTGTCTTTCTGTGACTTAGTTACCTACTAATTTGAATTATGACACTGTAACATGTGAGGAAAGGGATAAAAGGAATTCTGGGTAAGCCAGAAGTGGGGTGCTTAACATGGGGTGACAGGGCCTAACTAGTATAAACAATATTCCAAGCCCTTCTGGCTTTTAAAGCATCTACTGAGAAATTTGCTGTTGTTCAGATGGGTCTATGGTTGATAGAGCAGTTTTAACATGTCTGCAATCTTTTGATACTCCAGCCATTAAGCAGCAGAACCTCTGTTCTTGGCACCTGCCTGGATAAAGAACATAGTAGAAATGACACTGCATGATTCCTGAAGTTAGGAAAGAAAACACTATGGGGCTTCTATGGTGTCTATAGGACATTTGCTCTGTGGTCTTTAGCTCTAAAGAAAGATGGTTGGATATGTGTCTGCCTGGTGTAGAGAACCATGTGGGGACAGTTGCCCAAAGAGTCTGTCCTGATGGGATCTTCTCAACGTAGGGACAATTTGTGAGATGAAGAAACCTTTCAAAGGACCCAACCAACCCTAGCTTTTATCTGCAACCTTCAACTGAGAACTACCTCTCTGAGTCCAATCAGCTCTGCAGCATCATAAGCAAACAATCTATTGTATTTTTTTTTCAGCCAAATGTGGAGTACATTGCCAAGTGGCAACCAATAACTAGCAAGGGGAAGTCAGAGGTCATCATTCTGACATAATCTTTGCCAAGAACCAGTATAGCTGGCTGTGAACTCTGCGCACTGAGATTAAAGTTTTAGGGACTTAAGAAAGTTGAGGATGATTTAATGTATCATAGAATCTATAAGGTGCAAAATCATGAGAAGCTACTTCTAAAACCAATGAAAAGAAATGGACATCACCCAAGATACCCAAAGGCCCATAGCTGAACCATATTAGGTAGCCTGAGAGATGGTAGAAGTTTGAGGGTCCATTGAGGATAGATCCCTCTGACACAAGCAGCAGCTTATATAGCCAAGAACTGAACTTCTACACTCCGTTGTTACAGGTACTGGACATCCTACAACCTGCCCATCACCTGTACCAAAACAAACCCAGACATAGGATCAAAGGAAGAGACTCATTTTGTTCCAGTTTGAGGTAAAGAAGATGAGGTAAAGCCTGTCCAACTCAAAGACAGATGAAACCCAGTTTTTTTCAAAGAGGGAACAATCCAAGGGTGGTAGATAGAAGATCCCCTGCGCTCGACAGAGTTCTCCGACACAGTCCTTGACTGGCAGAACTGTAGAGTGATGGTTTAATCTATCCTTTCCTTCCAAGTCATCCTCAGGCCTCACCCACTCTGTCCTGTACAACACACTAATTT
Source organism: Cricetiscus sungorus (assembly GCA_030556225.1). NCBI lineage: Eukaryota > Metazoa > Chordata > Mammalia > Rodentia > Cricetidae > Cricetiscus > Cricetiscus sungorus. The sequence goes on along the minus strand of JANBXA010000741.1, from coordinate 24,821,703 downwards.
ACAAGTAAAGAAACCACAATGCTCAAGGAAGAGAGCATTGTGATTGACTCTCCTTTAGAATTTAAAGACCAAGGACAAGGATAATTACAGATCAGACAAAAGAGAGGAAAGTGGAAGCAACAAAGCTTTATTGAGGCTTATCAAGGAAAGGCTGTTTTTGTTTTGTTTTGTTTGGGGGGGGGTTCCTAGTAACACATTGCTACCTTCATAAATTCATTTTTATTCTCAAGCTCTTTAATTCTTTTTAATCTGCTATGCCCCATGGTACAATAGGAGCTGAGTCCTAGCTCAGGCCTTGGTAGTAAAAAGACATTCTGCACTGCCTGGAAGGTCGTAGGGTTACTATTTAACTGAGGCTTTCTGGAAAAGAACAAAGATATTCCATTGCCCTCTTATGTACAAGTCAATCGGAATGTGCCTGTCAATTGTTTGGACAGGACCCTCTCAGGAAGAGCTGTCTGTCTGTTCTAACGAATTTTAAAGTAGTATAAATCCTACACAAAAGCGTGGGTTGTCGCAACAGTCCCTTGGGCATTTGGTCACTCTCTGTCCTGAGAGTGTCATGCTTGACCTTGTAATAAACTCCACCTATCTTCTATGTGACCCTCTGTGTCTCACCTAAGTTCTTTCTGTGGAGATAAAAAGGACTAAGGAGTGAGATCTCAAATAACAAACATGACTTCAGAACATTTTTAAATGCTGAGATGAGGGACTGGCGAAGTGCCCCAGGGCCACCAAGAATGCTTGCCACCAAGTCTGATTTGCTGAGTTCCCTCCCTGTAGCCCACTCAGAAGAAAGACAGATTTGATGTTAGAAGTTGTCCTCTGATCTCCTATGAGAGCTACAGCACTTACACACACACACACACACACACACACACACACACACACACACACACACAAACACACAAATAAATGTGTAAAAAGAATTCATGCTAAGATGAGCGTGGTTGTAGTTTAGATGCTACATTTAAATTCCACTAAACAAGACATGTCTTGAAAGAAGTATGATTGCAGGGGTAGGGCATTGAACAAACAAGGACATGGGCTGCAATGGATCCATTGTTCTTGTCACCCAGCACCTCTCACTTGCTCCCCCCATTCACCCCCTGCCCCCCCAACCCTGGCTCCTTCTTTCTAAGATCTAAGGCTATTACTGTATTATAACATTCTGCCTCACCTAGCACCAGTGGCCAAGGGATTAAAAGCCTGCATAGTGGGAGGAGCTCAGGGTCTGCCCTAGCCCTACTCATCCCTGAGTGGGTACTCAGCAGTGTGTATGGGAGTGTCCCTTCCCCTCCACATGTGAATCTGTGACTTGGTAAAGCTGGCTCTGACAGTGGAAATGATCCCAGCCCCCATGAAAAGAATTAGGAGGCCCCTGGGGCCCCTGTGGTGCTCCCTCCCTGCTTACTCACACAGCCAACACTGGTTGGATTATCTGCAGTAGAGAGCATCCTTTGTCACAGTACCAGGGACACAAGCACACCAGATAAAGGCTCTTCATGCCCTGCTGTGCTCCCGGCACCTGTTTGTGAGGGCATTCGGAGCCACACTCCTCTGGGGTCAGCTGTGTGCTTAGTTGCCAGCTTCCTGGGAGCCTTTAAGGTGCAGAAACAGATTCCCACCCCAGGCCCCTGAGTGAGAATCTTAGGTGTTGGGGATGGGAGCGAGATGTCTGCATATAGTTAAGAGTCTGTGGGAGGGTTTCTGATTAAATAAACACAGTTGTTCATCTCTACTTCCTTCTAAAACCCACGAAAATCACAGCAAAATAAGTGAAAAAAATACCACAAAGCGAAAAGAATAGAAGAGACAACGTGTAACATAGAAACTCCATCCAAGATGAAACGAAGAATGCAGAATCCCAGTGGCTACAGGGAAAGCATTTCCCACTCAGGCACTGAGTAGCTGAGGGCCAAGAACGTGGGCTGCAATGTATTTCTCTTCCTTGTCACCCAGCACTCTTCCCTTCATCCAAAAATAAGTCTTTGTCCCCTCTTGCATGAGGCCATCTCTAGGGAGAACCGTCCATTCCCATCTTTAGCTTAACACAGAAGCTGCCATCCATTAGCAAAATGTTTTAATTTTTTTTAAATTTTGTCTCTGCATGTATGGGGGCACGCATGTGCCACGGTGTACAGGTCAGAGGTCAACTGTGGGAGTCAATTCTCGCCTTCTACCATGAGCTCTTGGGAATTGAACTCAGGTCCTCAGGCTTGGCATTGAGCACCTTTACCCACTGAGCCCTCTCACTGGTCCCGCTAGCAAGATTTCTGATGGCAGAGGTCTGAGGGAGGGTTGAAAGCAGGTTAGCCAAAGCCTTCTTAGGAAGCAGTTTGTGCCAGAGTAAAGGTTCTATCCTCTGCCCAGACAATGGCCTGTCCCACAAAAAGCAGAGTAGACATTCACCCTCTTCAGGGGACGAACAGCCAGAAGCATGGCCCTGAGACTTAGGCAAAGGTTTAAGGCAGGTAGGGTATCTCTGAAAATGAATGTCGGGCAGTGCTACAGGCTGAAGTTTCTGTGGGTCGAGAGCCACACCTGCATTAGAGGTTGTACATGGCCGATGATTAGAACTTCATGACTGTGGAGAACCCAAATGTTGGCAATGTAGAGCCAAAATGATGTTGGCATATATTTACTTCCCTTGAAAGCCATTCACTGGCCACTTCTGTGACTGACCTAACATTCTTGTGACATAGGGTGTGCGGGGGGGGGGGAGACTTTGGGAGTATATTAACTTATTCTACTAGGTTCCACCAACCCAAAAGCTGAGGTGCAGTCGCATAGCATCTGAGACTTACCACAGAGATTTCCTGGCCTTGCTGTAAGTCACCTACCCCAAGTTCCCAGACACATATTTGAAAAGCGCTTTGACTTATCCCTTGTCTTCTTAATTTTTCTATAGCTAACTATAAGAATGTCATGAAATGGTTACCACATGGAACATAGTATTTGGGACAACCCAAGTCTATGTTCCCAGGCAATGGTCACTCATATTTGGTTCAAGAATAAACTATTTCATTCCCTTTGCCATGAGAGCTAAGTTTTGGATCAGTGAAAGTATCCTGCCCTTTTTCTGTTTCTCGCACTAGCTTATAGAGTTGCTATTTTTTTCTCAAGAACTCCAACAAGCCCAAATTCATCTTCAGACATGAGGTTAGGTTTCAATAGAGGGAGGATAAGGGCAAGGGACAATACATAGGCATGTCAGTGCTGGCCAAGGTCTAGTTCTGCTCATCATTGTCTCAGCCCCCACAAGTGGGTCTGGAAAAGTCCTTATTGTTTGAAGAGAGGCCAAGGGCTCTCAGGAGATGGTTGCTTCTACTGCGGGATTTAACCTCTTCTTCATAGATGACTGTCCTCTAAGGCTTTGCCTTCATGTTTAGGACAGTAACTTATCTCTGCATCTTCAGCCAAAGTTAAGGAAACAAAAAGAAAATAAAGATGGGATGCTAGGCTTTGCTCCTGCTTCTGGGCTCAAGTGAGGCGTCAGTGCTTTTTAACCAAAACAGTACCCAAGTGCCTATTTCCCTACCTGAGAGTCAAGCTACCCCAAGTAGGAAAGCCCAGAGATAATGAGAAACTGAGAAGAAACGAAGATAGTGCAGAGAAAAAAACCGCCACAGAAGCTATAATTAGTAACCTTGCAGATATTAAAAGATAACATCAGTTAAATAAACCGTTTCAGAACAAGAAGAATGGAGTAAAAGACATGTTAAATGCTCACAGAAAAGAATGTTTTAAACAGAGCACTCTCTATGTAGAGACAAGATGGCCATTCAAAACAAGATTCCCAAAAGCAAAAGCATGGGGGAAGAAATCGATCCCCTCCCCCAACCAAATAAATACTAGAAAAATTCTTAGAGCAGGGACTTGTGTTTTCCTTTTGGGATGGTAGAAACCCGGACATAGGACCCACACCCCCCTGGCTGTGTTCACAGCAAATGCATGAGAATGGCAGAATAAGTATGCAGGTACTTGCTGTGTTCTAGGTAACTTCTACCTCACCTAATCTTCATGAGCATCCTAAGAATTTGGTAAGATCAACATTTCTCTTTGAGGATTAAAATATTAAGACACAAAGAAAGCATTTGAGGACTTAGATTCAACATGAGACTGCCTGTCTCCTAAACACTGTGCTTTGTATTTTTGTTTGTTTGATTGTTTGGTTGGTTGATTTATCTGGTTTTTGTTGTTGTTTGAGACAATTCTTGCTATGTGGTCTAGGCTAGCTTTGAACCCACGTTCCTCTTGTCTCAGCTTCCTAGATGCTGGAATTATATGTAAGTGCCACTACACCCTGGCCATCATGCTGCTCTATTCTTTGTCTGTTAATACAAACTGCACACACACACACACACACACACACACACACACACACACACACACAGGTGTACATACATATGGGCACACAGATCTTAAGCTATGCTGTTTCTCATTCTTGCTTCTTAGGTAGCTGTTAATGAGTACCATTTGGTGTTTTGCATTGCTTTACTTTTTTATTTACTTTTCAGAGAGATTTAAATCTTTTGTGCCATGTTCCAGTCCCAATTTTAAATCGATTACTCTCTGCTTTTCACTCAGGAATTTCACACAGAAATGTGAGAGATAGATCAGCCTCCCCATATGACTGACATACCAGCTCCGATGACCCATCAACCTGCCCAGCATCCTTTTCAAGTCAAAACACCCTGGGAAACAGAAGTCTTCCACTTTTCCCATCTGGGTAGGGAGCTGCTGGGAGGACTTTGAGAGAACAGGAGAGCTCCCCTCCCCTGTGAACTGTAAGGCCAGCTGGCAGTGTGGGTGGATCGTGAGACAGGAGCATGGATAGTTCTATTTGCAATTGTGAAGGTGAAGTCAACAGGGTCTGTCTTTGGGCTGCTCCCTGTGTATTCAGCTGACCTCAGTCAACCCTCTCTAAATAAAAGCAGTGATAGAAATATCCAAGGCAAGATGGCCTCTGAGAGCAGTGTGTTACAATGTTATCAAAACTTCTCACAGTGAGTCAAAGATACAGGGTCACTGCACATCAAGAAAGGCTCATCTTCAAGGATGCCACGGGTGCTGTTGGGGGAGGTCCATCTTTCTAGCTACCTCTGTTTCCATAGCATCTCCTAGGCTCCTTTCAACATTACAAAGCTCTCACATCGCTAATGCATATTGCCTAGTAAAGGCTTTCTGGGGTGGTTTGTATAGATGGTCATCTTGACAGGATCTGGATTCACCTAGGCACCAAGCTTCCAGGCACACCTTTGAGGGATTGTTTAGCTTCTGGGCATGCCTGTGAGTAATTATGTTGACAAGGTTAATTGAATGGGGAAGATGTACTTGAAAAGTCAATCACGCCATTCCCTGGGGCTGGGTTCTAGACTACATGAAAAGAAAAAGGCTGAGCACAAGCATCCATCAATTTATTCTTCCTGATGGTAGATGAGATTGGACCACAGCTTTCAAGCTCCTGCTGCCCTGATCACCTCACCATGATATTCAGTACCAGGAACTGTGAGCCTGACTCACCATTGTCCAATTATTTTAATCACAGCAATGAGAAAAGAAACTGTAAGACCCTCCAGAATGTGGTCCCTCACGCTCCCACTCAGGAAAGGCGCCCCCCCCCAAATCACTCATGAGAAGCAGTCTTGATGCAAATGCATAAGGTCCTTTATATTCCAGTATACTGGGGCCATCAGCCATACGCCATGCAGGCTAGAGGGCTGAGCGACCTCTAGCACAGAATTGAGACGGCTTTTATAGGGTTACAACAAAGCCCTCGCATTGTGAACCAATCACCTCATAGCATCCAGTGCGGACCAATTAATTTAAAGTATCCAAGCCTGCACTTAGCCCAGGAAGTCTGCTTTCGCACAGGCTTCTGGGTGTTCATTCACTCACAAGCTGAGGTCACATTAAAGTAAGTGACCATCAGCTTGGGATTTAAGACTCCCAGCTTCCTGGGTTCACTGGAGAGTTAGGATGAATTTTTCATCCTAACAAAACTACATCACCACCCCTTCTGGACATGCAGGGGATAACTGGGCCATCCAGGGATCTGGAGCTTCGCTGGACCATGTGTGCCAGACCTTTATCACTGACGCAGCCATTAGGGAGACTGAAGAGCAAGAGAGGTGTAAATCACCAAAGGGAGAAAAGGTGGGTTCACTAGAGCCAATTTCGGGAAGAGTTGTTCTGCAAGGTCACTGAAAAGGGCTTTTTTTGGTATCATGACAACATTGATTTTTTTAAGCTTCTACATTTTAATTATGCCTTTGACTAGTTATAGGATTATCAAAATCTTGGAAATCATCTGTAGATCAAATTAAACGAACGGTAGTAGCATTGAATGAGCTACAGACATCACTAAATCATTCATCCCAGAGTGGGTAATGCTATTCTACTTGAGTATTTTTGAATTAATGTGAAAAGCTGATAAAATAAAAATAGCTGTGCCGTTAAACCAGTTTCCCCACATAACTTCTTTGGGGATGTAGGACATCTTTATGGACTAGAGAGATGGCTCAGTGGGAAAAGGCACATGTCCCCAAGCCTGACCACTCGGGTGAATTCAATCTCTGGGACTTACATAGTAAAAGAAGAGAACTGACTCCTGATAGCTGTCCTCAGACTTTAATATGTGCACCAATGGCACACGTGCACACACACACACACACACACACACACACACACGATAAATTGCAATAAAAACATAATAATAAGAGGTCACCTTTATGAAGTAGAAAGGGTACTCTCTTTGCTTTATAGAGATGGAAACTCAGAGATCTGGAAAGCTGAGATTTGCTGAAGGTCACATCATAGCTGAATTGGTGTGTACAGCCTGTAGTTTGGAGCTAGAGCATGTTCCAAAGGCCCCTGTGTCCATGACTTGATCACCCCCCAGCCAGCAGCATGACTGGAGGTGGTGGAAGGAAGTTAGGTCTTCTTGGGTAGTGGCCTAGTGGAAGGAATTTAGGTCTTTGGGTGTGTGTCCTTAAAGGGAAACTGGGACCCAACCCCTTTCTTGTCTCCTTGTCTCTCAGCCACTGTGAGGTAAAGAGGCCTCCCCTGTCATGTGACCCTGCTCTGGCGTACTGACAAGTCTAAAGCAATGGGTCAAGCAACTGCGGACTGAAACCTTTGAACCATGGGCCAAAATAAACCTTTCCTCCTCACAAGCCAATCGTCTTGAGTATTTTTCCACGACGACAGAACTTTGACTACATAAGATACAAAGCACTCGTGAATATATCATATTCTTGATCATTCTGGGAAAACATTGTTACCTGTGGGACCAGTTAACTGAAGCTCTGCAGGTGAGAATTTTCTTTTTCAGGATCTCATTGTTGCTAAGATTGGCTCATATTAATACCCATATTCCAATTCCCAAAATCGTCCTTTTCCCATAAGAATTCAAACCCCGCTTTACTGGTCTGAAATCCATTTTACTCTCTGCTAAGCCACCGAGCCTTGAAGAAGATGGAGAAATAAATCTCCCTTCCTGAGTGGGATCTGCTAAGCCAGAGGTTTTGAGAGCCCTAGCATTCCAAGGCTCTATGTTGATTCTCCCAGCCCAGTCAGTATTGAAGCACTAGTCTACACAAGTCAGTTGAAACTGTTCTACAAATAGAAGACACCTTAGGAAGTATGGAAGCCTAAACACGCCCCATGTAGCACAATATTTGAGATTTAAGATTCAACCAAGAAAAACCACAGTTTTTGAAGACCTATGTGAATCTCAATGTGCCATCACTTAGCCATCCACCAGGTCTGTGTATTAAACTGAAAACTCTGTCAAGGCAGGATCTAACAATGCAACTCTTGAGCAGACATCTGCAAAATTGTCCCATGATCTCACACACCCAATTTCCTCAGAGTCTCTAGAGTCAGGACCCAATGTGCCAGGGAGACGTGAATGCATCTATTAACTTGACTGTCACTTAATTCAAAGTTAACTTCATTTTGACATTGATTTTGATGTCTAGTATAATTTCATTTTTCAAGCAAAATTTAAAGACTGTCATTTCCTCATACTTGTGCCCAATGAGAAACAGCTCTCATGACAATTTTTTTTTTTTATTAAGGTTCTTCATGGCCAAACAATAATGCTTCATTCATCTGAATTGAAAGACAAGGTTGTCAGAAAATCTGTAAGTAGTTTCTGCAAGAAATCTCTTCTTGCTCTGAATAGTGCCTCTGTCCAATCCTCTGCACAGATTGGCTTCAGCACAACACTTGGCCCAGTAGGTTTCTTAAAACCGATCTTCAGAAGCCATAAATGCCCCCGGGGTTTTCTGTTGACTCTGGAAACACCATCTACTGTATTAATCTTTTCATGCAGCCCTCTCGTTCCTGCACTTTTTCCCTTCCTGAAAGATTACAAGGTTCTGGTGTACCCAGGGTGTGCTTTTGAAAACTCAAATTGCTCATTGCTTTTTAAAATTTTGTGAAAAATAATAAACACTGCTTTTTCCTGTCAACATTTTTACTTTCCTAAGCAAAGTAAAGGCAGTGACTAAGAGAAAATAAGCCTTTACATTAAGTTAGCAAAGTCGAAAGTTTTTCTGTTTTCGTTTATCTAATTCTTATGTAACTGTGAATCTGGTTTTATTTTATCTGCTTCTTATGTAACTAGTTTTTTTTTTTTCTTTTTGAGTTAATTCTGAATCAGTGGAAATCTCAGTCCCACGAGAACTGTGAGGGATATAAAAGAGAAAAGAATTCCTCTGACATATGGGGCTAGTTTCTATCTGAGAAGTTGCCTTTTGAGGGGCGGTGTCTCTGAACTTCAGGAGGGGAAGCTCCTCTGGAGACCTGGTCACCAGAGTCTGTGACAGAGGCAGGGAAGGAAGGTGTGTGGTGGTGATTCTCAAGATTGATTTTTTTTTCCAATTAAATAAAAACTTAGGAGCCTCTTGCTTGTTCGCGATTGTTTTGGTTACAGCTGCTCTGGGGAGGGGCAGTGTTTTTGCCATCTGCAAACTGGCAGTTACTCCCAGCCTTTGCTTTATGCTGTAGCAAAGTGCAGCATTTCTGTCTCTGGGGTGCCTGCTCTGCTCCTGCAGGCCCTGCCTGAAGGTCACTTTTCCTGTGCGTCAGTCCTTGTGTGGAAGTCCACCAGCCTGCTTTGAGAACCGGGGCTGGGTGTTTTTACCTAGTACCTACTTCAAGCCTGCCATTCTGCCCGGGCATCTCGATGTGTTAGTTCATGTCCATGCTCTCTACAACCTACAGGGGTGGGTTTTTATGACCCAGCTTGACAGATGATTAAACCTGGGTTCAAAGGGATAAAAAGTTACTCATCCATAGTCACAAAGCTCGTTGGTGGGAGAACTGAGATTCAACCCAGGACTTGCGGACTCCAGAGCCTGGCTCATCCATCCCAGTGTGATGGTCCTTAGACAATGTGTCACATCTGCCGGTGTGGTGTGCAAAGGGTAAGTGGGTCATGCGTTAGACCCAGCAGGGGTTGAAGCCTCTACCCCAATAAGCAACTCTCTCTACAACATCCTATCCGAATACTTTCCCAGCCTGTGCTACAGTTATTTTAAAATGGGGGTGGGGGGCGTAAATGGCTATTAATAGGAACACATGTAAGCGTAAATATCCACCCATGGTTGAGTTTCTTCGGCAACATTCTGTTTGGGAACAAGTATGCAAGCAGACACTCTCAGGTTGGATCAGAGAATTCCCACCTGAAGAGCCTGGTGCCCAGGAGAGACCCGCAGTGAGCTGCAATCGGATCTGCCAGATCTGTGGGATCTGCCGTCCCAGTTTCCATTTACATGCCTGCCTGGGGCTTACGGTCTTGAAAGAGGTCCTCCAAAGGACTGGAGAGCCCTTTTAAAACTACACAAACAACGCGATAAGTATAACACAAACTCCAAGAGCAATCCCTCATAAGCTCGCCAGCCAAACTAATCATTTGTTTGCATTCTTCTTGCTTCCTGCCAGGCCTTGCCCACATGTAAACATGATTTTTAGAGTCGTAATCAAATGTACATTCAATTTGCTCTTCCACTTTGCAATAACACTATATCATAAGCATCTGATGTTCTACACAGACTGCATAATTATAATTTTTAGTGACTGTATGCTAGTCCATCAAAATGATATGACATAATTTGCTTAACTACTCCCTCTTAAGCTGTTTCTGGTGTTTTCTTCATTATAAATTACTCCACAATGATCATGTTCATTTTTATTGATTTTTCTCTTCTTTTGGATTGTGGCCTCAAAGATCAGTATTCCCCTAAATATACATTTAAATGGAACCTGTCTTCAATGACGTGGCACACAGACCTGAACCTTAGCAGGACTGATGTTGTGTGTGGCTATTTTTCCATGTGTTATTTAATATTTGGCATGTTTGGCATCTAACAAGTGTGTGTCATAAGTCCATGAGAAGCCTGTCCTCACTGAGCCAATGTTCTAAAAAGAAAAATAGAAGTGTTAGGTCTTGTAATTAATACAGCTGTGTGGTAGAGTGTTTGCCTGCCCAAGATTTATAAGACTATGGGTTTTTTTTTTCTTTTGGGAGAGGGGGATGAAACTATTTTTAAGCCTCCTCTAAACTTGTCATCTTTCTGAGTATGTGTGCATGTGTGTGCATGTGTGTGCATGTGTGTGTGTGTGTGTGTGTGTGTGTGTGTGTGTGTGTGTGTGTGTGTTGGTTTGGGGGGCACTGTTCTTGCTGTCCTATTGAGTTTTTCTGTCTGTTGTTTTACAGTGTTGAGGGTTCAAACTCAATGCCTGGCATATGTTAGGCAAATGCTCTACCACAGAACTTTTACATCCATAGCTCCTTACCTTTTCCTCTTTAAATTCTGCCATATCCACTTATCTTTTCACAAGATTTGTCTTTATTTCCACCTGTGTATACGCCTACACACACGAGTGCAGGTGCTTGTGGAGACAGGGGTATCTTCAGCTCCTGTGGAACTGAAGTTACAAGCTGTTGCAAATCACCCAGCATGGACATTGTTAACCAAACTCAGGTCCTCTGCAAGAGCAGCATACACTTTTAACCTCCGAGCCACCCCTCCATCCCCTTTATGCAGCACTAAGGATCAAACACGGAACTGAATACAGCTGGGTATATGTGTGCTAGGCAGACAGTCTACCAGCTGAGCCATATACCCAGCTGTATTCAGTTCTTACAGCTCTTCAGACACAGGCTTTTAAGCATGACATTTTTGTTACCAGATCTGTTATCAGGAAAAGGTCCAGTTAGGAGACCAAACTAGGTAGGATTCTGGTGATGTGGGATTATCAGAGGGTTACAAGTACAGTGGCAGTCTAAGAATGGCCTCAGAGCGAAGATTAACTCATCCAATGGGTAGATGTGGCAAGCATACTTGATTGGTAACTCTTGGTGGATTTTCGGGAAAATGATACTGCCCTGGAATTGGGTAGAGGACACATTCCAAAATCTCTGTGCTTCTCTGCCAAAACACTATCCTAAGAAAGTCATTTAAGTTGACATCTCCCCATCAGCTTCTGGTCACAATGCAACCTGCCCTTGAGTGCAAATACTCCATCATCCAAAAAGTACCACTAAGGCTGGGGCTCTGAGTCCTAGTCTTTACTGAGTGCTCACTTGCTATTGGCTGATGAAGACTGAAATGTCTTCTGGTTGATTATCTTAGTTGGCATCAAGCATCACATGGAAGCATGCATGAGATTCTTCTTGTAAACTCTGATGCCTACACAGGTGTTGGTGGGGTGAGAGGGCTGAAGGAGGGGGCAGAAAGCTGTGTACCCCCACTTGATGCTGAACAACAAAAGGCAGAGCCCCAAGAGCTAAGTAAATGGTAATGAGTGAACCAGAGGTTGTGCTGTTCTGCTTGGACAGCAGTAGCAAAATCCCACAGACTGACTGGTGGGGCTGTGCCAAGGTGCCAGGGCTCTCGGTGAGGGCTCTGTACCTGGCTGACAAGCAGCCACCTGCTAACTCTGCCTTTGCACAGGAAACTCCAGGGTGTCTCCCTCTTCCTGTCATGAGGGCCGCATCCTCAGGACCTTAACTGCATCTAAATTACCTCCAGTGGTGTCCCCTTCACAGGAGGTAGGCAGCGCCTTCACATTCTGTACAAACAAGGGTCAATGCGGAAGGGAAGAGCACTAACAGGCACAGACTTGAGTCGAAGGCTGATGGACCTCTGAGCCCCAAGACCCAGGGGTGGAAAATGAGTTTGTGAATCCTGGTTCCATCGTTCTTAAAACCATACAACCGAGCAAGCCACCAACTTCACCACACCATCGAGTAGCTGCTATGTGCCAACAAGTGTTCTAGGTGCTCCAGAACAAAAGGCCAGTATGGCAGAGCACGTTGTTAACGCGCACCTCACTGGATGTTAAGGTGACCCAGGGACACCCAGGAAGTTCATGGTCTGATCCATCAGACCCAGACATCAGATCCATGCGCACACTGCATGCTCTAGGATTATTATCTGTTGCCATGCATTTCTCCATGTTCCCTGGGGCTTGTTAAGATGCTGTATGAAGAGAACAAATGAATAGAAATCAGAGGCATTAACCCAGAGGTCTGTTCACACATCCCATCTGTTTGTATTTACTCTGTGGATAGGACTTCCAGGGTCACCCCCATACAGCTTCCATCACTGAGTAGCCAATATCTGTGCATGCTGTTTAACTATTCTCTGGGCTCCCTTCTCCAATGAGTCCAGAGGGGCATTGCTTATTTAGCAAATGACATGTTCCGAGTTATTAATACATTCCCAATATTAAAATTTCAGCCGAAGCACTGGGAAAATCGTGGCAGGATCGTAATTTAGGGATGCCAGGTGGCTAATGAATGCTTAGTGCCCAGGAATATCTTGATTCCTCTGCCCCTCTCTCCCAATTAACAAAAGCGCTGATGATCTCGGGGCTGTTTCTGGCCAGCTGGGATAAATCAGCCCCCTGGCAGCTGCCCAAATGATATATTTTAAGGGCACAGGCCATGTGGCTCTCTATTGCAAAGCAATTGGGGTCATCGTGTTTGCATATGGATTAACTCACTGCACAGGGATCCTACCCACTTAAGGTGCCCGCTGCGGTTGACACTCAATAGCTATTCAGCAATGATAAAGAGGAGGCGACCTAACGACCCTTCAGAATGCTCCCCGTGTTCCTTCCTCGCCATTTCCATTTATATTACTTTGAGCAAGAAGAATTCAGTTGGCTTTCCCTATATGGTTGCTCTGTCCCTATTCTTAGAAGGCGTTTTCCACAACTGACAGAGAAAAAGATAGCCAGGTGAACATGATTGGAGAAAACCCTAAGGTCCAGGCAGATGGGGTTTGCACATTGTCAGCTTGCATCACTGTTTTCAATGATTCCAAGGCAAGAACTATGCAAGTTAGAATAGTTGTGAATAAACTATTAATTGGAGGTGTTGCCATTCTCTGGGGAAACCCAGGGCAAATCCCAGCGAACAGGCTCAGGTGCTGATTGTTCTGTTGTGAAGACTGTGGGCTCCAGCAGCTCCTGAATATTCAGTCTCTGCTCCCCCGAGCAATCACGGGTGACACAGAGGAGGTAACTGACTTAGTCCCTATTCAGCCACTCAATAAACATTTGCTAGTAGCCTAGTGTGCTCAGCATACCACATTAAAGGTGGGGAAGGATGCAAAGAGGTCTGAGAGCAGCCCTAGCCAGCCAGGAGCCTGGTGTCTTAAGGATTAGGAATCCACAAGACAACATAAGCTCATCAGTGGGCAGTCATAAGATCTGTTGGCCCAGGTTCTGAATTTCCTGGGTTTGTTTTAATGCTTTATTGTCTATGCCATTGTCCCCATAAATCATTGAGATACCCCGACTCTTCCTCTTCTGTCTGGAACTGAGACAATACCTATCAACACTGAGTTCTGATTTTCACACTAAAAGCAATAGCCACTGGCCACCTGAGAACTACATATAGTAAGGTGACAGGTCACCCAGAATTCTACAGTGGTGGCGAACAGGACACATGAGACCTTTCACTGAGGTTTGCCATCCTGTGGCTCGGCACATGTTTTTACTAGGCCGGGCTCTGCTCTTGTCTGTATTGGTTAATTTACTAAGCATGCGACCACTGAATAACAGTGAATAAGGCACAATACCAAGTTCCCAGAAGCTTATGTGTCAGTTTCTTCGGGTGGTGATGAGGCAACCAGGGAGATGGCCCCAGCCTTGGACTCACTCGAGATTCAACCATTGCACTAGCAGCGCCGGGAACAGAAACAGGACCTTAAGCAGAAATGCGAGGGGCTGTGAGCTGCTCCTTAGAAAAGCCAAAGTCACCACAGCATAGAGACAGGCAGCCGAAGCATCCTGCATAGCCTCAGAAGCCATGGACAGGGGTTGGAAGGGGTTTTGTTGTTTTGTATGTCAGCAGTGCTGGAATTTATCCCTGGGCTCTGTTAGGCACATGCTCAACACAAAGCTATTTCCTCCTGGCCCTTTCTTTCTTTATTTTTCGATAGGGTCTTGCTAAACTGCCCAGGGGAGCTTTGAACTTGCAGCCAATGCCCTGCCTCAGCCTTCCCAGTAGCTGAGGTTGCTGGTTTGTGCCATTAGTCCCAGCTGTGTCTTGTGAGAAAATGTGTGATATGAAGCCCACAAGCCAAAAGTCACCTCAAGGGATGCAGGAGAGATTTGTCCCAGCTATTTCCCTTGTCTCCGCATCCCTGCAGCCTGCACACATTCATACACTCTGACATTTAGATGAAGAAAAGGAGGCAGCTTGGAGAAATGGAGGCTAAAGTTAACTTGAAAATTAACCTCTCCAAGTGGGCCCATGTCAATTCCAAAAGGCTCTGAGTTGGATGATGAGCTGAAGGGAAGAAACCCTGCTTTGATGATCCCAAAAGATAATAAACAAGTCCCTGCTATTTCTTTGGAGCATGGCGTTTTGTTTTCTGGAGTATATGTACCAACAACACAGTATTATTATTATTTTTTTTTAATGCTGCCAATGTGAAAATGTTCTCTTTGTACTGACTCCAAACAGCCTGGGCAGCAGGAAGTGGGAAGGAGAAACCAAATAGAACCCATGAGGCAGCTCACCAGAACCGGGAGGGGCACTCTGAAAAAAAGAAAAAGCATGGGAAGTCAATTGCCTGTGACAGCCTTACATTGGTGCCCTCCAAGCAGATTGTTGTAGATGCCAGTGTCACCGTGAGAAAATTCTAAGCGTGGGATGGGGATGTAGCTCAGTAGAGTGCTTACCCAGCATGCACAGACCCCTCTTTTGTTCACTCCCCAACACCACATAGACTGGACATGGTATAAATTCTGTGTTTGGTGGGAGGGGAGGGGTCAGAAGCTCAAAGTCATCTTCAGCTACAAAGCAAGTTCAAGGACAGCCTGGAACACACGAGACCCTGTCTCAACAAAAGGGTGGAAGAGAGGGAGAGAGGGAAGGAGGGGGGAGATAAAAAGGGAGGAAGAGAGAGAGAGAGATGAGAAAAAGGAAAAAGAATATTTAGCAATGTCTCAGCTCCTTAAGAAGAGAGATTGTTCATGTGGTACTGGAGATTCTCGAATGCTGCTCTTCTGGCCTCCTGAGGGCCCCCACACATGTGACATTGACTCACACAGACACACATAATGCATTTTATTTAAAATTCCATTGTCTTTGAGTTAACTGTCTTAAGGTGGTTTTTTATAGCAACATGAATCAGCTAAGATGATTCTGACACCCTGCCCCCTAACCGTGGATTCTAAGGGCCACCTGGAACACATAGTGAATTTTGGGCCAGCCTACTTTACAAAATAAAGCCCTGAAAAATAAAACCCTCAAATTCCTCTCTGATTATTTTTTTTGGAATATTTTCCTTTATTCTTTGACAATTTCATATATGTATACCCTGATCACATCCAACACCCCCCATCCCCTATCTGCTCTCAAACATCCCAACACACCCCTCTCCTACCTTCACATCCTCTTCTTCTGTTTTGTTTTGTTTAACCCACTGAGTCCAACCAGTGCCACACTGTGAGTGTGCGTTCGCCCACCAGAGCATGATCAACCTCCCATGGGCCATACCCTCACCTAAATTGTGGGAGCTCCTCATCTGGGGTGGAGCTCAAAAGACCCTATCTGTTCTGTACTGGAGTGCTAACTGGATAGATCCTCTGCAGGTAAGCATAGCTGACTTGAGTTCATGGATGCAGCTGCCATGTCTTGTCCAGAGAGCAGCATTGCACATCTCTCCCCAACCTCGAGCTCATATAATCTTTCATAACTTTTATGTGGTGTTCCTTGAGCCTTAGAAAGTTAATATGAATGTGTCATTCAGCTAGACACTCAGCAGTCACCCATTTCCAGCACTGTTATGAGTCTCCAGGATCAGTTATGAGTCTACACTGACTGTTGCCCACTGTAAAAAGAAGCTTCTAAGATGGGAGGTGGTGGTGCATGCCTTTAATCCCAACACTTGGGAGGCAGAATCAGGCAGATCTCTGAGTTGAGGCCAGCTTGATCTACAGAGTGAGTTCCAGGGCAGCCAGGGCTACACAGAGAAACCTTGTCTAGAAGAAGAAGAAAGAGAAGAAGGAGGAGGAGAAGGAGGATGAGGAAAAGGAGGAGGAGGATGAGATTAAGAAGAAGAAGAAGAAGAAGAAGAAGAAGAAGAAGAAGAAGAAGAAGAAGAAGAAGAAGAAGAAGAAGAAAAGCTTCTTTGACCAGGGTTGAGATCAGCATTAATCTATGGGTTAATACAAATATTTAGAAGGCAGTTAGATAACATGTCCATTTAGCAAGGCAATAGTAATAGGTCCCCCCACCAGGGCCTATGACTTCACCAGACATGATTTTGGCCAGTTTTACAGTGCCAGGCATTAATTTCCCTCCTGTAAAGTAGGTGTCCAATTACAATACAGTTGGTTATACCAAGTACAGTGATGCCACTATTGTTCCAGCGGACACATGTTGCCTGGCAGGTTTTTCTATGATTATAGTCTTTGTATTTTCATCCCTCTGTTCTATCAGGGTCACCATTATGATGCCAATCCTCACCTATTCTAGTTTATTAGCCCTTACTCACTTCCCAGACCTCCCTTCCTTATCCATACCCTAGAACCACCCAGACTGCGCTGTTCCAGCCTTGTCTAAACTTCCTTTACTATTCAGGTGCCCCTAATGCCCCCCGGGGTCTACTGTTTGCTCAGTACTGATGCATACTCATGGTCCCTATTCCCAAACAGTCACTGTTCTTGTAAGTTCCACACTGGGCTCTCCATGGAACACTTAGTGGCTCCTCCCTCACTTCACCAGCCCCCACCAATCCCCAGCCTCTGGTGGCAGCAGATGAATTACTTTTTCCTTATTGACACCACCAGACATCATACCACCATTGTTTGACTCAGTATGTCCAAAATGGAGTCAGTGCTCTCTCCCTCCACCCAGATGCTTGTGATTGATGTTGGGGGAGTGGCTCATCGTGACCTCTTTCTCCCTCACCTCAATCTCCAAAGATGCTTGTTTGGACCTCCAGTGATGTTACAAATCTGCGCATTCCACCCCACCTTCATCATTTACACCTCTCCTCATTAACCACCATCATCTTGCGTGTGAACCACTTGCAATAGCCTCCTAAAACCCTTCCCCTTTGGGACGGAGTGATGGCTCAGTAGTCGAGAGTGCTTGCTGTTCTCCAGGAGGACCCGAGTTTGCTTCTAGCACCCATGTCAGGGGGTACATAATCGCCTGTTCCTCCAGCTCCAGGGGGTCATAAGCCTCTGACCTCTTTGGGCACTTGCTTGCATGTGCACATATCTGTACACAGACATAAAGGAATAACACATACTTCAATCTTTAGAAAAATTTCCCCCTTTCTCTCTTGTTCCCCTCCAGTATGATGAGTCTACCCTACAGGAAACAAAATTATGTTTAATACAATCTCGAGTGTGCTAGTCCACTGCCCTGAACCCTTAAATGGCTTCCCAATGCTAAGAGGATTTTTTTAAAATATTTTAAAGGTTTTATTTATGTACTTGTGAGCATGGCTTGGATGTGGAGGTTACAGGACAACTTTTGGGAGCCAGGCCTCTCCTTCCACTCTTACATGGCTCTGGGGGTTGAACTCAGGTCTCTGGGTTTGCACTACAAGAGCTTTGCCAGCTGAGCAGCTCACCGTCTCCTAGCTTTGTTTAGGAATAATGGGGCCGGGGCTACACAAATAGGAGAGGATCCGAGGAAAAAGTCTTTTTGAAAATCTTATTTATTTCTGTGTGAGCACATGTGTGAGGTGTATCTCTGTGTGGTAAATGTGCATGTATGTGTATGGGTGCACATGTGTGTGTGTGTGTGCAGGCCAGAGGAACAGCGATCTCCTCTATCGTGCTCCATCTTGTTCCTTTGGGGAAGGCTCTCTCCCTGACCCTGGAGCTATGTTTTCCTGCTAGCAAGTCCCACTCATGTGTCTGCCTCCTCAGTGCTGGGGATATGGGCGTGGGTGTGACCATACTTGGCTTTTGTGTGGGTTCTGGGATCCAAACTCCAGTCCTCAATGTTGAACAGCAAGTACTTCTAACCACTCAGCATTGCACTAGCTAAAGCCTTACTTACCGTGATCTAGAAGGCCTGTCAGCTGAGGTCACTCCCCTTCCACCTCATCTCTGGTTGTTCTTTCTTCTATTCTCTAGAAGCCGGCTTCTCTTTCAGATATCAAAGGCTTCAGCAACCTCATGGTCTTAGACTACCAATCTCTGGATATTCCCATCGCCACCAGTTCCCAGCATCAATTCCTCCTTAGTTGCTACTCATTTTCCTCACCCAGTGCCGATTTGATAGCACACGATCGTAGCGAACACAGAACATTGTGACACACTATTTAGCCCTCATGCAATGGCCTCCTCCTTTTGTGACTAACTTCTTGGTGGGTGAGCATCTTTTTGACACTTGGTAAGTTTTTTTTTTTTTTTTTTGCCATCAGGAGCCACACATCATCGCTAGTGGCAGGGCCCCATTCTGATCGCGGCACCCCAGCTGAAGGCGAAGTTGGATTCTGACAATGAGCTTGTGCTGGGTCCATTACCCAGGCGGCAGGGATGGCGAGTCTATGGCAGAGGTAGTTATCCGACCCAGGTCCCCAGGCGCTCCCAGTCTTGCTTCCGTGTTGTTCTCTGCTCCTGTTCATGAACCATAGTCTACAAATGTGTGCTTGGCCTTAAAGTGGCCCAGTATAGGCCATGTTAACAGAATGTTCTCCCCTCGACCCCCGGCAGCTGTTCTCTGTGAGCATGAGTTCAGGTTGCATGAATGTAGTGTGTCTCCAATGCGTGTCGCCACATGCTCCCTCCAATCCCTCTCTCCTCAAACTCACCTTCTTGCGTGCTGTGGGCCCATTCTCTCCTCCCAGAGTCTACTTATAGCCCAGGCCAGCCTTGGATTCACTGGGTAGCCGAGGATGACCAAGCTGCTTTATCCTCTGGCTGCTTTCATCTGTGCTCCTGCTTTTCCTTCTTGCCCTCTGTGCTAGAGTTCTTAAAAGAACTGCTCCATTTCCAGCATTAACCTCCTCCCACACACTCCCTTATTGTCTCACTCGCTCATTTCTCCAATAGTTAATGTGTGCCTCCAGGTCAGAACTTAAAGCATTGCAAAAGATGTGCAGTGAGACATTGTCCTTCCGAGGGTCTCCCTAGTCCCACACTCTCCCCAGACACGGTCCCCATGGCCACCTCCTTCTTAATCTCCATACATTATATGCATATATACTTACTGGAATTTTTATACAAATGGAGGCATCTATACACATTGTCTATTCTTGGGTGTTTTCTTTTTTCACTTAAGATATTTTGGAGGTTGTCCTATGTCAGTATATCCAAAGCTGCCTCGTCCTTCTAAATACCTGCCAAGATCCCACTGTGAAGACATATCCTCACTTCTCCTCTCTGGACATTAAGGATACTTCTGTCGCCTGTTCTAACAAACATGCCGCGGTGAGCAGCCTCACACATGTGTGCTTTCCCACCCTTGTGAGTACTTTTGCAGAATAAGATCCACAGAATGAAATTGCATTTTACATCTTGAAATCAAATTGTTCTCCGCAGAAGTCAAACCATCTCATCTACCCACAGCAAGACATACGAGGGCCTTGTTTCCCCTCATACTATGCAAGAGATTTGTTGAACGACTTCTGGTTGTTAGGTGAAAAGTATACTTTCAATTTCTTTTAGATTTCATGGTTTTATTGTATTCACCCTCTCCTTCCCCTGCAAACTCCTCCTCCACCCCCGCATCCCTCTCTCAAACTCATGCCCTCTTCCTACAATTGTATGTGTATGTATGCACAGGTGTGTGTATCCTAGAACCTGTGGCTAGAGAGGTCATAGACCCTCCATTCCACTTTGCTAAAGTGATGCTTACCTAACCTTCTTCTAAATGCTTATCCTTATCCACAGATTAGGGCAGCTCTCAGCCCTCATCAAACAAACATCTTCTTGTAGCAGACAGAGGCTACTTCAGAGAAACAAAATGAATAAATGGCTGTGGGGAGCACATCCCCAAAGGACACCTACAGCCTGTCCTGTATCCCGTGTTGAGAGAGCATCATGGAAGAAGAGGTGGAAAGACTGTAAGAACCAACGGCTGGGGAGGCTTGCCCTGAAATGGCATCTTCTGAACATGACAGGGATATTTCCCCTGAACTCTCAGCAAGGTTGCTGGCCCAAGACTCTACCCCAGCCAGCCTCCCTAGGGTTCACAAGGCCCTACCTGTAGTTTAAAAGCTACAGGCATTTGGTGTCTGCTGGGGGAGGGAGACTCAGTTATCTTTATGGACAAGCCCCTGACAGGTTGGTTGCCCAGGCTCAGATGGTCAGCCCTGCACTCAAATCCATGTGGGTACCACGATAAGCACACTTCCAACCTGTATTTGTTTTTATGGATGCACTCAAGCACTCTCCTTATTCCTCAGCCTTTGTGTTTCTCCCTCTGTAAATTATCTTTTTCCTGCCTATTGTCTGGTTAGAGATGGTCTTTTAATAATCCCAGGACCACCCTATATGAGAAAAGTCCATTCCTTGTCTAGGATATTAGTTGCACATATTTTTAGCCACTGTATAACCTCCTGTAATACACGTTACATGCCCAATAAAACAAATGCAACTACTGTTCTATCGATTTCCCCTGCCTCCTGATGGCAAAAATCCAAAACCTTTCTTGGCCCTCACGCTTTTCAGCATTTGACTCTGCCAATCCATCTTATGAATATTCTCTTTCAACTGTATGAACTTCTATATCAATACTCACCTCCTGTTTCTGTGTTGCATGTCTTTTGTTTCCCTGAAATTCCTGGGACAGTGCCCTTGGGAAAAGCCATCTGCTCACCCTTCCTCAGCAGAGGCCAGGAGAAGCCCAGCTGGACCACACTGGGTTCACCATCCGTGTGCTGTGCAGACAAGGGTGTTACACACATGTAAGAGGTGTGCAGACAAAGTGACACAGGCTGGTTGCTAGACTCTTTTTGCTTCACTTCAAACTTAACAATCTAAAAACTGCCCCTCCAATCCGACTCTACCCCCTCATCTTCCCCCCACCCCGGGTTTCTGCTACTCTCGTAGTCCTGGTAGGTCTGAAACTGTCTCCCCAGCCCAAGACTCAGCAAGTGTGGCCAGCTCTGCTATGGCAGACTCTTCCTTCCTTTCTTCTCTTCCCCACATCAGCATCTTTCTTGATTCTTAAACACTCTCCTGCTGCAGCCTTGCACATTCATGGTCCTCTGCTCAAGAAACTTCATTTTCTCCCAGGCACCAGCCCTTGCTCACTCTCAGCAGAGAACTCTGAAATGGCTAACCACCCCCACCGCCCCCACCGCCCCCACCGCATCTCACCCACCACCCCCACCCCATCTCCCCACCCCCCAGTGTGATTAAGGAATCCTGGCTGCAAATGAGGTACCACAACAGAAAACACATTCTTCAAAGTGGTGCAGGGAAAAAACTGGGTCAGGGGATGTGCCTCCGTGGAAAGTACACCCAGCACAAAACCAGGCAGCATTAGCCAGTGCCGGTGATCCCAGCTCTGCAGAGATGGTGGCAGGAGAACTCAAAGTTTAAGGTTTCCTTCAGCTACACATGGAGTTCTAAGTCATCCCGAGCTACATGCGGGTGTCAACAACAACAACAAAAAACAGTGAAACATCTTCTCCCTTCACTTAATGATGTCTCTGTGCGTGATCCCTTCACACATTATTGCTGTTCCTTTAGACACATCCCATTACTGTCTGGGAGAAGTTTGCCGCTGTTTCTATTTAATTGTTGTTGGCTTAACTGTAGGCATTTTTATTCCAGACTCCCCATTTCTTCTGCTTGGGCTTCACTGTTGCTGCAACTTAAGACCCTCCCCAAGTGGCAAAAGACCAGCTCCAAGACTTTGCTCCACGCCCTGGTTTCAGCCGAGTTCAGGAACGAACGGCCCTGCCCCCGCTCCAGGGGAAAGGTGTCCTAATGTTGGCTCTTAAGCCAAGTCCCCTATCTCCAGTTCCGCTCTCAACCCCCTTCCAAAAGCACCCTCAAGACATAACCTCCAGCCAGTGTCACAGCAAAGCCCTCTGATGCGCTAAGAAATCCTTGGGGTGGATGGATAATTGCTCCTACAAGCTAGCATTTGGGGGAGGGGGCGTTTCCAAACCTCGACATCCCTGCTCTAAAGAACGCACCCACCCCTACACACTCCGACCTATCTGAACCTTACTGGGGCCTTGGGCACTTCTGAGAATGCAGGACAAGCTGAGTAGGCTGCTCCAGCGTGGAGGGAGATGGGAGGGGAGAGGTGAGGTGCTGGAAGGGGTGGGGACAGAGGGCTGGCCAGAGCTGCTGCTGCTGCTGCTGCTTGGTGTGCAGGGGCATTCGCAGTTGGGACAGAGAGACAGAGCCTTCAATTGTGCCATCTTCAGCCATGGCAGAGAACTCGGACAAAGTTCCTATCACCATGGTAGGACCTGATGACATTGAGTTTTGCAGTCCTCCGGTGAGTACCCCCTGGATTCCCAGTCCTGGTGTGGAGTGAGGCCACACGCAGGGGCCCAGGCTCACTTCTTGGATAAGGACTTTGTGCCATTGAATGTGTGGTGGTGAGGGAAGCCACTGTGTGGGTGGAGTGGCGGGGTGCACGGGATCCACCACACGTCCAGTGGAGGGAACCTCTTGTGACAGCAAAGGGTGAAGGACTAGGGGACCTGCCCAGGGAAAAGTCTGCTGTTATTTCCACGCCTAAAGACAAGGGACCCCCCAGGTGACAGCGTCTATGTGCTGGGGCCATGCTTCCCACTGCAGTCCTCGAGGTTCCTCGAGGTTCCCCGGGGACACTGCACAGGGATGGGGGGGGGGTGGCATGGCTGCGGCGACACGTCCCTCCCCTGCTCCGCAGGCATATGCCACCGTGACCGTGAAACCCTCCGGCTCTACGCGTCTGCTCAAGGTCGGAGCTGTGGTCCTCATTTCTGGTGCGGTGCTGCTGCTCCTAGGTGCCATCGGGGCCTTTTACTTCTGGAAGGGGACTGACAATCACGTAAGTCCAAAGAGTCGCTCAAAGGGCTTTCCACACGAGTTGGGGTGCAAGGGCCTCCAGGTGCATGGGATAGCCCGTCCCCTTGGGTAGAGCCAGCGTGAACACAGCTTGCTCCTCCCCCTTGGTCCTCTTGGGACTCCCCCCTTCGTAGATCCAACCCGATGTGGGTACTGGACACAATGTAGGCAAAGTCAGGATTTCTACATTGAAAACGGGAATGGAGACTGTTCGAGAATGTCCTGGACACTTCCGGAGGTGGGGAGAAATTCTCTGCCTCCTAGGCCTAATGTAGCCACCAGGCAGTTGTGTGACAGTGGTCAGGGCACATGGCCGTTCTGAACTTCTCGTCCAGAAAGAAAGAATGAAAATAAATGATCTTTGAGAAAGCTATACAAAAAAAAAAAAAAAAAAAAGATCAGGGGGAAGAGAGAAAATATTCCAACCCACAGCTGGGGGTGAATCTTCACCCTTAAGGTTTCTATGTGCGTGACCTATTTATGCATACTCCCTTCTCTTTACTAAAACAGAAAGTCTGACTTCCGTAGAAGTGACAAATCTCTTTTAAGAATCAGCCTGGTCACCTGTGGTTTAATGGCAAGTGTCTCGATAACTACTATCCCACCTTTATCTACTCGTTTATTTTTAAGCTGGTTGGACTCTCTCAAGAAGTATAAAAAGTGCTCCTGTCTGGACTGGGCCGAGCTCCAGTGTGTTCTCTAAATACCCGACTGTGTTCACCTATGTGAAGGGGGGCATTTTATCTTGGTGACCATTGCCACACCAGGTATAAGCTTATTTCCACTAATGGAAAAGAATTCCATCTCCAGGGTGCCCACAAAGGGCTCTTTCTTAATCACTGCCCTCCCAGGATCACTGGCTGCTGCTTTCTCCCCTCTCTACCCATGAAATTCAAAGCATGAGCAAATCCCAGTACTTAGAGAAAATGGTGCTGAAAGCAATTCAACCATTTTACACATCACATCTTCTGCAGTCACTGCATAATTTGTATTTTTAACTCAAATGCCTAATGTAGATAAGCATGCCATTTAGCACTGAGTCTGTTTGAGAGACTATATCAAATTTACAAGCATCAATTTGTAAGATCAGAATTGCGCTGTAGTTTGCGTGGCTTGGAAAAGTGCCTTAATGTATTTGTATTTTAAATATAGACGCTGGGCCAGATGCTCACATATGAAAGCAGAGAATCTGAACATGAAAATGATTTCAATGTCTACATCCCTACTGGCAGCAGGGTTGAGATTGTCACCCTTTGGGAAATTTGATGGTGTTAGAATATAAATACTATCCTTTAGAGAACAAAATCTCGACGATGGAAGTCATTTGGAGACCAAAATAGCTTTGCTTTTTAAGGTTTCTGGTAAATATTTTGGCCATGAAAGTATTACCATTTGGCATCTAAGTACTCAAGACAAACATGGCTGGAGCAAGCTTCTTAGAGAAAACGAGCCAGCACACTGAGGGAGCCAGCTTCCTTTCCCCATACCTTTCGTTTTACCGCAAGATGTCTGGTTGTTGGTTCAAGAGATCAGTACTAAATGCTAAGAATACAGAGGGATAGTGAGTCACATTTTATTGCCAACACTCGCAGTTATTGCTATTTCCTACACAGACAGGAGAACGAAGAAGTAATACAGCAAGTTCTCTTTTTCCCCCCTGGGGGGAAAAATGTCTAATGCTGTTCCATAATATTTAAGTCTGGAAAACAAATCACAAAATTTAGAATAGAGAACATTTGACACTGCCTATGCTGTGCACACGTACATGCATGGGTCTACTTTCTCTGAATATAATCCTAAATCACCCAAGCACTGCAGACCCCAAAAAGGTAAGTCTCCATCAAACAGACACAGTCATCAAGCTAAGGGATACCCCCTTGTCTGAGTCTTGCAGCCTCTGCCTGCAGCTTACAAAGGAGAGCCAGCTCCTCCCCATTTCACATGACTCAATCCCCAAGGACAGGTCTGCTCAAATTTAGCTAGAGGGCTACCAAGCAAGAGGTACTAATAATGAGGGGATCACTGACTGAGCTCAAATATTGAGGCAATTTTTCATCCTCCAGGTTGTAAATGGAATAAGGCATTGAAATATGGGGAATTCCCATCAGTGCCAGATAACTGACAACTCTACCCATTCAGTGAGGGGAGGAGACCATTGCTTGGGGCCTTTTTCTTAGATTAATTTTTCTAGACATTTTCCCAAACATTATGTAATTAATCTTATAGAACCGAGGCCTTATTAAAAACTCATTAGCAAATATCCTTGGCTGTAAAAGGCACCATATTGAGCAGAATTTTGGCAAATAATAAACTTCATTGTACTTGGCGAGAAATAGCCTTAGGTGCCAATGGCTCCCTGGGCTTAGAGAGCAGATCATGTAATTGCCACTCCAGCAACTCAGCTTCCTGCCCAGCTCAGGGCCCGGAACTTTGGAAACTGCAGGTTTCCTTCCACCCACCCCTATACCTGTCCCGATCACTTCAAGAGGGCACAGGCTTTTCCTGCAGCCACCAGGGCAAGCATGCAAGACAGGCCAATCCTATATCCAGAGGATGCAGGCTGAGGCCAGGGTGCCTTTGCTGAGGAAGTAAGTGGAAGTGATGGAAAGTGGAAGGATCAAAGCCAGGCTGGCTACACAATATAAGCTCACAGCCAACTTAGCCTACACACTGAGACTCGGTGGGGGGTTGGGAGAAGAGGGGAAGGAGATGAGAAAGGGAGGGAAGGAGGGGTGAGGACCCAACTAACACAGATTTCTAAATGGTTAAGTTCTTAGATGTTACACTGCTTCCATTCGTTGCCACCCGAGTGGGGGACACTTGTGCCAGGGAGAACTCACGGGCCAGGTTCCTATGACGGCCATGACTAACCCTGTGCACCCAGGGCAGGGCAGAGCCTGTTTCCTCAGCTGGCCTGCAGAAAGGCCTGGTTCAGCCAAAAACAAAAGACAAAAACCAGGCTTCCCTAACTGGGCTGCTCCTGGGGAAGAAGGCAAAACAGGCTGCTGGGCTCTATTCCGTCCTTGCTAACTCAGAGTCCTACATGTGCCCCTGGTCAGGGCAGTGTAGAGAACTGCAGGCATCTGAGTTCCCTAAAAGAGGCAAGTTGGGCAGGGATGACAGATGGCCACGCCAAGATGGTGCCGGTATTTTTTCACTTACCAAATGAAGATGGCTGCCTGGGAGGAAGAGTGTGTGCCAAATTCATCTCGGCATCTCTGATGATAAAATAGTGCTCTTTGAGTCTAGAGATAATGGGTTTTCTCCAAGTAATGATCCAGTAACAACTACGTTCTCTAGTGTTTATACACGTAGCAGTCACTCTTCCTAATGCGGGAGAAAAATCAGACTTGATTAGAATCTCAGCTATCTACAGTTCTAACTGGCTGGCCTGGCACAAGGTAGGAACCATCTTTCGTCAGTTCTCAGCCTTTTCCCTTTGAAGACTTGCCCATATGTATATGTGCATGAGTACACATGCACTTTGTATGTTAGACAGATGAAGACACATAGATCACTAGAGTCCTAAAAGGAAAGAAAGAAGAGAAACCCAGCCTCCAGCCCACCACATACAGGAAGGTCTAACAGGAAAGCAGCATGCTGGACAGGACAATATGTGAGTTATTTTTAAGCTATTGCAGTGATAAGCTGTCTAAACCAAAAAAGCCCATTGGACCATCTAATTTAGTGATAAAATGTTGTTGTTGTTGTTGTTGTTGTTTTGAGAGATGGTCTTTCTATGTAGCCCTGGCTATCCTGGAGTTTGTTATGTATACCAGGCTGGCTTTGAACTCACGGAGATCTGCCTGCTTCTGCCTCCCAAGTGCTGTTGTGTTTTAGACATATCCCAGGCCTGTCTGAGATCCTTACCATATGTTATTTCACGCATTTCACTTTGACCAATGAACTTTAAAAATCAATCTTCAAACAGAGATGCCACTTTCTCAGCTGAAAACCTCCCCATCTCTCCATGGGTGGTTCTCCGTCCAGGTGAAAATAGACTTTAGAAAATCAAATGCTGTTGCTCAACCCCCTTTTGCACAGGCTTTGATCTAATTGGTCCTGATATGGTACCTGGTACATCTATTTAACTGTTTCTGGTTTGTAGCCAAGATTCGAATCTTGAAGCTGTTCAAATAGCTATAAAATTTTACTTAGAAATCATTTAAAAATCAGTCAGGCTGGGTTGATAGCTTCTTTGGTAAAGTGTTGGCCATTCAAACTTGAGGAACTGAATTTGGTTTCCCAGAACCCATATAGTAGTCCTATCACTGAGGAGGCCAAGACAGGCGTGCTGGCCAGCCAATCTAGTTGAACTGGTCAGTCCTAGGTTCAGCGAGACACGGTGTCTTAAAAAAGTAAGGTGGTTAGTGATTAAGGAAGTCACCTAACATTAACCTCTGGCTTACACACACAGACACACACACACACACACACACACACACACACACACACAAGAAATCATTGTATTAAGTGATGGGTGTGAGGATGTAGTCCTCAAATACAAATGTATTACTGTTAATGGTGCTTCCACGAAACCCACCTCATATATAACCGGTCTAAAGAGAGGCCCCAAATTGCTGGGAAGAAAGAAAGCATCACTGACTCTTATGTTCACTTCTAGATTTACAATGTTCATTACACCATGAGTATCAATGGGAAATTACAAGATGGGTCAATGGAAATAGATGCTGGGAACAACTTGGAGACCTTTAAAATGGGAAGCGGAGCTGAAGAAGCGATTGAAGTTAATGATTTCCAGAACGTAAGTACATTTCACGCATTTACAGAGTGTAACTGGCAAGCCCTGGCCTTTCCAGCCTGCGGAGAAGCATCATCTCCCATGTGTACCAGCGGTTCCTTACCGCACCGATGATGCCACAACCTGCCCGCACTGTGTAGCTTACGCTCCCTGAGAAAAGCCCTTGCTTTGTCTTCCGGGTCCTCAAAAGGGGGAGACATGGGAGAATATACAAAACAACAAAACCTCTTTGAGTGCAGGAGACCCTAATTCAGTTCATGCCCTTAAACAACTGTTTGAAAAATGAACTTATTTCTAGAACATAAGAGATATATGGACTTGGGAATCAAAAGAAAGCTTTCCTTTTTTAATGGAAAATTATGTCATTGACAAAAAACAGGCTCTTCTTGGAATTGCACAGTCTTCAAGAAAGACTTGTGAGAACTGTGTCATTCCAGGCAACACATAAAATGCTCAAATAGTATTCAAGGGCAGCAAGGACAGAACTTTGGACTCCTAGAGAATAGAGACATTTTAATGACTGGGTAGTTTTCCGACAACAGCAGGTTCTGCTTTCATTTTTTTCTAATTTCCCGTTTAATCCAGAAAATAAGCATGGGTGGATCGCCTATTACAGCCCCAGTTTTCTGGCCTGGCCTACTACAACAGAGGCATTTCAGCCCCCTTTTGTTTTGACAAAAATTTAATTTATAGGCAACCTGAGACACTAGACTATTCGTTGATGCTTGAGTGTGCATTTGTTAACCGAAGTGTCACTCGGGCTAAATTTCCAGTCGGCTGACAAAATCTTATTCTCTGATATTCTTCGATGAGGAAGAAGCATCGGTATTTGGGTTCTTCTGTTAAATCTGCAGACGAAGTAGGTGAAACTTCATAATGAAGGAGGGCTCTTGAAAATAATGTCTCTTCGGATAGTTTATGGGTCTACAAACATCTCATCAACCCATCTTCCTCTGATTGATGGGGAAAACGAAAGAAGCTTTTCATTTACATGGAAGCACTCCTCTTGTGGGAGCCAAAACATGCTTCACGGGTCCTTTTGAATTCCCAGCAGATGCTAGCATTAGTGCTCAGAGATGCTGAACACTGATGTCGACGGGGACTGGCTGTGTTCACAGAGAGCCTGCCCTGGGGACAGGCTCTGCAGCTCTGAGTGTGCCCAGCTGCACTTTGTTTGGTCATCACATTGCAAATGGTTCTGGTCTGTGCACAAGTATAATTCTCCTGGACCTATTAAATGCTTTTACTGCAAAACCCAGGACAGGGCAAAACATTTTTTCTCTCCACTACTCAATATAAACCAATAAAATGTGGCTCCTCCACACACATCATTCAATCCAGAACAAAACTGAATACCTATGATGTGCCACAATATCAAAATATGCAAGAGGAGTTGAGGATGAATTACAAAAGGCCCTCACTCTTGAGAGGTTCATGTATCACGAATATCCTCTGAAAATATTTTAATCCCAAACCCATATATCTGTTTTATAATCCCTTGGTCCTTTCTAATAATGGTATTGATTGTGTTTTGTTCTCATAGACCAACAGGGCCACAAATATTTTATAAACTGATCAATTCTCTTTGATAGCTTCTACATTTCTCTAAGTCAGAACTGGTAAGTGGAACATTTTTTGATGGATAGTACCTGTTATGGGTTTCAACAAGCCTGGACTTTTGAAAAGACATGAATCAGCCTTGTGGTCATCTGCTATTACTTTTGCCTGTATTTTAAACCATCAGTCAAATGGGGGAAAGTGTTGATTGAGGCTCACCAAATGTGGGGATGGTGCTAGGCGCAAGGGATGCAAGATGACTGACATTTATCCTTCAAGGACCTTCTGGTCCAGTCTAAAAGAAAGACACGTGCTCAGAAATGTGCCAGGATGAGCTATGAGCAGAGCGTGCTCCACACACAAAGGCATCGCTGCCAATTAGTGGCTTTGCACAGGTTTCGCAGAGGTGATGACATAATAATTGAATAACGTCCTGAGGAATGATTTGCGGTGCTGGGAACTGGACCAAGGGCCTTTCTTGCCCTAGGCTAGCATTCTACCACTGAGACATAGCCCCAACCCTTTTGAAAATTGGCTCGAACTTTAACAGGGAGGGCTGGAAAGGATACTACAAAAGGATTCACAATTCCCATCCAGGTGTGGTCAGCTCAAGGATGGGAATGGAGATTGATGGAGATGCAGGCAGGGTTAGAGTGTGAAAGGTTCTGAACTGCATTTTAGCAGAGCCCAACACAGAACAGACACCTTAAGAGAGGCACCGAAGGGGGACAGGGGAGAAACACACACACACACACACACACACACACACACACACACACACACATGCTCCAAACTTTGTTCACACACACACACACACACACAAGACTGAGCTGATTCACAGTTCATGGTTTATATTCTGAAAGACTGACAAGTATCCATGCTGTCGGCTAAAGCCAAATTCCCCAGACCTGGAACCAGTAACAAAAGCTATGTGTAAAAGCTAAAAATAGACAGTAGTGATGAGCACATACTGGTATTCTGGTTTTCCAGAAAACAATTCTTTTAATATGTGGCTATTTGAAATTTGTTATTTAAAAAGCTAGAGGGGAAAAAAAGACAGCATAACCTACCTAGGAGGTAGGTAGGTTATTGATTTAAAAAAAAGTCAATATAACCCTCAACTGTAATGTAAAGGAATGATAAAATGAAGGTAATTCATAGTAAAATATGGATTTCATATGTGCATGCTCAGCTTGGTGCATTGTCTGGCATTAGCAAAGTCCAGTGCATGCACCGGTCATTCAGAGACTGCCAGCGTCACACCTGCAATGCAGATGGTCACAAGTGTGCTTTGACAATTAAATGTTATATGATTTTCTGACAGTCGGCATCAGTACCAATGTCTTGATAGGCATGGCTGTGCATGCCCGGAACCCCAGTACTTGGGAAGCTGAAATAGGATTGTGAGTTTGAGATAAGCCTGAGATCCTGTGTCAAAAATAAAAGAAAAAACTAATTTATTTTTGTTTCTATGTAACTGAATGTAGGAAATTCACTGTGTTGTGAGCTGTGCTCAGTCGCTGGATATTGATAGGTAAAATGAAAATGGTGTTCTGTGCTGGACAGATACCTACAAACAGATTTGTTTCCTAGGACCCTGGACACTTGAATCTTCAGTATTCCAAGGCTCTGGGCAGCCCAAAAAGGCCAGAACACCCCACCCAGTCTTTGTATCAGACGCTTGTAAAGATTTCTAAAAGGCCTGTTGGAGGCAGGAGGCCCTTCCCTCCTTGAGGCCCTCTAGGGGTCACAGATGGAACACCAGCCAGGCGATAGCACATAGGTCCTTTTGATGACCAGTGTTTATCTTTCTTTTTTTAATCTTCACTAGTTGCCTTTGTTAGCAAATTCCCTCATTACCACTGGCTCCTGAGGCCCCTGTTTGTTTGCTAACACAGGAGGTTTGCCTGGCTTTCTTGTACTGCTCCATCTGTTTAATCACTCAATATATCTAACCACTTGTGTGGATTTGCAGCTAGACACGATGGTTAAGTGTGAATTCATCTCCACCAGTCTTACCACATGGACTGTCAGCATCATCTGCAGTGTGGGGGCTGACAGAATTAACTGGATGCGAGGTCCACTCTCAGCACAGTTGATCTGCAGCAGACTCTGCTCTCTCCAGGGTACTGGAATGATGTATGATGTCCTCCCAACACAGCTCATGTTCAGAGAGCATGTGTGTCTGGAACTAGAAAACCTACCACATAGGGAAGCAGTGACTGCTCTCCCTCCCTTGTCCTTTAAGCTACAAGCCCGAGATTTACTAGGAGAGTAAGAGCAGTAGAGCTTTGGGCAGTAGCATGGCAGTTACCAGTGGTTCTCATGCTGCATTCCTTGCGGTACCAACAGGTCAGCCTCCAAGAGCTTGCTGAAAACACCAACGTAAGGCGTTCTGAGTCAGAAGTCCTCACCCTGGGCTTGGGACCCAGGCCTCTGGGTTGCGTCCCAGTGACTCTGATGCAAACAAATGTTTATGAGCCCCAGGTACAGGCCTGAGAGACAGTTACAGTCTTTTAAATTTTACTCTGAACAAGTTCCCTCTGCCCTCAATGGCTGGGCCTCAAGTCTAGCTGTCTGTCCATCATGGACATCCGGATAGTTTAAGAATACTTAAGACACTGAGTACCACATTATCAATGCAAGAATATTTCAGGAGGGCCTGACAGCTGGGTTCTGTTTTTAGGTTGGTTTTGCTTGTTTATTTCGACAGGATCCCATGTACCTCAGTCTTGCCTACATACTTGCTATATAACCAAGGATGACCTGGAATTTTTGATCCTCCACGTCCCCAGTGCTTTACTACCAAGCCTGGGTTTGTCAACTATATTTTTAGAATCTCTCCAGGGGGTGCCCAAAGCAGAGTGCGGTAGTCAGACCATCTCTCTGCTTGGGGGGAGCTGGGCCAGGAGAGGCAAGCTGATGGACAGGGTTACATTGTATGAGCAAGCAGGCCTCAAGGCAAACAGTGGGCCGTGCAGGATGATCCATCTTCCCTCCTCTGCTCTGTCACCTGCCAGTCTCTGCGGGTTTCAGGTCCTAGATGAGAGTAAGGGAGGTTCCTGTGGTGCTCTCCCAGCATGACTTATGGTGGACTCCATTCTTCACCTAAGAAGCTTGAGCCCACAGCTTGGGGTTTGTGCTCTTTTCTTCCCCCTCGCCTTACCAATGACTCAGCCAGTTCCCGCTTGTGCTACACTGATCTCAGCACCACAGGTCATCAAGGTTCAGACCTGTGGTGGAGCCTACATTGTAAAGCAAAAACTTCAGCCCTTTAAATAAGAGTATTTAGATCATTTATTCCTCATGAAATGACATCAGCAGAATCAAAGGGAAAACTCCTGGGACAGAATGTGCAGTTACTTCTCACGGCCTCTTCAGGCAAAAGCAGCGCCCAGCTGTCAACTTAGAGGGAGCTTTGTGCCAATGTCCCTTAGGGCTGGTCCCCAGCCAGGAGGAGACACTGTTTATATCTCAGAGGGGACAAAACAAAACACCTAAGTGCTCGGGTAAGGATTACCTCCTGGTGCTGTGCAAAGCCTTTCTGTTTACTTCAGACCCAGTAACTAGGGAAAGCTCGGAATTAAGGGAATTCATTAATTTGACCAACATCTTAAGATGAAAGGCTTTGCAGGACCACAGAGAGACTCACACACGCACACATGCACACAACATATACTCATCTCAAGAAGTTTATAACTGAGAACTATGGACCAAGTGACAAATGAAAGACGAGGCTTAGTAAAAGAGATGGAGAACTCATCTAGGCCACAAGCTCAGAAAAGGCTGCATGGCTAGAGCGGCAGTCTCTGAGCTTCCAGTTACACAGATGGGGCACCCAACATGAGCCTCTGGGCAGATATCACCCTCACCATGCCCTCTTCTGAGTGTACTTCTAAACTATCCTCCCCTGCCTTTCCTAGCCTCTGCATCCGCCTTATTTTTCTCTACAAGACTTATTTCTACCTGAATTGGTATTTTCTTCTTATTGGAAAACAATGTTGGTAAATTCCAGGAGAGCCAGGATTTTATCTTATGCTTATCCCTATATCCAACACCTGGAGTGCCTTGCGCACAGGACATGCAAGGGATTGAGTAAGTAAGTGGATGGACAAATAAACTCTTATCTCATAGGGCATCACCGG
Source organism: Cricetiscus sungorus (assembly GCA_030556225.1). Lineage (NCBI taxonomy): Eukaryota > Metazoa > Chordata > Mammalia > Rodentia > Cricetidae > Cricetiscus > Cricetiscus sungorus. The sequence goes on along the minus strand of JANBXA010000741.1, from coordinate 24,787,719 downwards.
AATCCGTTTTGCTGGAGGAGAGAAATGCTATATCAAAGCACAGGTGAAGGCTCGTGTCCCCGAGGTGGGCACTGCGACCAAGCAAAGCATCTCTTCAGAACTGGTAGGTACCAACACACACAACAGGTGACACTGAAGGCACCACCTTCTCCCTGGACAGGTTCATGACAAGTCCATAAACTCTTCTCTACAAGAAGAATGTATCTGTCCTGCTGACTCCAAATCTTTCTGGCATGGTGCAGCAGATTTAAAAGTTTGGGGAAGCTGTGTTCTAAAGTGCATTAGGTAGGGCAGCTGAGTGAGTAGAGGCATTTGCTGCCAAGCCCGACAGCCTGAGTGGGATTTCTAGAACTCACGTGGTAGAATGCACAAACCAGCTCCTTCAAGCTGTTTTCCAGCTTGCGCCTGTGTGCTGTGGCTACATATACTCTCTCACACACACTCTCTTACACACACAAATAAGTGTGTTAAGGGGCTTGGTTTTCAGATGGCCCTTATACATCCAATGTTAAATGACCATCAGACCAGTGATTAGAAGTTCAAAACAGCAGAGTAGTGATATCACACACCTTTAATCCCAGCACTCAGAAGGCAGATGCAGGTGGATCTCTGAGTTCAAGACCAGCCTGGTCTACAAAGTGAGTTCTAGGATAGCCAGTCTATACAGAGAAACCCTGTCTAAAAAAAAAAAAAAAAAAAAAAGTTCAAAATAAAGATTAAAATAAAGATTTTTTTTTTTGAAAGTCCAAAGTTAAACCTTCATTAAAGGGACTTCAAGATTTCAAGATGCTTTGTAGTCTCAGTGGCAAGAAATGTGGCAATTATTCCCCAAACAGTCTGGATAGCTAGTCACCCAGCCTCTTCCAGGAAGCTGGGGCAGAGCCCTCTTCCTGTAGCTATCCTCCAACACTGGGCTGAGATGTTCCTCTACAGGCCTTCCCTTTGGTTCAAGTCAGCTTAATGAAGCCATACAAACCTCATGGACAGTTTTTTAGTTTTTAAAGCAAGGGAATTGAGTCAAAGGCCTTGCCAGCAGGGCAAGCACTAAGCTATATCCCCATAATTTGTTTGTTTATTTATTTATTTATTAAAAAACAAAAAACAAAACAAACAAACAAAAAAGAGTCTAAGTTACTCAGGTTGGTCTTGAAAGCTTAGGCTAAAGTGGAACTCACTACATTGCCCAGGCTGTCCTCACACTCTACCCATTTTAAAAACATAATTCTTCCATTTGTTACTTGTGGCTTGCCTTTAAGCTTGGTATTTTGCTGGTTTCATATTACTGGCAATTGAACCTAAGGCCTCACACACACCAGGTAGTCATTGCACAAGCTAAACCTCAGCCCTGAACCAGATGGATGGATGGATGGATGGATGAATGGATGGATAGATAGATAGATGGATGGATTCATAGATTGATTTTACTTTAAGAGTTGCATAGTATTGGGTTGGAGAGATGGCTCAGAGGTTAAGAGAACTGGCTCCTCTTCCAGAGGTCCTGAGTTTAATTCCTAGCAACCACATGGTGGTTCACATCTGTAATGAGATCTGGTGCCCTCTTCTGGCCTGCAGACATGCATGCATGCAAGCAGAGCACTGTATATATAATAAATAAATCATCTTTTAAAAAAAAAAAAAAAAGAGTTGCATAGTGTCCCAGAAACACATTTAGTAATAATGTTTTCCATCTTACACTTTTAGGGCTTGCAAAGTAGTCACATCCATGACTGTCTTCCATCTGAGCTGTGGCTGGGATTGTGGAAGGAGACAGGTTTGGGAGTCATAAAACTGTAGATCCAAACCCCAGCTCTGACCCCAGCTCTGAATGTGGCAGTTCTGTCATCTTCAAACTGTTGCATACACACTGTGCCCGTGGCCTTGGACTGTTCTAGCAGGTGAATGGGAAGGCTGCCGCTCATAATTGCTAATTTTATTATGATCTTCTCTGAGCCTTCAGCATCCCAGAGAGGGAAGTGAATGGAGCGTCCAATCCCTGAGGGCCATGCAGGGAAACTGTGGGTAAAGGCAAAGCTGCCTGGAAACCACTTTGTTTGTTCCCATGGGAGCAGCAGCAGGCGATGTCTCAAAACAGAACAAAACACAAACTACAAACCAACCTGTGGGCTGTGAAAGCGAGCCGGGATGTCCTCTTCCTTTCCCTACCCAGTTACCCCAGTGTTCTTGCTGTAAGGTGGAGGCCAGACGCCTTGCACCATTCCCTCTCCCCGTGAGCAGCACTGCTCAGGGTCAGAGGCCGTGTGCTCTGCACGGACTCACAAACGGCAGCTGAAAAGGGCAGTGGGATCTCCTGTGCTGTGGCTCTTGGGCTTCTCTCCATTGCCCTGCGTTAGTGAAGCTCCACCCCTCCACAGTCCATGGCTGCTTCCCTCACGTGTGCGGTGAACTCAGTCTCTCTTTTCCTTCACCAACTCCCCCAGCTGTAAATCACCCAGCTCTGACCATGACTTCGTATCATGTAACTGAACATTTCTCTCTCTCTCTCTCTCTCTCTCTCTCTCTCTCTCTCTCTCTCTCTCTCTCTCTCTCTCTGTTGTGTGTGTGTGTGTGTGTGTGCATGCGCATACATGTGCAGGCTTGTGTGGAAGAGGGCACAGGACAACCTGTGGAAGTTGGTTTTCGCCTTCTACTATGTGGGTCCTGGGGATTGAACTCAGGTTGTCAGGTGTGGTAGCAAGTGCCTCTACCCACTGAGCCATCTCATTGTCTTTAATGACTTTTTTCTCATGATAAATACATGAAAATATAGAGATGAATAACACAGCTGCATAATCTAAATGCAACTAAGGTTAATGGTTTGGCGAATTTTGTGACCTGTGTCTGATAATCTTTTCAGAAATGTAATTGGCTATTACATGATTCTTGTTTTCACTTTAGTTCTAAATTGTAGGTTATAATGAATGAATGATAAACCAGCATATGATTATACTTTTTTCCTTTCTCTTTTTCTTTAGTTTTAGACAGGTTCTCATTATATAACCCTGGCTGTCCTCGAACTCATATAAATCAGGTTGGCCTGGAACTCAGAGATCTGGATCTGCCTGCCTCTGCCTCCCAGGTGCTGGGATTAAAGGTGTGTGCCACCATGCCCAGCTATAATTAAAGTCTTTCAGTCAAACATTTCAGGTACCTTCAATTTCAGATAATAGAATTTGAAAATAATTATTAACCCCTGCCTGGCAAATAGTTTTGCATTTTAATCTTTGCACTTGACTGTTAGACCAGAGTGGATTGTCTTGTGTTTTTGTTGTTTGTAGCAGAAAGTACAGTTGGGTAAGGCAGCCATGTTCACAGCTGTCAGTTGCAGGGGGCCCATTTAGGGCACCCTGCGCAGGTAGGAATGGGAGACCAGCAGCTGCAGACACTGGCTCGGTGGCAACATCTGTGACTCCATTATTATCATTTCTCTCCTTCCACCGCTAAGCGTGGTGATGCTGCACACCCTCTTCCCCACTTCTTCCCAGGACTTAGCAGGAACCGGGGAGTGTGCTCAGTAACAACAGTTATACTGGCAGTCAGAGACAGGGGGATTCCCTGGGAATTCTTCGCCAGCTAGCTAGCCCATGAGGAGCTCCAAGTCAGCAAAAGAGCCTGACTCAGAAAAAAGTGCCCGGGAAATGACATTCAAGGTTGTCCTCCGGCCTATTCTCTCTCCCTCCCTATCTAAATGAATAAATAAATCTTAAAAGTTGAACCCTGCCAACTGACCCCCAACTCACCTTTAATAGGGAGAAATAGGCCTCTCGCTGACAGCCACACAACATGCAACATATTCCATAGACCTCACTGCCTGACTTTGGCCACTGGGAAGCTTGAAGCAGCCAGTGTTCCTCTTTACAATGGACACACGGCTGCCTCCGACTGTACTGCAAAGAAAAAAGGGGAATGCTCCAGACTGACAACACTCTTGGCTCACAGGCTGCATCAAGACAACACTGCACTAGGGCCCTCCTCCCCAAACCCATCAGACCATGGCGGGGCAGGGGTATGTGCCACTCGCTCTCATACATTCTTCAACAGTGTTGTATAATTCTAAAAAGCTGCTGTGCTCAAAGAGCATTCATTGCCTGGACAGAGCCATTTAATTTAAGGTAATAACTGGATTACCTGAGTGTTACCTTCCTCCAATAACTTTAAGTTGCTTAATGCAACCATACGCCCGAGGGAGAAACACAAATGAAGTGTTGCTTTTGCCTAAAGTGAGGGAAAACATTTTAATTTCTCCAGCCTACTGCAAGGTAATAAATACATGAAAGGAGCAACCTGGCAAAAATAAATTTGTCTCCTGGGTTATCAAACCACCCTCAGCATCCCGCTGTAGAAGGAAATCCAAGGCTTACCTTTGAAATCTCAGTGGTGTGCTTGATGTGAGGAACATCTGAAATGTTTTGTTATAGCTGGGAAATGGAGAAATGGTTTATGTTAAACAATACTTTGAACTGGAGACATTAAAGAACCAATCACTTGCTTTTTTCATTGTTGTTTGGAAGCTGCAGAACAAAACCCCACAAGATTTTCACTTCAAATGCAGAGTTCCTCTATCCTTTATAGGACTTCAGGGTCTGTTCAATTGCATTTCCTCAAAAACATCTTTGATGGAAAATATCAGATTAACCTAAATCTCAAAGTTGGTATCAAGTAATTTTCACTTCGACTCAAAACACTTCTATTCACACTTCGGGGTTGTCCAGAAGTAGGGTGTTGGGGTGTGCTGGGTATGAGAGCCAGAGACTAGAGCCTTAAAGTGTGCATGCATTGTGTGTGCACACAGAGCTGTCATGGTGTGCACACACAGAGCTGTCATGGTATGTGCAACACACAGAGCTGTCATGGTATGCACACACAGAGCTGTCATGGTATGTGCACACACAGAGCTGTCATGGTATGTGCACACACAGAGCTGTCATGGTATGTGCACACACAGAGCTGTCATGGTATGTGCACACACAGAGCTGTCATGGTATGCACACACAGAGCTGTCATGGTATGTGCACACACAGAGCTGTCATAGTATGTGCACACACAGAGCTGTCATGGTATGCGCACACAGAGCTGTCATGTATGCACACACAGAGCTATCATGGTATGTGCACACACAGAGTTGTCCCCAGCTTTGCGTAAAGCAAAGCAACCCTTTAGAAGCGGCAACCTCCAGCACCCTCTGCTCACAGGTGTTTTGTTTTTACAGGAGGGCAAGATCATGCCAGTTAAAGATGAAAAAAACTCTCTTATCTGGGTGGCCATGGACCAGCCTGTGAAGGACAACAGCTTCCTGAGTTCTAAAGTCCTTGACCTCTGCGGCAACCTCCCTATTTTCTGGCTCAAGCCTATGTATCCAAAAGGTAAAGTTTTAAGTTTTTGTAATAGGGCTTGGAATTCTCCGTCTCTCTGGTTCTTAGAAGCCCCCTCCACTGTCTCCTGGTAACTTGGGACAGTTGTTGGGGGGGTGGTGGACCTGGCCTGCAGGAAGGGAAGGCACAGCGGGGCTAGCTGGAAGCAGGCAGAAGACAGAGCATCTCTGCATACCTGTGGCTTTATTTATTATACCCCGGCTTCTTCCTGCTCTGCCTCTTAATCTCCGGTGTTTGCGCCTTCCCATTTTACGTTTCTTTATTCTTAAAGCATAGCATCAGGAGACTAAAAAGCTGTCATGCTATGGATGCTTTATTATATTCAAACCTAGAATTATGGGACAGCCAAAAGCTGCTGTGGGGCATAGGCTGAGATTCCTCAAGTTCAAGGCTCCAGCATCGGCATACAAAATCAGAGAAAAGAAGTGCAGGGCCCTCCTGAGTGAGGCTGGATCACACCTTTGACCCATGCCCTGGTGACAAACCCAGCAGGCCTCACTCTTCTCTCATGCCCAAAGGGCCTCACACGTCACTTCCACCATGGCCAGCACACTGGTCTCCCTAAGACTACTTTGTAGTTGTGGCTCAGGTGGAAAGGGAGGCTTTCTCCTTGAACACAGAACACAGGCTGCTTTCAGAAAGGTTTTATTGAATACTAGAAGACGGCAATCAGGAAATGGAGAAAATGCAGGCATTAAATCCATTAGGGTAAGTGGAGCGCCATTTAGAGAGGAAAGAACAGATCACCTTAGAAAAAGAAAGAAAAAAAGGCAGTTCTGTGGGTGGACGGTGGTGATAGTACTAACAGTGGTGAGTGTGCTAAATGCCCGGAACTGTGTGGCTGAAACCACCAAAGAGAGCTGGGCCTGGTGCACTAGGAAAGCTGATCAGTTGAAGCCAATCCTCAGCTACACAGTGGGTGAGGCCAGCCCATGCTGTATGATACCCTGTCCATTGCTATACTTGCTCTGCCACAATAAAATAATCCCCTACCAGGCATAGAAAGATTACATTTGTGATCCTACCATGACTGATTCTCATCTTGCTCCAGAGTCTGAAGGTGGCTACCCTCAGCCCACACCAAGTAATGCCATGTCATACCTGGCAGAGGGTTGAGAAGGACCCTGATGCCATGGGCCTCGGTAAGAAACGATGTGCCAAGACCGTAGAGCTAAAGCAAGGCCACAAGAGCACTCATGGCATTCCTGCCATCTCTGTCCTTGTATCCCAACCCTATGGCCACATGCCACTTTTCAGTCCCCACTCCTGTCATCTAGCTGGGCCTTTTCGCCTTCTCACCCAGAAACATTATCTTTTCCATTCAAGACTGGAGTTGCCCACACTACTACTGTATGAAGCTTCTTCCTGATCTCAGGGCAACCTCAGAACTAGCTGGAGTTCACTCACTCATTTACAGAGTATAATTTACAAAACTGCACTCATGAAGGCCTATTCTGTGCCATGTAACTTCGCCTAGGTCAGTGGACAGCAATCAGTGGTCAGCAGGTAATCTAATTGCTGAGCCTCAGGTCCCAATAAAAAACAATTAAAAATGAAACAAAACAGACAAGCAAACAAACAAAAACAAACAAACAAAAAACAAGGTAGATGGCTCCTCAGGAACAACACCCAAGAATAACCTCTGACCTACACGCAAGCACATTCGCATGCAAAAAAAAAAAAAAAAAAAACAAAAACAAAAAACAAAGCAGCTGTAGGGGACAGGAAGCAGGGGTGGCAACCAGACAAATGGCAGGTGAGTGCTATCACCCTTGGAAACAAACTCATTAACTTATGTCTAAGATGTTCCCTTGACCATCTTAACATAAACACATTAAGATCTTAAAAACTCGGTTAACACACTACCTATACAAGAATTACTGGAGGTGTGGACTGGAGGTACAGCTCAGTGATAGAGTGCTTGCCTGACCTGGTACCCAGCACCATTAAAAATAAATAAATAAATTATATATATATAATTTATTTATTTATATGTATGTATATCACAAATGGAGACTATAAATACCTCAAATTAGCAAATGACTAAATAAATGTTGGCACATGCATAGGATTATCATAGGCATTAAAATGAATTTCCCACGAATCTGTGATAAATGCAATTGTATTTTATGATAAAGAATCTCTCCTATGATGTCCAACTCCCTGTCTGGTTCTAGTAAATGTCTCGCTGACTGCACATTGGCTGTTGAAGACAGGTCATGAGTGTCACACAGCTGGATAATCAAAGGTGGATGGTAGGTAGACAGAGGCCAGAAATGAATGCCCAACGTCCTAGAGCAATAAACTTGGCCCTCATTTAACCTTTACCAACAGCTGTAGATATAACTATGCATACTGCCAAGATCCAGAGAAAGAAACTGAGATAAAGAGAGACTAATTTGCCTGAGGTCCTTCAATTAGCTGAGTGATATGAGCTGATTCGGGTCTCCTTGGTGCTTCTCCAACTATACTATTCATGGAATCTACCTATGGCTTCAAAGCACATCTTAGTTCTCATAAATAACAAATTATAAGAATGTTACCTAACATTTGTATGCTTATTATATGCCAAGTCCCTTAGATAGTTTTCATTAGCCCTATCATTATCCCATGAATGAAATAACTACTAGCTCCATTTTAGACAAAATGAAAGCCCAAGGAGCCTCTACAGCAAATGCTATGTGGTACTTTCCATCTCTGCTGCTCACCCGTCAGCTACACTGAAGGATATATGATGAGATGGCTAAACAGAGGGCTGGGGTGGAAGCCAGGGTCCCTACCGTGTCCTTGCTGTCACTCAGTTTGTGATCTTGGCAAGCCACTTGGTCTGTACCTTGATGCCCTCATACATAAAAACACCTGATTTTTCTAGCCCATGGGATTTAAAAATAATAATTAACCAAAACAGTGTCTAATTTGAAAATGTGAAGCTTTATATCTATTTAATCGATTAGGAGTACATAGATCTGCAGGTTATAGCATACTTGATCAGCAGTGGTTTCAACATACAAGCACTCTTGTATATTTACTGTCCAAAGACATAAGGTATAATAAGAATTTTGCCATTAGTGTCCACCCTATGACCATCAAGTCTTCTTTTACCTTAACATTTTGCTCCCTGTAGCATGCTGCCTTATCCTGTGTGCTTATTTGTCAATTCCTAATTCTAGATAGCACATGTATGTCTAGGAAAAACACACAGAAACAACAATTTCTGTTCCCTCTAATTAAGGAAGTAAAAGCTTCCACCAGGTGATGGTGGCCGCTAGCCAGTGGTGGCACCTTTAATCCCAGCACTCAGAAGGTAGAGGCAGGAAGACCTCTGTGAGTTTGAGACCAGCCTGGTCTACAAGAGCTAGTTCCAGGACAGCGTCCAAAGCCATAGAGTAACCCTGTCTTAAAACAAACAAACGAAGGAAAAAAAAAAGCTTTCCCACACTTAGCACTAACCTATTCTGCTTTGTGTCTCAGAGTTAGAAATAGCTTGCCTGGCCACTCCTCACTTCAAAGAAGGCAGAGAAAACCAGTAATATTTTACTTGCTCAGTTCCTATATTGAAGTGAGGAAAAGAAAACAGGGCCTGAGAACAGAGGTTTGTCAACCAAATTCCAGTGTTTGCTCCAGTCAGTCTTATAAAATTGAATGGGAAGCTCATACCTGTGGTTATCACTCTAAAATGCAGATCTAATTGCCTTATTCATGTTAAGGAATTAACTTGCAGAAAATTTTGCAGAAAACCAAAGAGAGAGAAGAGACGTAGTAAGAAACATTGCTCCCTCTACCACAAGAAGACCACACAGTGAACCACGAGGTAACCCAGGCCCCAGAAGACTGAGGAATGAAACCAGGCCCAGTGTTCAGGACGACGAGGAACCTTTCAATCCCAACAATCCTTACCATGTGCGTACCAGTGTTTTCATGTCACACTCAAATACATTAAATGTAATGCTGAAAGTCTATTTCTAAGTGAGGTTTTCTATATCTCCATCTATGTGGTGCAAATTCAAAGATGATTCCCATGCTGGTTTTTATTGTTGTTTTGTTAGAAGGAAAATCTATGAAAATAAATCCTACCAGGAACCTGATGGTTTAAAATGTTCCCAAGAGTGTGCCCTCGAGGCAGCACGCAGAACGAAAGCGTTCTCTTCCCTGCTTATATCGACTCTGCTCATCCATTCAGCACACATTTGTTAAGTTTCCTGACCTTTCTCAGGCCCTGTTCACAGACAGGCAACTGCTACTTGTGTCCCTCAGGGCTCATATCCTAGAGAAGGGATAGACTCCCTCACACCCAAGTGACAACACTGAGCTGAAAACTGAGATTTGTGCTAATGGCACTGACCGTATTAAAACCCTAAACCTTCTAAGAAATACTTAATGTTTACCATTACTACACTTTGCAGAGAACAAAAATAGAATATTTGTAGCTTTTTACATAATAAGCACACGTTTTAAAATAATAATAGAAATGTACAGTGAAATTGAGTTTCCAAAACCTCCCATCCCAGACATCTTCCCCATAACAGCTTATTAACAACGACTATGTGTCCTGTTCTTTTGCAGGAGTTCACACAGGGAAAACACACCTTTTCAGAACAAAAATTCCAGCCTGCTTTCCAATTAGAATATAGTATTTTGGGAAGTGTTCTGTCTCTCTGATACTGTACCACATTCAGTAAATGGCTTCTATCCAGTTAGCAGTATCCTAACATAGATAGGCAAGTGAAGTGCTGAAACTTAACTAGTAAGGCTTTGGAGGGAGTAAAGAATCTCCCCCTCATCTACTACTGCTAATGTTGTTGTAGTTCAGCACCTAGGTGAGGTGACCTAGGTGGGGCAGATATTCTCCATGGTGGAAGTATGTCCTTAGCATAAACACCAAAGCATAGTTCTGATGCATCTATGTAGATACGGATTGTACATTTTACTGGAGATTGTCAAACTCTTTTCCAAGGAATACACCATCTATGTGTCTGTGAGAGGTAATGGAGGGTCCCATTTCCTCCCAAACTTTTCTGTACATATGGAACGGCAATTCAGGGGCGACTGAATCCAAACCTAATGCTTGCTAAATATAAACCCTACCACTGCCTCTACTCTCCGGTCCTATCAAACTTTTTAATCTTTGTCACTCTCTTGGGTGAGGTATAAGTAATGTCTTCTGCCTATTTATTTTGCCTATCTTTAATTACATGTAAGGTTGAACACCTTTTCACACACTAAATCAGCAATTCCTAACCTGTGGGTCAGAGCTCTTTGGGGGATCCCTAAGACCATTGAAAACGCCATAATTACATTTCACAACTGTAGCAAAATTAGTTATGAAGTGGTAATGAAAATAACTTTATGGTTGGGGCCACCATAACACAAGGAGTTAACAATATTACAGGGACAGAGCATTAGGAAGGTTGAGAACCACTGCACTAAAATATTTCTGTCTCCTTCCCCGCCCCCCAAGCCGGCTTACTCAGTCCTACATTGCTTCACATATTACAAACATTTTCTAGTTTTTCATTTTAGACTAACGTATTTTAGAAGGATTTAGAGCAAAAGGTATTCTCTAAATAACCCAAGGCTTATCAGAAAATTCAGAACACCATAGTACTTTATTCCCTAAGCTCAAAGAATAACAAGAAATATAATCTAAATAGGCAAACAAAATTTAATATAGCTTATTCCCCAGGTAGCAGGGCTAGATGAATTTGTTCAAGGTCTGAAGCTATCAGGCACTTTACAGAAGGGATGTGACGTGTCTGTCCTGGCTACAGATTCCAGTAATCCACATCCCTTGAAAACTCCAATTATGTCAACCTTTTCCTTTATCATATGCTGCTGAGCTTTAAGCAAAAATACTGAAGCATTTTCCTCAAGGTCTGTCCTTCACTCACTCCTCTAAGGAGAAACCCTGGAGCAACAGCAGGAGCTTCCTCCCAACATGTTCATCCTAAGCCTCTGCCCAACCCCCTGAGGAGACACCCCCCTAACTCTTCCACACCTCTACCCAGAGAAGTCAGAGCTGCAATGGACCAGCTATCTGCTTTGTCCTAAATGAGCCTATCTCGGGAGATAAGGAAAAGCAGTCTGAAGAATGGAAGAATGGGCTGACGTAGGCATCCTGAAGACAGGATCTGAACAGAGCCTCAGATGGTGTTTGGGGATTGTTCCTTCTGTTAGGTTTGACAATGGCAGTGAAGGTGTATAATAGCCATTCATTCCTTTTAGAAATACTTTCTATTTACGACTGAAATGTCACAATACTTTCAATCATCCTTAAATTTGCACCAAAATCCTCCTTCCAGTGCTACAAAGGAGAAAAATCAAGTAAACTTGACAACAGGTTAGCAGCTGTCAGAATAAGCAAGTATACTGATGCTCCATGAAGGTTTTCCCACTTTCAAGAAAATTAACTGTCCTCACATTGACTAGACTTAAAAAGCAGCAACAAACCAACTCACAGGACAGAGTCAACTACCTCCAGGACTGGTGCTGAGATTAGAGAATTTAAAACTATAGTCCTGACATTCAAGAGGTTGAAGCAAGGACTGCTCCAAGCTCAAGGTCAACTTAAGCTACAAACTGAGTGCAAGGCTAACCAGGGTGAGTGTGAGACTCTTATGACTCCACCAATGCCCTAAGTTAAAAGTGTGTGGGGGGGAATCTTGCCAGTATATTCAATGCATATTTAAAAACATACAGAAACCCGCCCTGTAGATCCTTGAAAAGATAAACCAGATATAAATGGAGCAGAGGGCAAGTCCCTTCCTGTATCACAATCTGTCCAGCAGTGGCCTTCTACTTCATTGTTACGATGTTTAGGAACACTGGAGGCTGCTTCTTCCCCACAAGACAGCATCTCTGTTCTGCTGCTGACAAATAGGCAGGAGAAAGTAAATGACTCAGCAGCCTCGACTCTGGAACTGAAATTCAGCCTGGCCCCAGATCAGTTGAGTTTAAAATGTGCACCCAAGAACTCTGGGAGCCATCACCACAGGAAGACACCAGTGTCCACTGAATTAAAATTGGCAGTCAGAATGCTCCTTTTGATCATAATGCTTTCTTTTTGTACTCTTATTTAAAACAGTGAGTTACTACTGATGGCTACCATAGCTCCTTACAGGCATGGAGGAACTTCCATTAAAATACCACACAACTTTCTGCTGGTGACAGGCTAAGTAGGCAAAGGTTCCTTGGTGTCAGAAGGAATTCTGAGTGGTGGCTCAAGTTTGAAAACAAACAACTGATTGTTCTGAATCTTATTTTAAAATACTAGGCATGCTGTAACCTTCTCATTAGGAAGAATAAAATAACTGTCTTTTAATTCCCAGCAGCAGGAAGGAGAAAGCATGACATTTGACCCCAGACTGGACCACGAAGGAATCTGCTGTATAGAATGCAGACGGAGCTACACCCACTGCCAGAAGATCTGCGAGCCTCTGGGAGGCTACTATCCATGGCCTTATAATTACCAAGGATGCCGTTCAGCCTGTAGAGTTGTCATGCCGTGTAGCTGGTGGGTTGCCCGCATCTTGGGCATGGTGTAACTATTTCATCTATCAGGTACTGTCAAGCAAGAATTAACTTGAGAGTTGACAACCAAAGACATATAAAGCATGTTCTTACCAACGGACCACAAAGTATTTTATATACAATGAGAAATATTATCCTAAACAATGCAACAGAACCTCTCAACTGTGTGAAAAGTACTGAAAGGGTAGTTTAAGTCTACAATTATTATTCCTTTACTATTTGCTTTGCCAATAAAGCCTCTTGTAGTCTTTAAAAGTTACTTTTGGAATAAACATGGAAAGTTATTTATAGTTTGTCCCAGATCTGTCATATACTTGAATTCCTTTTAATCAAATCATGATTGAAATCATCCCAATGGTTCTATTGTTCATAGGGTAATGTTCTTAATCTTCACTGTTATTCCCAGTCTTGCAAATATGCCCAGAGGGCAACCCCTAAAAAACAAACAAACAACAACAACAAAAACACCTCAAAGAATTGGGTGAAAACCTAAAAGCAAATATTACTATTTTCAATGTGGTACTTCATGTGAAGTTATTACCTATAATTCCCATGACAAGTGATTAATAAGAGGCAACACTACATTAAGTCACCTTCCAGGAAGGAAGCATTAGGATAAAGAACAAAGCACAGGAAGGTAAATCAGACACACAGGGAAGAACTCCTGTCCGTTGTTTCCAACAGAGCCACGGAGCAAGAAGCGCCATAGTCTTACCTTTGTCATACACATCAGTCTGCCAGTGGAGTCCAATTACCAGCCAGTTACTCTCCTAGAACAGGTCTGGTGGAGCTGCCTGGCAGTCACAGCTGAGGAGGAATAGCTTACTAACTTATGACATAAAGGAAACAAGCTGTCTTCAGAAACGACAATGTTAGATCAGGAAGATACAGAAGTATTTTGTAATTGTGACATTTTAGCTTTTAATCCTGTAATGAGAGAGAGAGAGAGAGAGAGAGAGAGAGAGAGAGAGAGAGAGAGAGAGAGAGGAGGGAGGAGGAGGAGGGAGGGAGGGAGGGAGGGAGGGAGGGAGGGAGGGAGGGAGAGAGGGAGGGAGGGAGGGAGGGAGGGAGGGAGGGAGAGAGAGAGAGAGAGAGAGAGAGAGAGAGAGAGAGAGAGAGAGAGAGAGAGAGAGAGACTGAGACTTTCCTCAGGGAAATATTTACCCAAAATTCTGATTATGACCAAAGGGTCTTAATGCCAACGTGCTCTCTTTTTGAACAAACCTAAGATACAGAATTTGCTCAGCCTGGCTATCAAATGCTTCCCTTAGTGGGATCAACATTGGTACCTGAAGAAGGATGAAAGAATGTAACGAGTATGTTCTCCCATCAAAAGAACACATGTGCAACCACTTCCTGGCCATGCTGTTCAGGCAGATGCTTTCTACAGCCGTTAGTCAACTTTAATGTTTAAGGTGGGTGCTTTCCTATTAACCAAGCAAAACATGGGCAGTATAGTTCTACCCATGCTCACACATCCACAGAGCCCAGTAATTTGCACTGGTTCTACAAACAAGTTCAAAGAGATTAAAGCCATCCCGAGAAGCAACGGGCTCCTTGGAGAACACCTACTTGGAGGGCTTTGTGTAAACAAAAGCCAGCCTGTGAAGAGAGAGAAGGGCTGCTCCAAGGGGAGTAAGTTTGGAAAAGGCAGAGGCATGGTGCTGCATGGGACAAACTGGATATGGAGCACTTCAGTAGGAAATGTGAAGAAAAACAGCCAGAAGCCACACCTTACAGGATGTCAACTTGATACACACAGAAGTGGGAACCAATGTGATTCTAGGCAAGGACATGGCTGGTTAGGTTTTCCTGTCAGGTCAATCACTTGAGTAGTGTTCCTGAGAATCCTGAGTCCAGAGGTGAAAGGGGTAGCTCAGCAAGGAGCACATGTGTGTTAAAACAGAAAGCTGTTCCTGCATGACACTTCCTTTTTAAAGTTCTACCAGATGGAAGTACATGAAGTAGATGAAAACAGAAAAAGTTCTACCAGTAGAACCTTTAGATGAAAATAGAAGTGGATGGTTTAGTTTTTACAGATGAAGATCATTGTTATAAAACCAAATATACATCCTCTATTGACTCTAAGCATGTCAATCCCAAACTATAAATACAGCTGACTTTTGCTATATTGAATTTTGACTGAAACATATCAGTGTGTGCAAACACTTGTTTTGATGATGCCTTAATACTTTAGACACTTACCTCTCAGTAGTGGTGTAAATTATTACTCCTAGGACATCATAGGCTGGTTTACAAGATTCTAATGTGGCCCAGACAGTACAGTGGGCTAATTCAGTCTTAGATGTGGCAGGTGTCAATGGGCACAAAAGAAATAGAGAAAAGGTTTCACTTATGTAGCAGTATGGGCACATATAACTTATACTACTTAAGTATGCCAAACTGCATTGCAGCCCAACTTGTAGACCTCATCCCTACATCCCTTCTACCACCTCAAATAATTCTAACATTGAAAAGATACACTAAAATTATTCAATCCACTCAACCATTTATTTTACATCAGCTTTTATTACAGTGAAATACAATCTCCATGTTACAAAACACAAATGCTTTGAGTGGCTTGTTTCTGTATGAGCTGGCTATATTGATTAGTTCAATAGTGTGTACTTTATAGAAATGACCACATTTTTAAAGTTAACTGACTTATTAGTGGGTAGGAAGGAACTGACAAAACCTACATGCATTGCTAGTTTTGATAGTATATCACAAACATGAAATTGCAAATCTGAGCAATGTCACCAATTTTAGCAAAAAAAAAAAAAAAAAAAGCAAACCACTTCATATGCATAGTGTTTTGGTTATGAAGGAAAGCTTGGTTGCTTGGTTGTGTGTGTGTGTGTGTGTGTGTGTGTGTGTGTGTGTGCTGCGCGCGCTCGTGCGTGCTCATGCTCATATTCTACATGAATATACAAGTGTGTTTCATTTTGAAAAAAGATCCAATATTAGAATCAAATTTATAGAACAAGTTAACTTCATCTAACTGGAGGAACTGTCATGGGTTTTATGTAAACTGTTTATATTCAAATGTATTTAATTCCATTTTTAGATATTTAATTGAGAATATGCATATATATACATACATATATATATTTATATTTGTGCATGTATAATCTAAGCTTAGCAAATAGTTAACACTATTTTCCAAGACACTTATGTCATTAAACCCTTTTCACACCTTAATTATTTTCACATAAAAATATAGGAGTCAGTCCTGTATGGTACTATATCTTACCACCAGGAAGACTGGAAATAATAAACCAACACAATGCTAAAGTTGCTCCTTTGTAAACATTCTCTTCACCCATGATTCCAACAACTGGCTTGGAACCCCAGAAAACTGCCACACACATACCCTCTTTTTAAATCCTTTTCTGTAGATAGTTACAGAACTCATAAAAGCAACAAAACAGACTGGAAGAAATAGGCACATGTACCTTTTAAGCTGACTTGATGTGTGCAAGTTTACTTGCAATTATTTTTCTGAAATGTGACTACTTTGGCTTCCTATCTGTCTGCATTCCAAGTTGTGGTTATTTGCTAGCAAATAACTTTCTTTTCAAATGCCTATATTTTTAATTAGCCTACATTATTACTTATCATTTTATATTGAGTTTGACTTACACTGACAGTCAAAAAATTTGGAATAGTCAAGCATGAAATTTCTCTTAGCAGGGCATAATGATGCCAAATATAACCAGCTAGTTTTTCAGATTTTTAAAATAAGATTCCAAAAACCAGGATTGGTGCAATGTCTATAACCACAGCACTGAGAGGCAGAAGGATTGCTTAAAAAGACAGACAGACCAAAAAAAAAAAAAAAAAAAAAAAATCAAACCAAACAAACAAAATCTCCTGCTATTAACTATAAAAGCAGTAAAAACAAACAAACAAACCAACCAATATAAAGGATCTCCATGGATATGTTACCATACTCCTACTCAGCCTATTCAACCAGCATTCACAATTTAAAATAGTCGTATAGGCAGTAACAGAAACAGTGCCTCATTACGAATCAGGGGCATGCTCATCTGTTGCTCTCTGTTCAATTTAAATATAAGGCAGTGATAAACGTGTCCTTCCTAAATCCCTACCACTCTGACTACAATGAAAGGTTTCCTTTCATTGTAGTACTGGACACTGATTCAGTGACTTCATCCTAAGGTCTGCAAGGCTCAAAATAATCACTGAGCAACTCTCCTTCTACCTTATAAAAACAAACAGAAAATCTTCAATGTCATTGGGAATTGAATCCAAGGCCAAAAAAAAAAAAAAAAAATCCTAGGAAAGTGCTCTACCGATAACATATACCCTCAGTCCTCATCTTTAAAATATAAACAAGTGCTTCCTTGCATGTATGTATGGTTGGTGCCTGGGGAAGCCAGAAGAGTGCATGTGATCCCTGGAACTCTACACAGGTGGTTGTTAGCTGCCATGTGGATGCTGGTTCTCTTCAAGAGCAGTTAAGTCCTTTTAGCCCTCAGCCCTGCCATTTACTTTCTATTAATAGAAACCAAGTTCTTCAAAGCAATATCCTTTTGCTTTTCTCAGATGACTAAGAGACACCGGAGGTGGCTAATGTAACCTCAATTGTTCACCTTCTCCATTACTAAGTCCACTATATACCTCTCCTAAGGTCATCTGCTTCCAAACCAGCAGCTCATTCAAATTACAGATCACTACATAACCCCAGACCTAACACTTAAAACCTTCTACACTACACTAAAAAACAAAACCCCACCCCCACCCCAAGTCTTCCAGGTAAATTCTATCCTAATACTGTGCAAAGCATCTTCCCAATTTTGAGAAACTATGATGTCACCAAATAGTTAAGTGAGTTAAGAGTCAAGAACTGTTATTGGGGGTGGGGGTGGGGCTTTGAAAACACTTGGGAGGGGGAACACATCTGTAAACAAAAGGTTTGGACAAGACCATATTTAAGATCCACTCTAGCTCTAGAATTCCCCATCCATTTTTCTTTTGTCTCCTCATCTTGACAGGCAGGAATGCAAATATATGGTTACGGCTAAGGGAATGAGAGATTTCAAAACTACCTTTAATCTTAGCAGATGGTCCATAGAAATGTGTTCTGCTGATCTGGTTTTAACAAAACCATTAAATACAAAATTCTACACCACACTTATTCTTAAGGCCCTGTTCACAACCAGCCATCCCATATAATCCAATCTCATCTCCATATTTATTTTGCTGTACTCTACTTACATTCTAAAAGAACTGCTTTGGTAGGCAAAGATTACAATTGTGATATCACTTGTGATTTGGTGTATACGGAAGGACAGAAATGAGTACTAGATTGGGTTTCCTCAAAATACACCATAAAGCAAATTATACTGTCATTCCTGATAGATTCACAAATCCTAATTTTTTTCCATCTTTGTCACGTTAACATTTATTGTCATTCCAAACACTTTTTGTACTGATACTTGGGCGTGTGTAGTGTAGCGTGGGATCTATGGGCTCATTTTCTGAATGTGCTCACTGTTGCAGCTGCACAGACACCTCAGCACATGGCAAACACATCAGGCAGCCTCCAGCTCTGGCACTTATGCTGCAACACCAGATGTCATGGAACCCAGGCCGGCTAGGAAATCCCAGATCCTCTGTAATCCTAGTACTCAGAAGACTGAGGCAGGAGAATTGTCTCAAGTTCAAGTATAGTTTTAGACCATGTTAACACCAGGCTGGCTTGTACTACACAGCAAGATCTTATCTGGGAGGGAGGGAGGAAGAAGACCAAGTTCACAGAGCAGCACACCCCCACCCCCACAACATCAAACCTGTTCATCTTCACTACTGTCTTGGGTGCACAAATTATGTCTTTGTTTGTTTGTTTTGTTCTTTTTGTTTTTTCGAGACAGGATTTCTCTATGGCTTTGGAGGCTGGCCTAGAACTAGCTCTTATAAACCAGCCTGGTCTGAAACTCCCAGATATCCACCTGCCTCTGCCTCCCTAGTGCTGGGATTAAAGGCGTGTACTACCAATGCCCAGCAGGAACTCTGTGGAAACTTACAAGCTTCCGTGATCTGAAATAAGGAAACAGAAGTAGTACTTTGGAATAGACACATTCCGGCAAGTCTGGCTCATTTTTCAAAATTCCTTTGACAGAAACACAATGTACTTAGGTACATTTTATAATGCTTTTAGTCTTACATTAGGAAGTCCATTTACTCTAACAAAATCCTGAATCTCAACAATGTGAAGCAAATGTAGTTAACTGATAAGCATCTCTATATAATATCTTTAAAAATAATACCAAATATAAAACTCTTAAAGCTGAATGATAAAAATGATTTGTTTATTCACAAAATATTAGTTATAACTTCTAAGGCTCTAGATCTTATTTAATAAGGGACTTAAGATATAACAGGCTTAAAACTGGGTGACTCAGGCATTAAAAGCACTTGTCACTCCCAGGTTTTGTTTACCAGCACCCACAGGGGCCCAGGCTCACAGTGTCTGTAACTCTATTTCCAGAGGATCTAATACACTCTTCTGGCCTCTGTGATGCCAGGTGTATGTACATGTAATCATACATACACTAAAATAAAAGTCTAAACAATTGAAAATTAGGAAGTGAAAGAGATTTGGATTCTTGTATAGCAAGTCTCCTTCCACTTAGGATCAGCGACACTGAAAAAAATAAGAACTCCACTCTAGCAAGAAGTCAATTTCACCTTTCTCTTTGGCTCTCAAGAACAAGGAAGTAGTCTGCAGCTTTATGTAGGCAGAACAGATTAGAACTCCAACAACACAAACACAGTAAGCCAAATACAGTGGTGTGAACCAGTAATGCCAGTGGCCAGCATTTAGCACACCAGAAGGAGAGGTGGAAACATCAGAAACTCACAGGAAGCTTCTCCTACGCTCCAGTGTGCTTCCATAGGCCATTAACAAAGAGCCTGCACTGCAACTGTACAAACTCTCTTAATACTGCACATCAAAGGGCTAACAGGAAGGAGCCAAATCCCTACACCTTCTACAGATGAATGAAATGCTTGCCAACTTGTTTCTCATTCATTTTACCATAAGCTCTGAGGATACAAAGGAGCATCTTGCCATGAAAATGTCAGTGAGACCTAACAGAACACAGACCCACCGCTAGGCTGTAAAGGCTAAAATAATGATGCCAAAGCGCCGAGTCACCTGTGCTATATGCACACGTATACTTTTTGGTTTCAAAACTCTTTAGTCCAACATTCAACCATTTTTGTAACTTTTTCCTAAATGTTAGCCTTCTCTCAGTTATAGTATAAACTCTAAAAGTGATGGTGTCTTTTCATTTTTATTATACTTAAAGAATCTACAGATCTCAAGAACAAAATACTAAACACATGCATATTAATTTACACTCAAGTAGCAAAACAATCATATGGCAAAAGGGGAAGCCATACAGATAGACTGCTCTAGGCCTTTCTTGGCCTCCGCTTCAGATTATAGAGTTAAATCTGTGTGGTGCTAAACTTCCAGAGTCTACGCTTTATTCCACAATTTGGGGAGTAGAATCAAAATCTCGGTGCAATTACAAATACTCATAAAAACCAAATGAAATTCTATGCAGTAACTTCTCAACATTCTCAGTAAAAACTTAAAATTGTATTTATAACTCATTCAAAAGCAGCTCTTAAAAGTAAATACAACACTGAAGTTGAAAAATGTATGCCCACAAAAAGTTGCCAGGTCTCATAAATTATTAACAGAACACTGCATAAAAAATAAGGCAATTACCCAAGATGTCATTAAAGATTTCTCCACTCCCATAACTAGACAGAGCTGATCTATCTAGGAACAAACGACATTTCATTCAGTTTCAGAATGTGTGAAATCCTTACGGACAGAAGTGATAAGATGTGATTGTCACTCTTTAGAATACTTGCAGGAAAATCATTTCTAGAGCACAAAGAGGCAAAGATGTTTAATCTCTCAAAAAGATATTGTTCAAAATTCAAGAATGTGATAAAGCACACAACTGGCACTCGTGAACAAACGTACTCTGCGATAGCAAATTCATTTATTTAGTACTGTTTCCATTCCATATCATCAGGAGGGTTGATTTCAACTTTCCTTTTACCTACATCAGACCAGTTGGTACTCAAGACTGTACCACCAGACTCCATCTGCAATTAAAAAAAAAAAAAAAAAGGTTCATTCCTGCATTGAATATCAAAACACAATTTTCCTCAAAATGGACCAAACATACCCTCACCCTCCCCCAAACATAGGCACTAAAGATAACAACACCTGACCAAAGACAACCCTAGAGTAATTAGGTAGGCAGAGCATGTGCACATACAGTGCCATACTAAGGACCATGAACTCTGCTAATTAGTAGAGAAGGCATCATGTGGAAAACTCACCTTCAAAAGAAAATAAAATCCCTTCCCTCAAAATGACATTTTTTTTTTTAATGAAGACAATAAAAGACAGGCAAAGCAAATAAACTTTCTAACCATTTAAACAGAATTTTAAGGATCTCCATTTAATGCTCCCTCTTTCCCAAACACACTCTAATTTTTCTTCTTTTAATTAAGGTACATACAACAGAGGTACACAAAGTCAACATCCTGTGAACTGGTTATCTATTTATAAGGCAGTGAACGTACAAGCCACCAAAACCACCAACAATCCTAGCATGTGCATAGAGTCATACACTATATAAAAATGTTTTGGTCAGCAATGAACTACTCTTAACAATAGTGAAATAGTGATGTCATAAGATTACAACACAGCTGAAGAATGTGGGCTGCCTAGTGATACTGAAGCCATTAATAATATCCACAACACACAACTCTATTTCAAACTCACTGAGCTGCTAGCCACATAAAAGGACAGCTCATACAATTATATACAGTATATAATATTTGACAATTATTAGTTTGACTATTTCCTAAGCTAGATTTTTATTGTAATTTGAGAATATACTTCTCCGTGGTCTACTGTAAAATAATCTGTGTTACACTTGCAGCAGCCTCAAACATCTTGATGACATTGAGAAGCCCTGTCAGGCTGTGGGTACAGGTCAACAGGACAGCACATGGCTGATTTGTATAAACATACTCAATGGTGTTATCTAATAATGAAAATCACCCAACAGATTTCTCACAGCCAACACAGCCAACTGCTAAGCAATACATAACTGTATTATTAAAAACTTGGAATGGAAAGATAGCGCATCTGTTAAAGGCTAAGGTTCACACTTCCAAACAACTAGAACTTTCATGCATTTGTTGTGATAAAAATTCACTGGCATGGATCACAGCAGAGTATAATGTGAATTCCTGAAACCTACATTTTTAATTGGCTGTATTACTAACAAACACAAGAAGTTTATGCCCCTTTAAACTGCAACCCCAAGATAACCAATGCCTTCTGCAAAACTCCTTTGAGTTCCTTTGCGTGCGATGATACTGTCTAGCACAGTGTTTAGATCTTTACTTATCTTCGAAACAAACATGAAGGGCAGCACCTCTTGGTCTTTGCCTCTTATTAGTGTGTGTGTATGTACATATGTTTATAGGCATGGGCACGTCATGGTACACATGTAAAGGTCAGAGAACAACTAGTGGAAGTCAGATCTTCTCCCTCTACCACAGAGGACCCAGGAATTGAACTCAAGTGGCCAGGTTTGGCGGCAAGCACCCTCCGTTTTTCAGCCACCTTGCCAGCCAACTTTTTTTTTTTTCTCAAGACAGGGTGACAGTGTTTTCAGTGAAATAGTTTTAACTGTCCTGGAATTTATAGACCAGGCAGGCCTCAAACTCAGAGACCCATCTGCCTCCGTCCCCCCACTCCCTTGAGGGCTGGGATTAAAATTTGTACCACCACACAGGTTCAACCAGTCATCTTTTTTTTTTCCCACCCCCTTGGTTTTTCAAGACAGGGTTTTGCTGCGTAGCTTTGGAGCCTTCCTCAAACTCACAGAGACCCACCCATCTCTGCCTCCTGAGTACTGGGATTAAAGGTGTGTGCCATCACCACCTGGCCTTGGCTAGCATTCTTAAGACTATTATTAATTACAGGCTGTACTCCCATACAATCAGTATTCTACATAACTACCATTAATACACATGGCACCTCTGCAATTTAAGGACTGCCTCCTTTCCTCTTCGTGTTTGTTTTTGAGACAGTCTTGTTATGTAGCTGACCTTGAACTCAAAGCATCCCAAGTGCTAGGATTACCACCACATCCACTTATGAGTCTGCCTTCTTAAGTCTACTTCTCGTTATTGACTAGGACTAACTAAAGAAGAAAGTTCTTCAAAGACATAGACTATATTTTACCCACATAAATATCCCTCGGCAGCTACAAAGGGTATATGCATGCCCTTCCTCCACATACAACAGCATCTGCAGATGCTACAGTCTCTAATAGGTACTCAATAGAAACAGCTCTTCCTCTAATATTTTCCAATCACAAACTAGTTGAACCACAGATGGGGAACCCATGCAAAGACAGCTGAATGTATTTACACTATGGTCCTAATCATGGGGGCCTGGCACAAGGCAGGCTTCAAATAAAACGAGTAAATCCAATGTGACAAGCCTGTAAAACCAGCTACTCCGAAGAGGACTCTCAGCTGCAAAACTCACAGAAGTGACACTAACAATTTCCCCTTCTCTGCGTATAGGTAGACTACTGTGCAGCTTAGCATCTTCTCACTTTTGTATGTTGGTCTTACACAATTATACTGAAGAACCATAAAGGACAGTCTGTTCTGTCTTCCCACAGAGACAGGAAGCAAGCTCCGAATTGAAGGTCAATGTTGCCACACAGATGGCTTTCTTTATAGATGCACTTCACTCATTTAACTGTGATTTTTTTTTTTTTAGTATGAAAATGAATACAGATTCCATAATGTATCTTTGACCTGACATATGGCTATTCTCACTAGAACACTTTTCAGAAATCAATAGTAAGGTGAGTTTCTTGCCAGGAAAGATTTTTTTTGAGTAGACAATATTTTTCCTGGTAAAATTCATGATTATACCTTTAAGAAAATTACTTTATTGCTGGGTAGGGTGGCACATCGGTACTTGGGAGATAGAGACAGGAGGATTAGAAGCTCAAGGCCAAGCAAATCTAAGATCAGTCTGGACAACAGAAGAATGCAGTTCCCAGCACCCCCATGGCAGCTGACAACTGCCTGTAATTCTGGTTCCAGCTGCTCTAACAGCCTCTTCTGGCCTCCACAAGCTTAAAGGGCACATACATCCAAACATATATGCAAAACAAGCACACACAAATTTCTTTAAGTCTAAATAAATAAGTTATACAACTTTATAGCAGTGAATTGTCAACAGAACCCCAGAACTGATTCAGGTGGCCTGATTCAGGTGATATTTAGGCTCTCTAGCAAAAGCCTGCGTTTTCTTAATCAACTGAGAAATTAAGTCATTGAATAATAATAAATACTTTCTACTAGCCCAATACTGTTCTGGCAATTTCCCTTCCATGTTCTTCATTTTAAAGAAGAAAATAACGTACGATTCTGTGAGATAAAACAGTAGAAGCTCATTGAGATACTATGACAAATTCAACTAAAAAATAAATTCCCATTAATAGCAGCATTCTTAGAATTTCTTAGCCTTCCAACTCCCAACTCACAAATGAGTTACAAGTCACTTCTATCTCATCTCTTCTGTAAGTTTCACACTTCTCCAACCACTGCTCTGAGTCTGGAGCAAGAAGAAATAGATGTTTCAGCCAACATCTACCCAGAGACTATCCCAGCTCTCCAGGTCATGCAGTTTGTCCTCAAATTCACTTCTTGATCTTACTTAAAGTGTCTAAAATTCACAGCCATAATTGAAAATATTTAAAAACTGTTGGTATTCTTACAAATGATTTGTTCATGGCACGCTTCACTTCATCAGAGCCGTCTGAGTAGATCTGCTGAAATAGCTTGTTCAAAGCTGCATCACCCTCCAGTTTCTCATTCTTCTCTTCCTCTTTGATCTCACCAACCAGTTTATCCCAGTTCCTGGTGTAATGAGATGATGATGGATACAGGTTCTTTGCATCTGCAAAGTGAGAAAGACTCAAGTGATTCATCGCACAGTTGATTATGTCAAGAAATATGTAAGTGCTGTGACCACAGTGCATCTTAGCAAGTAGTTCAGGTCACTGAATTTCAAGTTTGCCATAAGTGTCTCTTTGCTATGTACATCAATAATTAGATCTACATTTCAAAAACAGAATTAGTTAGCAAACTGCAAAACCTAGGACTTCCTCTGAGCAAAATAATTCACTAAAGCATATGCTTCTGATATAATATACAAACACAGACTAAAAACACCCTGTATGCTAATTACAGTGGGAGTGGGTTAAGTACTCAGAATCTCTTATATGGGAAGACAAGTTACTCAACAAGCTGAAGTAAGATCGTAAATTAGACACCACACTAGGCTACATGGTTATAGTTAAGGTCAGACTGTGGGACCTGTCTCAAGAAAAAAGAAAACTACAGAAAAGAAGGAAAATTAGATGGAAGAGAGGGGAAAATTAAAGATAAACGATAGTTGAGAGACAGGTGAGCAGCTGCACAAGCCTAATAATTTAGATTAAATCACCAGAACCTACAAAAAGATAGAGAATGGACCTACACTGCTATCCTCTGACCTCCAAATGCAAGCCAAGTGCATGCACGCCACTTCTCAATAATATTTATTTATTTATTTATTTCATTTATTTTGAGAAAAGCAGAGATTTGCAAAGGGCAGCATGGGGCCAGAAAACATGGCTCAGGAGTTCAGAGTACTTGTTCAGCACAGCCAGGACAGCTCAAAACCATTCATAACTCTAGTTTCAAAGCCCACTCTTGACCACTCAGGGCACCGGGCACACATACATTACACAGGCACACCTGTCAGCAACACACACACGGTTAAAATAAATAAATCTTAAAAAAAGACAGCACAAATAATTATAAAAACACCAGTATACACACACACACTCACAAACACGTATACAAACACACAAAGTTAGATTACTTCAATAGAAAACATTCCCCAGCAGTGGTGGTGCACACCTTTAATCCCAGCACTCAGGAGGCAGAGGCAGGTGGATCTGTTTGAGGCCAGCATGGTCTGCAGAGCAAGTTCTAGAACAGGCACCAAAGCTACACAGGGAAACCATATCTTGAAGAAAAAGAAAGGAAGGAAGGAAGGGAGAGAGGGAGGGAGGGGAGGGAAGGAAGGAAAAGGAAGAAAAAATATTAAATAATAAAGCAATTTCATGGGGCTGGAGAGACGGCTCAGCAGTTAAGAGCACTGGTTGCTCTTCCAGAGGACACAGGTTCAATTCCCAGTACACAGCAGCCCACAACTGTCTGTAACACCAGATCCAGGGGATCTGACACCCCCATACAGACATACATGTAGGAAAAACATCAAATCACATAAAATAAGAAAAAAAAAAAAAAGAAAATATTAAGCCCTGAATGCTGAATAATAACCCACTTGACCTACATCTTAATATACTATCTAAAAATAACAATACAAATAGTTCTCTACATAATACAGAAAACAACAGAATTTGTGTATCTATTAGGATAGAGGCTACTTAGATACAAAAAGTACTGGCCCAACAACTCAAGGGATGCTGTAAGACCAAGGAAATGAAGATCTAGCTGTTTATCATTTAATTAACAGCAAGAAATGTGATACACACACACACACACACAGGAGAGAGAGAGAGAGAGAGAGAGAGAGAGAGAGAGAGAGAGAGAGAGAGAGAGAGAAACAGTTTTAGTATTAGGTTGTTAAAAGGAACTCAGATACGTTTCTTTTAAAAATTACGTTTATTGGGAACTGGGGAGGTGGCTCAGCAGTTAACAGCACTTGCTGCTATTGCAAAGGACCTGAGTTTAATTTCAAGCATCCACTTGGCAGCTCCCAACTGTCCTAACTCCAGTTCCATTGCATACAGTACACTCTTCTGCCCTCCACACTAACCATGCACACACAGTACACAAACAATATGCAACAAACACTCATACACGTATTTATTTACTTGGGGGAGGTGGTCCTCAGAATTAAACCTGCGCTATTAAGCTTGGCAACAAACACCTTCACCCACTGCGCCACCTCATTAGCCCCTGGGCTCACAGAGACTGGGCAACCAGGGATGGAGCCCGCAAGGGACTGACGAGGTCACTCTGCATACATGGTATAGTTGTGTATGCTGTGAAATACTCCTGTACACTGATGCTCTGGCTGGTTTAATAAACAAGATGACTGACCAACAGCCAGGCAGGCAGGATAAGGTTAGGCGGAAAAACCAAACGAAGGAAGGGAAGGGCAGAGTCAGAGACATAAGGCCGCCACCAAGCACGAAGCATGTGTAAAAACGAGGTAACAAGCCATGAGTCATGTGGCAACGTTCAGATAAGAGGATGGGTTAATTTGTAATTAGTATTCAGCCTGAGTCACTTATTTGGGACTGGGTGGTTGGGACAGGAAAAGTCCATTTACATGTGTAGCTTGGTCTTCTTGTAGGACTCCTAACAGTGGGAACAGGGGCTGTCTCTGACTATTGGGTCCCTATTTCTCATTTGGAGTCACCTTTCCCAGAGAGATGCTTAGTCTTCCTGCAACTTGATATGCCATGCTTAGTTGATACTCATGGAAGACCTGTCCTTGCCTAAACAGAAACAGCAGGGGAGTGGATCGGGGAGTCGAGGGCAGGGATGATTGGGAAAAGGGAAGGGAGGGGAAACTACAACTGGGATGTAAAATGAATAAATTAAACTGACATGGAATTTACAAAGAACCCTATCTCATTTACACACCGAAAATTTTTATATTAATGAACAGCAAAAAAAGAAGGTAGCAAGTGACAGAACTTGTACTATCAGAAATGAATTGTGTAGTTTTCTGAAGGAAAATAAAAAATAAAAAATAAAAAAATATATATATATATATATGAATAAATGAGAGACTTAACATAGCAAGAAAGAATATTATTTCAACTTGAAGTCAGCTGAAAAACACTAGAACACATTATGATCCATATTATGATCCATATATATATACATATATATACATACACACACACACATTCATATATATCTTAAAAACTAAGTATGCATTTTACATCTCACTGCAGACTAATCCTACTTCAAGTGGCCAATAGTCAGAAGCTACTATAGAGAACAGTACAACTTAACAGTGCTTTAAAAAAAAAAAAAATCCTCTGATTCCAAGTGTCCCCATCACACTGGAACACAGTAACACTAATCCAAATGTTCCTTCTCCGGTAAGGTCTTTCTACACCTCCTTTCTAAAAATAGTTGAGAAACCACTAAACAAACATTGTTTCCTGTGCTTTCATTTCACCAGCACATAAACACACTTCCTTCCTTCCTTTCTTTGTTCAGTTTCTCTGTGTAGCCCTGGCTGTCCTGCAACTCACCCTCTAGACCAGGCTGCCCTCAAACTCAAGAGATTCACCTGCCTCTGCCTCCCAAGTGCGGGGATGACAGGTGTGTACCACCACTGCCTGGTATAAACCCACTTTGTATTTACCCATCCTTTATCAAGACAAAAATCCAGGAAAACCTAGTATAGTGTGTGTGTGAGTGAGAGAGAGAGAGAGAGAGAGAGAGAGAGAGAGAGAGAGAGAGAGAGAGGGTTGCTTTAAATATCCTAAATGCCACTTTCCTCTCTATTGGAAATGCTGTCTTTCTACATTTTCATTGGTAGCCCCCCCCCTCCCAAAAAGCATATGACACAGTTAAGGAGCTGGGAACATGGATTTAATTAATTCTAATGCTGACTCCAAGGAAGAATGGGAATGAAGTTTTAATCTCTACTCTACAGATAAGAATGCTGGCCGGATAGGTTAAGTGACTTGCCCTTATCTACAGTTTCCAGCTTGCAGTACACAGAATCTGACAAGCATATTAATTCCTCACAAAACACAACAGGACAGGAGGGAAAGCATCTGAATTTCTAAGGGATTCAGTTCAGAAAAATCTCACACACACACACACACACACACACACACACACACACCGAGAATATTTAGTCTCAAAACAACTTGAGTAATTGAAGACGGTGGGTGAACCACTGAGTTCTTGCTCATTCTCTCTGCCAGACAACTATGACAGCAGAGATCACCTCCACTGTTGGTGAATGTGTCTCACAGAAAGCAGCAAGTTACCAGAGCCACACCCACACTCTGCAGCCCTGCAATTACACAAATCTACTAGGTTACCCGAGCCTATAAAATGGAAGAAATAATACCGGGCAGCCTATTATATGAGCACTGTATTGTATTGTTGTTCACTATAAAAAAAACTCAGCCCCAAACCTCTAGGAATCAGCCCCAAGAGATGAGATGGCCTTTGAAGTAGCAATAAGAAGCCATCTGTTGCTGTCTCTCCTGGTTTTGCTATCTTTGCTACAGATGAGTTAAAATTCTATCACTGGGAAAACTTTTATTCTTGCAACTTCGATATGTACATGAAATTAATTCACACATACCCATATACACTGGATCTGCTGGTAACCGACTTCCTAAAAGTTGTTACAAACAAAAGTATTTTCTACTATAAAAGGGGTAAAAATCTGAAAACAGACAAGACACATCGTTGGCTTGTTTCAGCCATCAGAGGGGAGCATTAAATAACAAAAAGAAATTTCTCTCTATTCAGTAATGAGGCAATTACTCTTAGATACAATCTAAGGTTGCAGTTCTAAGAGTGTCCCCCAGATTAATTATTCCACTAGTAAAAGATGCTTATCTGCTGGTTATATATGCTTAGGATAGACTTCAACACATAAAGAGATTTATATATGCTATATAAATATAATCAACCCTGTTGTCTCCTCTTCTACGCATTCCTTTATTGGTTTGTGTCCATCTCTATATTAGTAACAGAAATAGTCCAAATGCCCTACTCTGTGAAAAGTCCTGGAATTCTAGATCAGAGTGAGAAAGGAATAAAACGGGAAGAGGGGAGGGAGGGGGCACTCAGCAAGGCAAACTAACTCACTGTAGTACAACAGGCAGCTCACAAACAACTTCAACTCCTGAGCATTACCACCTTTGTCTGTATTCAAGCTTCAGGAATTATACTAACTTTATTATATTCAAAGTATCTTTCTGCATAAATAATGAAGTAGGGAAAATGCTCGTTATTATTTAATTTCAACTACACAATGAACTTAAATCTCAACAAGGCCAAAATACAAACCTGCTGTGAACTGTTTTGGTGTGGGCTCATCACCTTGCCCCTCTAGCTTTTCCCATCTCACGGCCTCTGGCTTTTTCATTTTAATTTCAATCTGAAGGATAAATAAATAAATAAAATCCATTACCCAATGTAAAATACATAAAACAGTACAAATGCAATTTTCCTAAGTCATCAAAATTTTATAAGACTAGTGTCTTTGACAGTATGCCTAAATTATACAAAGTTAAATCTGAAGAATTATGAAACATTTATTTTGCTTCTACTCTTAAATTTTTAACCTTCAACAAACAACACATATCATATAAGTTAAAATTAAGTCTTGAAATTCGGGCCAATGAGAGGGCCCAGTGGGTAAAGGTGCTTGCTGCTAAGTCTGACTGTTCACAGAACCCACATGGAGAGGAGAGAATTGACTTCTGACCTCCATAAGCATGTGTGCATTTGCTTGCTCTCTCCAAATAGGTTTTGTTCCCCCAAACCCAAAGGGTCTTGAAATCTAAACGCTTTATTGTTCTTCGACAAAGGTGTTCTTAAAGAAGACGGGATGGTTCTGCCATTCAAGGAACATTTGACAATAACAACAAACACTGGTCTTTGATCCAAGGCTAGTAAATGAGAGGGAGACAGACACCCAGTGAGAATAAACTCAAGATTCTAACAACCCGTTCAACAGATTTATACAGCAAATGTCAGTAGTGCCACCTGAGACACCCTGTTCTCAACCCTACATTCATGTGTGTGCTTCACTTGCTTCAGAAGGGTTTTGCTTTTAAATAATGTCTTGGGATTAGGGAAAAAGCAAGAACAGATTCATTTATATTTCAGATAATAATTATAGACACACAGCTTGCAGATCATTTTATACAATTGCTTTAGGGTACACACATTTAAAATGTTTACTTTTATTTCTTAGTGTTATGTATGCACATGTGTGCAGTGCCTTCAGAGGACTAAAGAGGGAGCCTACTCCCCTGGAGCTAAAGTTACAGGCAGTTGTGAGCAGCCAGGTAGGAGTGCTGGGTACCAAACACAGGCACAGAGATAAAGAGTACTAGTTACTCTTTAATCAAGGTTGGTCAAACAGGGCACTGTGTGACCAAAGATCTTATACAAAGTCTAGCTTGGCTAACTAATGATTCCCATCAAATCCATATACCACATCCCTAGTTTCACCTGAAGAACAGCTCATACCACTCACATTTACTGGAAGCTACTGTAGTCTGAGTATTGTGGCAGATAAACAAAGAGGTCTTTATAAAGCCAATCTCTTAGCAACATCCTAAAACAGGCTGACCTGAACTTAAAGTTAGCTCAATCCATCACTAAGCAGCACCATGAAGCATGCATGCAATAAACCACTTAAGGCAAGGTGGGGAGAACTGATTTTCTATGACTTCCTTTTTACACTTCATTTTCAATTTGTATTTACTTTTAAATAAGAAGTCTTACAGATTCTGGTAGATACTTCTAGAATTACTTGCCCAGTTTCAGAAATATTTTCATTGTAGCCGTTAATAAGCCAACTTATTTTTATTTAAGTAAATTTTCCTCACAAGTTTGAGAAGATAATGGGCAGTGGTGGTACATGCCCTTTAATCCCAGCTTTCAGCAGAGGCAGGCAGATCTCTGTGAGCTCAAGGCCAGTCTGGTTCTAGAACAGCCACAGCTGCTACACAAAGAAATCCTGAAGGAGGAAGATGAAGAAAGGAGGAGGAAGAGGAGAAGGAAGAGGAGGAGGAAGAGGAGGAAAAGTCTGAGATGGCTCAGGTGGTAAGATGCTTGCTCCACAAGCCTAAGGCCCCGAACTCAGAGCAGCAGCACCATGTACAAAGTTCGTACACCCAGAGCTAATGAGATAGAGACAGGGAGCGGGGATCCTTGAGGTTTGCTGGTCAACTAATCTAGCCAATCAATGAGCTCCAAGGTTCAGTGACAGACCCTGTCTGAAAAGGTGACTTGAGTAAGACACCAGATGCTGACTTGGCCTTCACACACACACACACACACACACACACACACACACACACACACACACACGTTCATGCATCCCACCACACCACACAATTATCCTAAAGCTTTGCTAGTTACCTTTTTAATTAATATTAAATTAATATTTTTCTCAAATGCATAGAAAAGGCTTTGAAGATAACACTGTGTTTTAAAACAGTATCTACAAGTCATCTATAAGAACCCACATTGTGCTGGGCCATCAGTTCCCAACATTAAATACCATCCACCTCTGAGGACTCTCTATGAGAGAACTTAATTCTTCCCTGGGAAAGACAATTCCTCCAGCACTACTCCTAAGCAATCATGGCATTCAGGAACATTGCCTTCTTAAGAAGCGGTATGGTACCTCTCACCAAGCACTACAGGTTGGTGGCAGAGGCTCTTTTTTGGGGCCTGAAGAGCAGTGGCAGTTTCCTGACAACCTTTTGCAAACCTTTGCTTCATGGTTGCATTTA
Organism: Cricetiscus sungorus; assembly: GCA_030556225.1. Classification (NCBI taxonomy): domain Eukaryota; kingdom Metazoa; phylum Chordata; class Mammalia; order Rodentia; family Cricetidae; genus Cricetiscus; species Cricetiscus sungorus. The sequence goes on along the minus strand of JANBXA010000741.1, from coordinate 24,755,123 downwards.
GCAACTAGTTCTTTGTCTTCAGGAGGAAGCATGCCCAGCATTCTCTTACTCTGCTCTCTGCAGTCAATTGGTGTATCAAATCTCTTTGCATTACAGCAATAGCTCAGACTCCCTGTGAGCAGACTTGTTAATCTACCTTTATTCTTACAATGAATCACTTAATAAGCGATTTTTCTTTACACTATAGTTTTGCTAAATGTGGGTGGTGGGGAGAGAATGTGCATGCGAGAGCACACGTGCACAAAGATGACATCAGGAGTCTGCTTCATCACCCTCCACCTTTTATCTCTTTTATCTGAGAGGTAGGGTCTCTCACTGAACCGAAAGCACAGCATTTTAGCTAGTCTGACAAGTCAGATAGCTCTGGGGATTCCCTACCTCCTGTAGGCTGAGAAGCATAAGCACCACACCCACCTGACTTTATATAGCTTCTAGAAATCTGGGTCCTCACATTTGTGTAGTTAGCTCTTTACCCACTGAACCATCTTCCTAGCATTACTATCTATAACACTGCCTCCCTCTGCTGTTTGAAAAAGAGAAATGATCCAAGATTCCACCATTTCCTTAAAGATATATAATTATATATATAAAAAAATCAATGTATTTTCTGTAAAACATGGTAGTCTAATGCTTACTACATATGCAAAACAATTTGATTTCAGGACCAAGAGACAAGCTCTTCTAGCTGTAGGTCTCTCAACCCCATATCCAGCTCTATAACTGAATCCAGGAGGCACAAAAGCTTTGGCAACAGCAATAAACAACCAAAAGTTAATTCAAAGCCAAATATGTAAAAAGTTCAAGGCGTTTAGGCAGCCCTGTACATGCTGTCATAACATACAACATCAACTGAATTCTATCTGAAAACACCTCAGCTGAGATGCAAGACTACTGTATGTTATAAACTGCAATCATTTTACTGCACATACATTTTCTGAATTTAAAATACAGAAACATAATGGCTTAATTACAGGAAACAATGACTTTAATATATTCCTACTGTCATAGCCCAACATATAAGTGTCAAACTACTCTATCTTTGAATTTAATTTTTGGTGTTTGAGATACCAACTTGAATTTTATAAAAACAATGAATAAATCATTCAATGAATTTGGATTTGGGATTAGGACAGAATTTCCAACACTTACTGAAATGACCCCAAAAGTGCTTGTCATTCATTTTGTGTGAAGCAGTATTCTCAGAACCGATGGTTACAAAACCAAACGATCAAACAACTCTAGAAAATGTCTAAGATATTTTCTATCTATATATTTTCATAGATATTTTCTACGAATCGAGTAACAATCAAGTTTAATTCTCTATGCAAAAAAAAAAAGAACACCTACCTTCAATTTGTTTTTATCTTTACGATTTATTAAAGCAAGGTTCTATGTATAACCACAGAATTGTTTTTAAATACATTCCTTTAAGATTTATCATCAGTAAAATGTTTGATTTACATACCTATATATGGCCAGGGTCACATAAAATTTCAAGCAAAATGGTTCAAAAGCCCTGCTTTAGAATACAATATTAGAACTTAAATTCTTCCATTCAGTACAAACAACATTCTAGTAAAGAAGTACTACTAGCCTTAGCTAGAGGTCAGGGTCAAAATATGCATCTTGAACCAATACAAACAATTTATTGATTTATTGATTGTTTGTTTGTCTGAACCAGGGTCTCTCTATATACTATGGCTGTCCTGGAACTCACTTTGTAGACAAAGCTGTCCTCGAACCAAAAAAGATCCACCTGCCTCTGCCTCCTGCCCTGTAGTGTAAATTTGGGGAAAGCATTTAAAGCCCACAAGCCTGTTTTCTTTCCCTATGTACAGTAAGAATAAAACATTGACTCAACTCTACAGGGTTAATATTAGACTCCAGTTCAGATTCTTCCATTACATAAATTATCACTGAGCACTCAGTTTATAAGGGAAGGACTTCCAAAGTAGCAAATACTTCCAAAGTAGCATACTTATGCTAAAAAGTTATTCAGCTTACCTGAAATACAAACTGCATTTATGTGTCAAACATGTGAAATACAAGTTCTTAAGTCATTCATTTCCCACAGAAATCAATTCTTACTTAAATTACTTCAAATGGACATGCAGTAAGAATCGCATGGGCTGGGAATATTCTTAAGTGGTAAAGCATATGTGAGCTTGCACAAGGCCTACATTCAATGTTGGGGGGAGGGGACCAGGAGGGGAGGGCATAACAACAGAGGACAGTATCTGAAATTCAGCCTTCTAAAGGCCAAAGCAGGGGGAGAACAACTAAAACAACTAAAAAGTGATTAACAAAAGGCAACCTGTCAAACTCCCCATTCCCTCACCACCTCTCTCGTGTTCCCCCAGTTTTGTGACCAACTGTTTAAAACTCCATTATTAAGCAAATGAAACTCTATGTGGCCAGGACCAGCAATGGAAATACTGGTTGGGCCAGTGAGGCATGTGAAACTCTGTGAGTTCAAGACCAGTGTGGTATACAGAGCAAGTCGCTCCAAGGATACACACAGAAACTCTGTCAGGAAAAGAAAAAGAAAAAAAAAAAAAAGAATACTGGTCGCCCCTCTTCTCACTCTGCATCATCCACTGAGCTCTGCTCTGTCTTGTAGCTGCCTCATTACTAACCAGCTTTGCTCCTGACAAGCCAGACTTTGTTTACAGGATACATCTTTCCCTTTATTTTGGGTTGCACACACACATTTTACTGTGTTTTTCTTTCTCACTCTAACCCATGCTGACCTGAAAATCATTCTAGCCCAGGCTTGCCTCAAGCTCACATCAATCCTCTCACCCTAGTCTCCTGGATGCTGGGATTACAGATATGAATCACCATACCCTCCAATTTTTATTTTCAATTTTATATTTTCTACTAAGTTATATTATATGACTTTATTCCTCTTTGGAATACTTAAAATACTCTAAAAATAATTTCATCACATATTCTTGTTTTATAAAATATACAGGAATCTAAAATATACAATCAACTTTAATGTCATCGTTTCTTGTTAATAAAATAACCTAAATTCAGGTAAACTAATAAAAATAAGAAAATGGAGACTTATCCTTATAGTTCTTCATTATAAACCATATGACACTAAGTATTTGCATATCAAAACAGACCCCACTGACAAATTCATGAGTATCAAATAAGAAGCTGGTTAGAAGTAGAGAGATGTCTCAGTGGCAAAAAGTATAAACCGCTCTTGCAGATGTTTCCAGCACCCACACTAGGGGGCTCACAACAACCTGTAACTCTACTTCCAAGGGGATCCAAAGCCTCTGGCCTCTTTAGGCAACTGCATTAGTGTGCATGTACCCCAATGCAAACACACACACAGACACACAGGATTTTAAAAATAAATGCTAAGGTGTTTGCTCTGCATGCATGAGGACACAAGCTTAGATCCCCATCACCTACAGGAAATGCAGCTGTGTCATTTGTCCATAATTCTAGAGCTAGTAGGACAGAAACAGGCAGATGATGCTAGAAGTCAATGACCTGTCAATCTAAATAAAACAGAGAGCTGTGGTATAGTCTTAGACCCTATTATAAAAAATAAGATGAAGGAGCATTAGAAAAAGAGAAGACACCTTACCTCAATCTCCAGCCTGTACACTCATATTCAGAGAAGTATAACACATTAACTAAACAGGAGGATGGATATGTCTATATTAAATAGAAACCTTTCTTTAAAAGTACTAATATACATTAACAGTCATCCCAACAACCACAAAAGCTAAGCAGATGTTACGTTGTAATAAAACAACAACAAACTCTACCTAACACTCAAAAGTAACTGTTCTTGGGCCAGTGAGATGAATCAGCCACCAAGCCTGGCAAGCTGACTTTGATGCCCTGAACCCACATAGTAGAAGAGAACAAATTCCCACAAGTTGTCCTATGATCTCTACCTAGCCCACCATGGCATTCATATATCCACATATACACACACAAAATGAAAAGTTTTAAATGAAATTTTAAAATTTAGGAAAAAGCTTTCTTATTTACTTTATGGTATGTTTATATCCCACAAGGTCTGGGATGTAGACCTGTGGGACACAACTAGCACACACAAAGTCCTGGGTTTGATCCTTAACAAAACTGGGAATGGGGGCTGCAAGCCTATGATACCTGGGTGACTTCATCTACCAGTATGTTTTGCGGATACTACTATTTCTATATTACATTTTTTCAATGTGCTTACTTACTTTTGTAGAAAGTACTTTAAATGTGCTCTGTTCAGGAACTACAGGGTGAAGCAACCTCAGTTTCAAATTGTAATCTTCTCCAGAAGGGAGTTTCACCAAAGCAGACAACTAATGAAAACAAAGTTGGCATATTTTGTAAATGTACATTAAAGAGTAAATAATTAATATAAATACAAATTTCAGCAATGTTGCAGATAAAAATTCATAGAATGTTTTTAGTGTGTGTGTGTGCACGCGAGTGCGTGCGCATATGCACGCGTGTGAGTGTGCATCTGTGCTTATATGCATGCATCCCCCTACACCTGCCACACCATCCACATGGAGGGCATATGACGAGTTTCAGGAGTTTGCTTTCTCCTACCATGTGGAACTCCAGGATTGAACTCAGATTGTCAGGCTTGGCCACTAAGCCATCTCACCATCTCTGTAATGTCAGATTTAGGTACTTCAAAGGAGTATTTTTTTTTCACATGGCCTCTCTCATTTAGATTCTCATACACAGAACACCAAATGGCAGAAAAGAATATTGCGTAGTATTCATTACAGATCTAAATACACATGCTAAACATTTAAATCAAGAAAATGTAATACATAAGAACAAAGGAATATAGCATATAGTTTTAAAAATGTCTATTCATGTGTACATTGTTAATTCTACCACGCCAATGCTCTTAAATCTCTATACCTGTAAGCATGGATCTTAATAATCTCAACCCAGTTTGGCTTTACCAGGCAAACTTAGCAGAAGATGCACATACATGCCCACTAGTGATGGTGGCGTAAGTTTGCCATGTGCAGTACATGCACAGGGACATAACGCTCCAGAGGCACAGGCAGGAGGACTGTAACAGGTTCACGGCCAGTCATGGCTACATGGCTCAAATTTTTTAAATCTTCAAAATGAGCTGGGCAGTGGTGGCGCATGCCTTTAATCCCAGCACTCGGGAGCAGGTAGGCGGATCTCTGTGAGCTGAGGCCGGTCTGGTCTACAAGGTGAGTTCCTGCACAGCTAGGGCTGTTACAGAGAAACCCTGTCTCAAAGAGGAAAAAACTTCAAATGGATGCTTCCCATTCTATTTAGTATTTTCCATATTACCTCAAGAAGACATGGAGTATATTTAATAAACTGATATAAACTGTTCGGCAACATACTAAACTTATAGACAGCGTTTAACCACTATATAATACATGGTTCAAAGTCTAATTACCTCTTTTTCTGAAAATTCCACATTTACATCATTCTTCTGAATATTCTTGATCATAAGTGTAATGATTACTTGAGATTCCGTTTGATACCAGTCATACCTATTTAAAGGAATATATTCATATAAGTTCTGATTTTCTTAAAGTTGTTTGCCAAATTAATAGACTGATAAGTAACAAGAGCTCCACCTTGAGGAAGACAATAACAAAGCAGCTGTAAACAACTTCAGGAAAACTAAATTCCTATCACCTACATTGACAGAAGAGAGATGGAGGCAGGGGATATGAACCTTTCCAGCCTGCACAAACCTTGTAATTTCTTAATACTGCTATGCTTAAGCTAAGACAGAAGAGGGAAATTTAACAGTTACCACCTAATGCTAACTCTTTTTTTTTTTTTTTTCTAACAGATTGAGAATGCTAGCTCAGGAAAATGAAGCAATCAGCTTCTGAATCAATCGGCAGCAGTGATACAGCAGGCACAGGTCAACCTGGGTCAATACTACTCTAAGCTCTACTCACTGAGATGGGGGCAAATACAGGGAGGAGAAACAAATGAGTACAAATTACAAAGATTCCCCACAGTAATGGTGCAAAGTTCTACAGCAAACACACACGTGTTTGTTATAGTCTTAAGAACACAAGTTGTTTAACCAGGGCTCAGAGACTGAGCCAACAACCAGGGAGCCTGCATGGGACTGACCTAGGCTCTCCACATATATTTTAGTTGTATAACTTGGTCTTCTTGTGGGAAGAGGGGCTGTCTCTAATTAACTGTCGGCTTTTGAGAACCCTTTCCTCATACTGGGTTTCCCTGTCCAGCCCTAACAGGAGTGAGTGGGGGTGCCTAGTCTTACTGTAACTTAACAGACCATGTTTGGTTGAATTCATGGGAACCCTGACCTTCCCTGAATTGAAAGGGAAGAGTGGATGGGAGGGGAGGGAGACAGGGGATCAGAAGGATGGGGCGACTGTGAGGAAAGAAGAGAGGGGAAACTTCAGTCTGGACATTTAAAAAGTAGTAAATAATAAAATATTTTCTCAACAATTTTTTTAAAAAAATACAAGTTGTCTACATGGCTAGTGAGTAATTGGTCATGTATGTTATATGCATTATGCACGTGGCCGAGTGTACATGCATATGTGTGTTGGCCAGTGCTTGGGTGTCTTCTTCAATGTTTCCTACCTCATTTCCTGACACCGGTTTCTCACTGGACCTGGAGTTCCCTAAATGGCTAGGCAAGCTGGCTGGCCAGTGAGCTTCAGGATCCCTTGTCTCCATCTCCCCAGTACTAGGAATACAGATGTGTGCTGCCAAGACAACTCTTTGTTTTTATGTGGGTGATGGGGATGCACACTCAGGTGCTCAAAGCTTACAGGCCAAGCACTTTACTACGCCAAAGCCAAAGCCTCACTCTTCATTATTGTGACTACAATACTAACTTTGAACTCGTGTAGAACATTTCTATGAAGAACTGATCCGGGGCTGGAGGACCTGGGTTCAATTCCCAGCATCCACATGGCAGTCACACCTGCCTGTAGCTTCAGTTCCAGGGGATCTGACATCCACGAAAAAGCACCAATGCACATAAAATAAAAATGAATAAAGAAAAACTGATCCAAATATAAGAGGCAGGACAAGGGCCTTATATATGTCCTACCTTTACACTATGAACCACTAACTTCATGGAACTTGCCTAGCATGCATGAGGCCTTTACCGGATCAATCCTGAGCACCTCTCTTATGCGCACACACAAACATGCCACCACCGCTGCCACCAGCAACAGCAGTACGGCGAATTTCAATTCTGTGTGGGCTACTGCTTCTTTGCATGTTTAACAGGATCAACTTACCTGGAAGCAGCTCTTCTTAATACACAGAAAGGCAACATAATTTGGAGCCAAGCTAAGCAAGTTTAGAGATGAAAGCTATTTGAATTTATTTAAATGTTAATACTAATTAGTAGACACCCTTAAAATACGATTTTTCATAAAGACATTAACACAATTTTTAAAATTAGAAAACATTTAGAATTTCGCCTTTTGCGAAACCAGAGCTTTCTTCTCTTTAAGCACATTACCAGGGGACGAATTATGAAACAAAGAAACACTTACTTGATTTTTGACTGAGTTCTCTGAAATGCAGACTGATTTTGGCAAGGTGAAAGAGAAAGATTTTTACATGTTAGTTTAGCAACGACATTAAAAACTCATGTATTATTAATTCACTTAGCCCTATGGTTCTTTAATGTAGAAAAGGTAAAGTAGTGTGCAATCTTAACGTTTGGCAGGATGCTTGGAAGGAGGAGCTCCAGGCCAGCTTTACTCACAGTTAGACCCTGCCACAACAAACAACAAAACTTTGTACAAGTATGACTGTGAAAACTGATCTGTGTAGTATATCCAGTCATAAGACACTCAAAGCTGATCAGGTTAGCATTTTGAAGACCATTTTTAGCCTGGTGTGGTGGCAGAACACACCAGTAATCCCAGCACTTGGAAGCTAGAAAGAGGAGCAGGAGGTCAAGGTCATTCTCAGGGACAAAGCAAGTTCAAGAGCAGCCAAGGCTATGAGACTCTGCCTCAAGAAAGATCATTTTTAAGAGAGTCAAACCTCAGGCTTAATTATGGTATCAAATACTGCTCTAAACAATGAAGGACCACCTGAATGGCTAGCTTCAGAAGAACATTTTAATCTATTTAAGGCATCTCTGCAATATACCCTGATCATAAGGAAGTAAATTGACTCTTATTTCATGCAAGTCTCACTCATAGCCTAGGCTGGCTGAACTCCTGATCCTTCTGCCTCTGCCTCCTACATACTGTAATTATAAGGATGCATCACCATTCCCAGTCACGGAAATGAGAATTATATAATCCATACACTGATAAACTATATAATTTCACCAATTAAGGCTATGTAAAGGTAAAGATGATGTCCAGGGTTATAGGTGGCCTCAGAATTGCCTCTAAATGAAAAAAAGGAAGCAATCAATAAAGTAAGCAAAGCCATTCCAGAGGTGTGAAGCCAACAGGAAACAAGTGCAAACACTGACTAAAACAACTACAATTTAGCCTGGAACAGGAAAAAGCAGACTACATCGGGGCTGAAGCAGTTAAAAGAGAACTGGCTGCTGTCCACAAGACCCAGGTTCCGTTTACAGCACCAATAAGACAGCCCACAATCATCTGGAACTACAACTCCAGGAGATCCAAGGCCTACTTCTGGCATCGAAGGGTACCAGGTACACACGTGGTGCGTGTACACATAACATACATTTAGGAAAAACTCAGGCACGTAAAAAAAAAAAAAAAAAATTCTTTAAAAAAGCATAACAGGATACACTAAAACCATGTATCCTTTATTACTGAACAAATGAAAATTTTATTATGCAAATGCCATTCTGTTGTTCACAGGCTGAACAGTATAGTTACAAAGTACCCTCATATCCCAAGGGTTATATGTGGTGGATGGTACCACTGGGGGAGGAGGGCCTAGCTGGAGCAGTCACTGGGAAGGAATGCTTCTGAAGATTTCTTGGGTGCCCAGTCACATCCCCTTTTCTCTGATCTCTGGTCACCCCTGGTGTAAGCTGCTATGTTTTGACTCACCTTCCCTAACTAGATGAGTAACACTGCACCTAAATAAACCTTCCTTCCTTAAGTCAGTTTCTCGGGTCACAGTCATTGCAAGAGCCTGGCCCACACACTAACTCAGACCAACAAAAATCTATTAGCAGGCAATTAAGAAGCCAACCTGTCAAGACCTGTCCAATCAGTTCCTCATTTACCACCCAGTCACCTAGGATTAAGGAGCAACACGGATGCTCAGAAAAAGATGACCAGGGCTTTAATTTTGGGAGCTGTTCTACACTTTACCTATACACATGCATTGCCTAATGCTCCCAGGAAATCTGTTATGAAGCAGATTAGCTCTGTTAGCCATTGTTTATACATGAATAAATCTCTCAGAATAAGTGGTTTTCTCAATGTTACAATGTAATTTTGGAAACTGGAGATGGAAATCTTTCTTAAAAGATAAATGGGCTTCTCAAAAAGGTAATTATCCATAAAATGAGTTATATATACATTTCCCAACTCAATGATTTTCTTTCCTGACTTTGTATGTGACAACTACTACTACTAAAACAGCATGCCATAATTTATCTGCATTATTTGAAAGTCTAAACTGATGAAAAATTAAGTGAACCATTGTGGCTTGGAGAGATGGCTCAGCAGTTAAAAGCACTGATCCTTCCAGAGGGCCCAGCTCCAATTCCTAGCACCCCATGGAATCTGAGGCCCCTTCTGACTGCCATACACACCATGCACATACATGGTGCACTGACACACACAGGGAAAAACACTCATATACATAAGAAATTTAAAATAATTAAGTTCACTAAATATTTCACTACTTTCCCTTACAACTACACCGTAACTTTTTAAAGACTTATTCATTTTTTATTTCTCTGTATGTGTGCCTGCCTAAGTGTCTGCTCACCACATGTGAATATATGTACTAGGAAGCCAGACAACATCAAATACTCTGAAACTAGAGTTACAAGTGGCTGTGAGCTACTTGATGTGGACACTGGGAACTGAACCTAAGTCCCAGGAAGAGCTGCTCGTGCTTTTAGCTACTGAGTCAGCTCTGCAGCCCTGGCACTGTAATTTAAGATTCTCATGTCCAAAACATTAACAAATATTAAGAACGAGCCAGACAAGTAAAAGTATTTCCAACGTACTTTAAACATATGGTTAAAAAAAAAAATGTCCTATATACAACAACTATTTAACCTAATTAAGTTGTAGATAAAAACCACCCTAATCACACTAAAACCTCAATCAGCTAAGATTATACACAAACTTCATTAAGACAACCTAGTACTTTACATGACTATTAACTTGTAGTTTTTATTTCAACAAAATGAATTATTTCAGATAACTAATATTTAAATAAAATTGTTTAATATTGATAAGCGCTCATCCCAAGCCTTGGCTTAAGTATATTTGATTCATTAAGTTTAACATGACCCAGTAAAACATGAGGGATGAGTGAACTTACCACTTCAGATTCTGATCCTATAAAACAAAAAAAGGAAGCATTTTCAGCAAACAGTACATTTGTGGGCAAAGCTATAGCCATGATTTCTACAGCAAACACTTCAATCCAGAAAGCAAATTCTTTATATATAATGAAGCAAACTGTTTTAGTTTTGCATCCAGGAGTCTCTTTAGATTCCTTGATTAATATATTTGGCAAAGCACAACCATCAAATTTTCCTTCTGACAAGACTGAAAATGAGGGTCAATCAGAAACAGTCTATTACTGGTGCTGGAGTGTAACTTAGTGGGAGAGCAACCACTTGCCCAACATGTACAAGGCCATGGGTTTGATCTACAGAGCCAAGAAAGATTAAAAATAAATGTTCAAACTCCAAAACTTGAAATATTCATTTTAAAACAAAAGACCGTAGAAACCTCCGCCATAATACTTACCATTCTGAGTCTCCTGGCACCTTTTAATCCAGATGGCAAAATTTGCATCTGCACCTGGAACAAAAAAACAAACAAACAAACAAAAAATTTGTAAAATACCTCATGTGAACAATGTAACATATTCATTCAAGAAATATTATTAGCTACCTACTATGCCTTAAGTCATGTAGGCGCTGGGAATTGAGCAGTCAACAAAATAGGTGTTGCCTGCCCAAACAGAGAGTACAGCAACTGTAGTGTTAAAGCTCTAATGTAACCATGGGTTTTCCACTGAGCTGTTCGTCCCAGAAAACTATTACATTAAAGTTTTAAGGACAATCTCGCTAGTTTCTCCATTTCTTCCACCTACCCTGATCTTAAAGGAACTCTCTGATAAGGCAACGGAGACATGAATCAGATTCCTAAATCAGTTCTCATCACTTTATCTTGCAGCTAAGAACTGTTTACCATTTCCTCTGTGATTTGTCTATCTTCAGCGCTTGAAATTTGGTGAAACTGTCACATCTCCATGGTATCCATGAAACTGAACATACATACACAGTGAACTCCATAGTTATAGAGAACAGCAGTATGAAATCAATAAATTATTTACCTCTGAAGAGCTAGAACAGTATCTCATTACTATGCCTAGTAAAAGGTGCTAAATATTAAGTGATCAGAAGAACAAAAGCTTTCAGCTGGGTGGAAGTGGTGCACACCTTTAGTCCTAGCACCGAGCAGCAGAGGCAGGAGGGTCTCTGTGAGTCTGAGGCTAGCCAGGTCTACAGAGTGAGTTCCAGGACAGCCAGAAACCCTGTCTTGGAAGCAAGTAAGCACGTAAGCAAGTAAATAAATAAATAAATAAAACCTCACTATTAATCTGAAAATATATCTTTTGTTGTTTTGTTTTTCAAGACAGAGTTTCTCTGTGTAACAGTCCTGGCTCTTCTGGAACTAGCTCTGTAGACCAGACTGGCCTCAGAACTCGCAGAGATCCACCTGCTTCTGCCTCCCAAGCACTAGGATCAGAGGCATGCAATGCCACTGCTCAATTATACATTTCTAAATTCCCTGATTTATAAAAGCAATTAAACTATTCATAACTTATGAAAATGTTAGGCAAATATGCAATATATTCTTCTGGGGAACTATTATATTCAATATTATATTCAAACACTAGTCTTAAATAACCAATTACTCACACAAGCAGTAAAAGCCTCTTACCATACATGAGCGAAGGGAGAAGGCAAAGAATACATCACAGAATTAAAAAACTAGATTCCTTAGATTTGCAAAGAGCAATTATTGTAACGTCTTAAATAAACAGCTATAGAATTCATGTGTCCAGTTAGGTTACTGTTTACAGTGATCTATCTTCCTAAGTCATTGCTTCTGTTTGCATACTGGAGCCCAAACTCCTTTCTTCTGAGAAATCAGGCAGTAGAACAGCAATGGTAGAGCACTACAGAGTAAAACGTTAAAACATGTAGCACTTTAGCAGCAGGGCTTGTCAATTTCATTAACACTGACATTTTAGACCAGATACTTCTCACAGAACAGTCATGTACACTGTAGGATGCTGCTTACAAGACCTTCAGTGGCCCCTTCACTAGTCATGACTACCCACTCTCTCAGACATTCGAGAAAGTAAGTGCCCCCGGAGCACTACTGTTTCCAGTCAAGAACCTGTTTTAAAGAACTGCAGCTACTACTCTACCATAGGGGAAAAAAAAAAAAATACAATTTGGATTATGAAGTTTCTAAAATCTACCTTCTGGTAGCTTTCCAGCACTCACTTTCTTTATGTAACAGATCCTGGTATTATGTTCACATACACGTCTCAAAAAAAATGATGGCAGTTTGAAGAAGCAAAATACTCTCAAAACTAGTTTTGTCTGAGAGTACAACTGTGTATGTCTATAGGAAGCCGTGGTTTTGATTCCCCAGTACCACATAAACCAGTACAGTGGTGCCCCTCAGTAATCTGGCAGGTCACAAGGTCAAGGTCATCCTCAGCTTCATAATGAGTTCAAGGTCAGTCTAGGATCCATGACACCATCTCAAACAGGAAGTTCCCATTTCTGTATCTCACTAGGTTTTCAGACTTAACCCTTTACTTCTCCATATGAAGACTCTGCTGCAAAACCTCCTCTTTCAGCAATCTGAGTAACTTAAAATGAACACTCAACTTTTTTATTTTATTATTTTATGTATGTGAGTGCCTACATGTATGTCTGTATACTCTATTCGAGTCCAGTGGCCTCACAGAGGGTGTGGGATCCCCTGAAATTGGGGTTTCAGGCCAATTGTGACCCACCATAAGTATATTGGGAATCAAACCTGGATCCTCTGAAAGAGCATTCATTTTAACCTCTGAGCAACCTCCAGCCCCATTAACATACTTTTAAACAAGAAGCAAATTAAAATTTCACTTTTCCGGTAGAAGAAAACACAGCCAGAATCTGGAAGAGATTACTTAGTTGGTAAAGTGGTCGCCCCACAAGCAGAAGGACCCCAGCACTCATGTAAAAAGGCAGAAGATGTGGTATAAACTCCAAATACAGCCCTGGAGCTCACTGGCCAGGCAGCCTAGCCTAATAGAGCAAGGCTCCGGTCCCATCTCAAAAGACAGACAGTTCCTAAGGAATGCCACCTGAGGTTAACCACTGGCCACTACATGACTCATCAAACATTCATGCACATGCAAGAGGGCTGGGGGACATATAGCTAAATTAATTAGCAGGGGAAGCACACTGGTTGTTTACATAGAATTTGTGGCTTCTTCCTTCCCCTTTCTTTTCATGTTTTTGTGTGTAGTATGCCAGAACATGTATGTGCATGTTTGGAGGTCTGAGCTGATGTCAGCAATCTTTCTCAATTGCTCTTCCTATACTTTGAGGTAAGTCCTCTCAATCACAGAGCTGGCTAGTTTGGATAGCCAACTTGCTCCAGGAACCCTCTGCCCCAGCCTTCCCAGACTAAAATCAGGCAAGCCACCATCCCAACCCAACACTTCAAGGGTTCCAGGGACACAGATTCTATTCCCCTTGCTTGCACATTAAATGCTTTAACAGCTAACTTGCTTGCCAGACCCTAATTTTGGTCCTTAATGGCAAAGTTTATCTGTGATTAAAATGCTAAAGAAAGGTCAATTTAATCAAAATTTAAGTGAATTCAAATTCTAAAAATCAACATGAAATAACGCTAAAAGGACAGTAAGATCTTAACAAAATTTAGCTATGGTATTTAAGATCCAGAAAGGATAGTCATTTATGAAATGTACTTCTAATACTTACTATCTAATTTCTGTCCTTCTACAAAAGTGTCTAAAGCAGAAGCGTAGTCTTTTTCATGGTATTCACATATCCTATATGAGAACAAATTGAAGACAAATTAATATACACATGAGAAATCATGAAAAATAACCTTTCTAAATAAACATACTTTTTACTTTCATATGCTAAAGGGAATTTCAAGTATATGCTAATAAGCCAAAGGGTTTTGTTTTTGTTTTTTTTTAATAGCTACTGTAACATCTAGTATAATGGTCATTAAAACTCCATTTTAATACTCAGTTCAGATGACTCTGATTTTAATTGTACAAATATACCCATTTCAAAACAATTATTCAAAAGAATTACTTTCTCAGTTAACTAAGTCATGCTTATCTGTGAAAATAAGCAGTGCTTATTAAATACATACAAAGCAGACCAAGTTTTGTATATTATTACATGTGGCTACCTAGCTTTATTGACAGAGAACATCCATAAGCTCCAGCCACACTTTGTAGCTACTCCAGTCATCTCTACTTTAAAGTCATGCATTATCTCATACTTCAGTTAACATACTAACATAAGTTAGTACTGTAAGGTTACAACATACATAAATAGCTTACAACAAATTTACTCAACAAATCAACACTGACTGGCTACAGTCCAAACCCATTATTCTATTACATACCCTTTCCTCAGGACAGCAGTAGGATTATTTGGATTGAGTTCAAGAGACTTCTTTACATCAGCAATACCATCTATATATAAAAAGGTAAGGTTGTTTAGTCAAACTGACAACCTAAGTTGAATGCCCAGAACTCACATGGTGGAATAAGAATGGACTCCAGTTGTCCTCTGTCCTCCATGTGTGTACTATGACATATACAAGCTGACACACACAGGCACATAAAATAAGTAACGTAAAACAAATATGTCTGTATTTTATTTTTAACCTTCTAAACTGGTGAATGGTTTTAAGTGAGGAAAAGCTAATCCAATATAAAATGTAAGTGTTACATTCATATCTTCCTGTGGTCTAATATTTGGCCTATTATGAAATTGCATGTGTCCTGGCTGGCTGTCCAGAGTGTAGGTCCCAGGGAGGCTAGGAGAGGGTATCATGTCCACTGGAGCTGGAGTTACTGGCAGCCATGAGCAGCCAGACCTGAGTGCTGAGAACAGAACTCAGGCCCCCTGTACAGAGCAGTATCCATTCTTTTAACTGCTGAGGCCTCTTTCCAGCCCCCTTAGCTCTCTTCCTTAAGTTCATCTGTCATCAGTAAATGAAACTGTATCCTAAAGCTCATCTCTTTTTCTCATTAACAGTATTTACAAATTCTGAATTCCACCCCCACACCCAACTTTTTAAAGTTACATAACTCAGAAATACATTCATTTTTATTAAAAACTGCTAAGAGAAGGAATGTAATTTAAATAGTGTATTAGTAAATGAAGTACTATCCATCAATGAATACAGCCATCTCCATAAAGTCTCTACCCACTGAAGGCATCCATAACTGTTAAATCAGTGTTACTCAGCACGTTTCTCTCATGAAAAACCATGTGAAAAATCCTCAAAGATGGTACTGGGGAGATGGCTCATCCGGGGAACGCCTCCATTCATAAACACAAAGACCTAAGTCCCACGGAAGAACTCCAAGTGTGCTAACTTATCCACCAGGTGTGAGCATGGGTGGACGCTCACTGCCAGCAGTCTAACCTAACTGGTGAGCTCCAGGCCAATGAGCCATCCTGTTTTAAAAGAGATGGGCAGCAAACCCGAGCGCACCCAAGGATGTCCTCTGGCTCCCAGAGGACCAGGCACACTCCAACACACCCACACACCTAACCCAAACCCTAATTTAACACCCTAACGTGGGCAAAATTTGTAAATAAACTACAAACTGACAAAATAGTTTGTAAGAAACATTACCACGGTGTTTCCCAAGAAGAATGTGACAGTAAGCTCTCTGACAGTAATACTGTGCATCATCTGGATTCTGTTCCAAAGCCTTAGTCAGCTCCTATAAATACAAACATGTAGGTCAGGAAATAATGTCCAAACTCATCAAATTCTAATGAAAACATAAAGTCAAATAACCTGTGAACACAAGCTATTAGAGAGAGAAAGGAAGGAAACAAGCTTAGAACTTGTCACTGTAAAAGCATCACTTTAAGAGCTCAATAAATGGTAATTATATCATCTCATTTATTCCAAAAGAGCTGTTGATATACATAGACCAGCTCAGAATTCCTCATTTAGAGAAGGCCCATATATCATGTAGAATTTGAGGTATCCAACTTCAAAACAAAACAAATGAAAACAAAAAATTCAAAACAAAACAAAACCTTTAAAGTAAAATCTAGCCAGGTAGTGGTGTAAGTCTTTAATCTCAGCACTCGACAAGCAGAGACAGACAGATCTCTGTGAGTTCAAGACCAGCCTGGTCTTCAGGGCAAGTTCAGGACAGGCTCCAAAGATACACAGAAAGAAACCCTGTCTCAAAAAACTGGAAAAAAAAAAAAAAAAGTTAAATCTAGACTTCATGGAGGTTAACAGAATTAGTGACTGCACAGCAAACTGGCCTTCCCTATCAATTCCAAAAGAACAAAATAGATGACAACATTCTGCTCAAAGCCCAGATAAAATCCCACAGATAACTGATTAAGAGTTAGCGAGAGAAATGAAAATGTTCACTACCCTGGGTAGTCATAGTAGTCACAGTAGTCAGACCATTAACAATGCAAGAAAACATCGAATGTCAACAAGACCAATGCCAAGTGCAAACAGAAAAGAGTGATTCTCTGTTCAATGCACCCACACACTAGTTTTTATAAAAGATGCATTTAAATACCACTCACCACTGACTTTGTTTTTATTCTACTGATTTCCAAAACCAATGTATACAAAAAATAAAAATAAACGTAAAACCAGGATGGGTGATAGCTTGATTGGCTGAATGCTTACTTAGCACTTAGCACACACAAAGTCTTGGTATTCAACCCTTGGAATCTACAAAACTGGATGTAGTGGTATACGCCTGTTATCCCAGCACTGGCAAGGTGGAGGCAGGAGAAATAAATAGGAGTTCAGGGTCCTTGCCACCTACACAGCAAGGTGCAGACCAGCTTGGTATACATGAGAGCTTGTTTGAAAAACAAACAAACAAAACTCCACCAAAATATACCTCTAATCAACTACTTCAAGCACACTAAAAGTATTACTCCAATCAGTAACATTAGACCCTTTAATGTGTCTCTGCACCAAGCTTTCCAACTGTCACCACACAAAGGACCTTCCACAAGGCTCTTCTTGGCAGGACTCCCTACATCCTTACACCTTTAACACCTTATTACTCACCCAGCTCATGTCCAACTACAGTAATTGACTATAGTCCCTCAAATTTATTGCTTCATCTGACTAGAACAGCTATTCTCAACCTATAGGCTATAATCCCTTTGGGGGCCAAACACCCCTTTGACCACCAAAAAACACAGGTATTTACATGATGATTCATAACAGTAGCAAAATTACAGTTATGAAGTATGTTGGGGCCCACAGAAGTAGCTCAGTTTCATCTTGACTTAAAGTCAGAGTTCAAGCCTATCCTTACTATTTCAAGATTAAAGGGCTAAATCCTAAAGGCCTAAGAATATCTATTGCCTAAGGTGTGGTCACTGGATGTCTTACCAGATAACAGAATACTTGATCTGAGGTATGGTTACTAGATGTCGTAATCCTCAAGGCCAGATAATAAGAGATTTGATCTAAGGTGTAGTTACTAAATGGTTTGTGAATTAAGGAAGTAACTATGTTTGTTTGTTCCTTGTATCATTGGTTGGGGGATAGAAAAACTTAGAGCAGATCCCAGTGTTCACTGGATGCCCTCCCAACTCTATCATCTGTCTATTTCTTTCCTCAATCTACAGTCCCCCGCTTAGGTACAGTCCCCAACAGAAGTAGCTACGAAAACAGTTATATGGTTGGGGTCCCCACAACATGAAGGCCTGTGTTCAAGTATCACAGCATTGGAAAGCTGAGGACCACTGGACTAGTGTTAGTGTTCTCTTTCCAGAGGGACACAAAAATTTATCCTCTTATTTCCTTAGTGACAAGACTGTACTAGAAAGCAGATTCCAATCAGGTCTGCCAAGCCCCAGATTAGAATTCACACAAAACAGAAGCACCTCCCAGCTCACTGTACTCCAAGCTCTCACCGGTATTGATGTTTTCTAGTGTTCTGAAATCCCCAGGCTAAGTAAATCTTGTACCTAATTTTTAAAATAATTTTGAAAATAGCAAATGGGCCAGGCATAGTGGCATACCCCTTTAATCCCAGTACAGAAGCAGAGGGAGGAACCAGCCTGATCTATGTATATAGAATTCCAAGAGGTCTTGTCACCAGATAGCAGGTTGAAGGAAAAAAATTTTAATATAGCTTTATTTATTTTTTCTTTTTTCTATTAATGTGGCTCAGTAGGCAGAATGCTTCCCTACTGGATGCAAACCCCTCTCTTTTTTTGTCTCCTCCTATGAAATTTCTTTGGGGGTCTGAAGAGATGGCTCAGAGGTTAAGAGCAGGTTGCTCTTCCAAAGGCCACAAGTTCAATCCTCAGAAACCACATGGTGGCTCACAACCATCTTTAAGATCTGGTGCTCACTTCTGCCATGTAGGCAAAACACTATGTACATAATAAATAAATCTTTTCTTAAAAAAAAAAAAAAAATTTTTTTTTCATATATTTTAATCATGTTTTCCCTTCCCCCAATTCCTCCCAGACTCTTCTATCTCCCTATTTATCCAACTTCACATTCTCAAAAAAAAAAAAACAAAAAAAACCAAAAAACAAGAAGCATATGAAGTTCACTTTGTGTTGGCTGAATAATGTGTCTGGGCATGTGGTTTTGCCCTAGAGTGTGGTTGATACACAGTGATGAAACAAATGAAAACTGATTTAAATTTCCCTTTGCAATCAGGTATTAATGGCAGTTTCTTGGTTAGAAATAGGACCCCATGTCCATTTCCCTTTCTCAGTGCTAGGACCGGTCTGACTTGAACCTGTAGTGTAGGTCTTGCACATGCTGCTTCAGAGTTCCTTTGAGTCCTTATTTGTTCTTATGTGTTTGGAAGGTACTGGCACCGTTTCCCTGGAGTCATCACCTCTGGCCTATCTCTCAGCAACCTTTCCCCTTTAGATCCCCATCCCGAGTCTTTCAGAAAGGAGTTGGATACAGATATCCCACTCAGGACTAAGTGCTCTGTCTCTCTCACTCACTGCACGTTGTCCAGCTGTGAGTCTCTATGACAAAAGCCCTTTTCAATCTCCAGCATTACATAAAAACCGGCAGGGTCAATCCCAACACAAAAAAGGAGAAGCAGGAAGATCTTTAGTTCAAAATCATCCTTAACTGAATAAGGAGTTTCTCTGTATTGAACTAAAAAAACACACCCCCAGTATGGTGGCACAAGCCTTTTCATCCCAGCGCTCTGTAGACAGAAGCAATATCTGAGTTCAAGGTCAACCTAGTCTACAAAGACTAGGATACCCAGGGCTGTTACTCAGAGAAACTGTCTCAGAGAAACAAACAAACCAATAAAAGCAAAGCAAAACAAAACACAGCAAAGCACACACAACACACACACACACACACACACACACACACACACACACACACACACACACACACCATTAAGTTGTTACTATGTAACTATGCAGTAACTACTATGTAGCCCTGGCTGGGTTCAAACTAAAAGCCCCTCCCCTTCAATCCTCCTGAATGCAGAGATTACAAGCACAAGCCACGGAATTTATATAGTTCTCTTAAAAAGTCAAGTAAAAACTTCAGTATTTAAACCACCTTTGTAAATTACCTTTAAACCCACTAATCAACTGTTAGTTAAGAAAAGTAAGTTTTGGTGGTAACAATTCTGTTTCATAAAAAAATGCAACCAACTTGGTAAGGCTGTCACTAAAATGAAGTTTCTCCAAAACAAGCACACAAACAAGCAAACTAAAATAAGTTTAAAAGAATGACAAATTTCCAAATGGATAGTGTGACATTTGAATAAACAAATTATAATGAAGCCTGAAACATCAAGTTAAGGTAATGATTTGTGGCCTTAACTAATCAATCTTACCGCATGCTTTTAGTGCGCCCACTGTCTTTAATTAGAGAAGCATCGTAGTAAAAGGAAGCACCTCACGAGGCAACATCTTCAATGCTAACACTTGAATCGCAGCAGCAAAAGGCTACTAATTAGTGCAGCCCTAAGCAAAAAATATTGTAAACATGTCCATAAATACACTTGCAGAAAGTTGAGTTATGTGGGCTCAGTGGTAAGAGCGCTTGAACAGCATCAATCCATTACCACAAAGAAAAAGAAACAAGCAAGCAGCCATAATCCCAGCACTCGGGAGGCAGAGGCAGGCTGATCTTGGTGAGTTTCAGACCAGCACAGGCTACAAGAGCTAATTCCAGGATAGCCTCCAAAGCTACAGAGAAACCCTGTCTCAAAATACCAAAAAAAAAAAAAAAAAAAAAAACAGTTAAGAAAGAAGCAAGCAAAAATGACAGTGAGAAGTATCCTACTAACCAGAACAATAATGGGGAAGGGGATGGGACATAAGGCATTAAAATTAACACTTTGGATGGGTTAGGGATGTACCTCAGTTGGTACAGTGCTTGCCTAGCATACATGATCCCTAACACAACATAAAACTGGGTATAGATGCATGGGAGTCAGAAGTTCAAGGTCCTCCTCAGCTACATATGAGCTGAGGCTTAGCCTGAACTATGTGAAACCCTGCCCCAATAAACAAGTAACACTTTGAAACTGGGGCTGCAGGAGGCTTTGTGGTAGCCATTCACTTAGCATGCTTGAGGACTTGGGTTTAAACCCAAGGTTCCTTCCTACCCACCCCCTTCCAGATTTTTTTTTTTTTAATTAAGACAATTTCTTAGTAAATTTTGAAATACTTAAAAATTTAAGCCCTTTAAAAATGCTACTACAAAGAACCTCTGGGTATGTCTCAATCTGCTTCCTCCTCTTTTGCACAATCACATAGCTAAGTTATAAGCACAGAAACAAGAGCATCAATCCATTTGAAAGCATTGAGCACTGCTGCTGAGAAAAATATCAGAACTGATTACCACTTCATGTTTATCAATCTCAGCTGTGCTATATCCAAGACAGCTAGTACTAGCTGGTGTCACATAGCCCCAGTCCTCCCCACTTCCAGCTGATAGCCTTGATCCCTTGAAACCAGACACCTGTTGCCTCCAAGCCTTTTGCTTTGAGCAAGTTCACCTTCTCACTCTTTTATTTCAACTCCCTATGTCAGGATGGAAAAATTTAGCCTAACTCTCCACTGACCCCAGGAAGCTGGGAGTCTTAAATCCCAGGCTGAAGGTCATCTTCTTGACTGTTTACGCAGCACCTGTGTGTGAGCGAACACAGGAAATGAGACTTGTCACCCCACCCAGAAGCCTGTGCGAACACAGACTTCCTGGGCAAAGCGCAGGCTTGGATAGTTTAAGTTAATTGGTCCACACTGGATGCTACGAGGTGATTGGTTCACGATGCGCCTTTGTTGTAACCCTATAAAAGCTGTCTCAAGCCTGTATCCAGGGTTCCCAGTCCTCTACCCCCCCACCCCCGTGTGGCGTATGGCCGCGGACCCCAGTGCACTCATGCTTTTGCATCAAGACCGCTTCTCGTGAGTGATTTGGGGGGGAGGGCACCTTTCCTGAGTGGGACCGTAAAGGACCACTGCTCTGGCGGGTCTTACACCTACTGAGTAAAATGTAGCTAATGCCATCAGCAAGTGTTGCAAGAATCATGCAGAAGAGCTTGCCCATCATGAGTACCAAGTGCTACAGTGAGAACAACGCAGTAATCAAGATACACAAAACTTCTACTGAGCCTACTTTCATACCTAATTCAGGGTTGCACAGAAAAGCTAGCTCCTCTGAGCAGATCCCAGTATTCACTGGATGCCCTCCCAACTCTATAGTCTATTTCTTTCCTCAATCTATATTCCCCCTCTTGGGTACAGTCCAGACAAGTCAGCTGGACCCAACAGAAGTAGCTACGAAAAATATTGTATGGTTGGGGTTCGCTTGAGGTGAAATCTGAAGAAATAAGCATTCCCAGGTTTAAAAAAAAAAATGATATAGGTCAAGTATATGGAAGTAGATCTGAGTTAGAAGCACTTGCAACAGTGTAGCTCTATAGAGAGAAAAGAAGCCCCAAGATGCCCACCTCACCAGGGACCCTGCAAGCCATTATAAGGGATTTGGACCTTCAGTGTGAGGGAAGGTCATGGAAAGTTTTAGTAGAAAAGTGACATGATCCAACTTATATTTTAAATTTGTCATCCTAGCTACTGTAGTATCATATACAGTAAAACAAAGCATGACCAGAAACAGTGTCAAGTTCCCCAAGAAATTCCTTTCCCCAAAGCTGGCATTTAGACAAA
Source organism: Cricetiscus sungorus (assembly GCA_030556225.1). Classification (NCBI taxonomy): domain Eukaryota; kingdom Metazoa; phylum Chordata; class Mammalia; order Rodentia; family Cricetidae; genus Cricetiscus; species Cricetiscus sungorus. Next base: position 24,732,466 of record JANBXA010000741.1, on the reverse strand, counting down.
AGCTAGCATTCCCCCAGAGGCTTGAAGATAGTTCCTACATGCTAAAAGGAGTCACTCTGCTTCCATCTCTGGAATAGGAACATATAGCTCTTCCTTTAACATACAATTGTGGGGCCAGTTAGCATGTCAAGGTCAATGCTAGGCTCCCTCACTTCCTACTCACAAGCACACAGGCTCACTTCTTCCCAGGTACCCAACTCCCACATAACCCAGGAGATCACACACACACACACACACACACACACACACACACACACACACTCCCCTTGCTTTTCTGGTTTGCCATGGCAGTTTGGAATGAACTTTCCCCTTTTTGCACTCATGGAGCAGCTATTTTGATTTCTCTACTTCAACCATTTTCATTCAAACAGAAAAAAAACTAGTACACTAAATTCAGAATGTGTGGTAGCCACTAAGGTTATAGAGTATTACATGGAATACACAGGAAGTAGCAGCATCTGCCAATGACTTTGGGGGCAGCCAAGATCTATACCCCAGATCTATACCCCAGCACTCGATAATTATTCACTTTCCTCCTTTCTCAGTCTTCCCCATATTCTCCATTTTGCCTTTATTTCAGCAGGAAAAAAAAAATTGCTTCCAGTCTTAATCTCAAAGTCACTAATGCCTTTTTGTTTTGTTTGGTTTTTCCAGACATATTTCTCTGCATAGCCCTGGCTGTCCTAGAAATCACTCTGTAGGTGGCCTTAACCTCAGATATCTTTCTTTCCAGCCTCTCCTTCCCAAAAACTGGGATTAAAGAGCATTGCACCTGCACCACCACCACCACCACCACCCTTGTTATGGAACCTAACTATCTGTTTGACCTGATGATCACTCAATGAACCTAGCAATACAAAACCAAGCTTGAAACATTCAAGCAACAATGTAGCTCTACTATGCTGCTAGCCTTTTGAAAGGTGGTCTCTCTGAGGCTCAGAATGTAAAAACGGTTCCTTTTCCCTGATTTGTCAGGGTTTCATATATCCAAGGTTAGTCTCAACTCACTATATCGCTGAGGATGACCTTGAATATCTGACCCTCCTGCATTCCTCCCGAGTACTGGGATTACTTGATATGCGCTAACAACTTTCTCCAGTCCGGCCACTGCTCCTAAGCAACATCAATACAAAAATAGTTTGTTCTAGACTTTACCTGAAATGGCCCACAAGCAACTCATACAACATTAAACATTTAGGCAGGGCATACGCTGGAGAAATGACTCATGAGTTAAGAGCACTGACTGCTCTTTCAAAGGTCCTGAGTTCAATTCCCAGCAACCGTGTGTTGGCTCACAACCATCTGTAATGAGTTTGGTACCCTCTTCTGGCCTACAGGCATACATGCAGGCAGAATACTGTATATATAATAAACAAAAACCTTAAATATTTTTTTTAAATAAAATAGGCAGGGCTGAGTAATGCATTAGGGATTCAAAGTTTGAGGCCAGCATAGGTATATAGGTAAGAAACCACGTTTTAAAAAAACAAATAACTGTATGAAGAACAAGTAAATGTTCTTTAGTAAACTTAGTCAAATAAGTACACATAACAGTCAATACCTGGTCTAGAGGGGCAACCATAAATGTCAAACTAAAAAGTGGTACATTAAGCCCTTTCTTCGCCTTTTCCTTTATCATAAACGCCAATAAAAGAAGCCGTTTCAGGACAACCACAGATGGCAATTATGGGCCCTAGAAATAAATCGTGCCTAAGTTTGGGGAGTAGAAAGGCAATATCTATGCCTAAAGGGCCACTAGGGGACAAAGAAATGGATCTCGGGTTCTTAAAATTGGGATTGAGCCACAGTGAAAATTGTAGCCTTAGTCCCACGAAGGTAAAGCTGGGAAGAGGCGGGGTCTGTAGGAACCCAACAGTCCCAGTGCTAAAGGAGCAGAAACGAGCTCACTCACCTCTAACGCCGCCTGGGGGTCCTCGTCGATCAGAGCATCTGAGAAGCTCTGGGAAAACCTGCCAGGAAAACAACGACTTCAGCAGGGCTCACTAACCAAGGAGAAAATAGTAAGACAAACAGCAAAGGGGGAGGAAAACACGCACCGCTGGGATGTTGCAGATTCTGCTGCAGCTGCCGCCATCCCTAAGAGCCACTAAAGCTTCGGCCCGAGCGTTTTCTACCTTGGTTACCAGCTCTGCCGCCGCCCAGGGGGGGAAACTTCTGAGGACACACCAACAGAGCTTCCGTCCTCGGTAGCCAATCAGCAGTCGCGCAGCATGCGGCCGCGGAAAAGGAGGCGAAGGGCGGGCAAGTGGGCGCAGGGCCCGCTGGGAAACAGGAGGAAACGCTCCCCGGCCTCGGCCCCGCCCCCGCCGGTGACGCGCGCCACGGCCCCGCCCCTGGGGGCGTGGCCACGAGTCCGCGCCCCGCCCGCTGCTCGTCCGGGGCCCCCGCACGGCTTGCAGGACCTCTGGTGTCGTCTCAAAGCCCCGCTGCGGGGCACCGGGACCCGTCGAGGAGTTCGCGGGTCCGTTAAGGTGTGCCACGTTAAGCACCATTTTCTCTAGGTTTTCAACATGGCTGCCGCGGGCGGCCGGGCTGAGCTGCGCGTGACGTCACTCGTCGTTGCCAGGTCTTTTCCGGCAGCGGATCCGGGAATGGCGCATGCGTTCGTACGACGGCCAGCGGGGAATCTCCGACAGGCTGGCTCGCCGGAAGTCGCCCTACCGGCATGGAGAATGGGCTTTTCCGGAGGCGCTGCCAGGTCCTCTCCACACCCGGAGCTTCCTTCCTACTCGGCCTTCCCAAACTCAGAAAAGCATGTTTTGAAGGCACCGAGTGAAGGGGACCTGGCCTGAGCTGTCTCAGTGATGACTCGCGTTGTAACTCAGCGGTCAGGCCTCCCCTCCCACCCTCGCCGACCTAGGGCCAAACGTCAGGCTGCGAGGGAAGCTTCCCGAGAGTTCCTTGAGGCCAAGAGGCAATGGGCAACAGGAAGGAATGGGAGTGAGTAGCACAGTAGAGCAAGTAACAGAATTAAACTAGCCGCTGCAGCAGCCTTGATTTGGCAGCTGTTAATAACGCTCCGGAAGTCGTTTTACAAAACGAAGACGTGGTCGATGGCTTCACTTTCTAAACAAAAATCCCACGCAGCTGCAAAAAATAAGGGGGACGGAGTTTGAAAATATAAGGAGACGTGAGCCCATATTCAAGTTGGAGAAATGGGAGGCCACTGGGTTAAGTATGTGTCAGGTCATTAAGAGATAGAGGTGGGGAATACTAAAAAAGTTATTACAAGTTTAAAGGGTTACTGCTGACTGCAGGCATACCCCATCTACGTTGAGAATGGATGGTTTGAGGGGAAAAAGAGAAGTGTTCGTAGAAGATAACAGGTCAAAGAAAGGAATCTGAATCCACTGATTTTAAAAGTGGAGAAGAGGTGTGAGAGATTTTGAGACAGAACAGGGCCAGTTGGTCGCTAACCAAAGAGGTGCAGGTTGCTGGATACGCTGGAAGATAAAGTTAGCCAAAAGGAAAAAAAAAAAAAAAAAAAACCCAAGCTGAGCATATTTGTAAGGGAAGGTAGGATTTCAGTTTGGATCTTTTGAGTTGTTCTAAGTTCAGCAGACATTATAAAAGAACACATGTGTAAAGATGAGAATTGTCTTTTGCTAAACCTCTTTGAAGCAAATGCTGGTTTTCTTCAGTTTACAGTTCTCTCTGTATGGTTGGATGTAATTATTTCTCCGCTTCATTTATTGCACATACCTTGTGCCAGTTGTCATCTCGTTCTCTCATTATCTGAAACGAGTTTAATGTTAACAATTTATACTTCGTTTTTTGTGTCTTATGCAAGACTTCCCATTCAAAGGCTATGGGAACAATCTTTTAGATCTTTAACTTTCCACGTGTAAGTCTATTGTCTATAGTTTTCTTTGACAACTTTTGTAAAAGTATGACAGTAGGGACAAAAGTTCATTTTCTCCTCCATACAGATACCAAGTAATCCAGAGCCACTTACTAAAAAGATAATTTCCCCATAAATTTGATGGCAACTTTATTGTTCTAGTCAAAATTCAAGGTATCTTCTTGGAAACAGAAGTGCTAGACCTACCAGCTCATTCATTTTCTAGAAATTTGTAGACTCTAAAACTGTAAGTTCTGTGCCTAATAAATGATCCAGTCTTAAGTATATTTGTTATAGTAGCACAAATGAACTATTGTCTTTCTATGCAGTGAAAAACTCCACTAACCTAATTTAAGAGATTTAGTTTAGGGTCCAGTGAGGTGGCTCAGCAGGTACAAGCATGTGTTACACAAACCTGGAAAACTGAGTTTGCTCCCCAGGACTGAGGTCAAGGTGGGTGGAGAAAACCAACTCCACAACATTATTTTTTGACCTTCACACTCATGCTGTCTGTCTGTCCCCCAACCCTCCAACAACACACACACACACACACACACACACACACACACACACACACACTCTTTTAATCTCGAAATGTGAGACGGAGGCTGGAGGATTACCAAGACTGAAAGGTCAGCTAAATAGTAAATTAAAGATCAGACTATACATTCAGCTATACATTGAGACCTTCTCTTGATAAATGCCAGTGTTCTCCAAATTGTTTATAGTATACTAATACTATATATATATATATATACATATATATGCCTTTTTTTTTTTTTTTTTTTTTTTGTATGCTAGAGAAACGGCTCAGAGGTTAAGAGCACTGCCTGCTCACCCAGGGAATCAGAAGTTCAATTCCCAGCACCCACATGGCAGCTCACATCATCTATAACTCTGGTCTCAGGGTATCTAACACCTTCTGGCTTCTACAGGCACTTCACAAACATGCATATATATGTATGTGTATGTGTATATACATGTAGACAAAATACATTGTGGTTTGAATGAGAATGGCCCCCATAGCCTCATAGATTTGAATGCTTGATCACAAAGGATTAGGAGGTGTGACTTGATGGGAGAAGTTTGTTGATGGGTAGGCTTTGAGGTTGTAAGTGTTCAAATGAGGTCTCTCTCTTCTGCTTGTCTTCCAATCTGGATACAGAACTCTCAGTTACACTCTCAGTGTGCTGCCGAGAGAATGGCTGACTAAACCTCTGAAACTGTAAGCAAGCCCCAATTACGTGCTCTCTATTGTAAGAGTTGCCATGATCAAGGTGTATCTTCATAGCAATAGAACACTTAAGACACGGATACACACCAAATGTTTAAAAAGTTACACATCGCTAGGCAGTGGTGGCATACACATTTAATCCCAGCACTTTGAAGGCAGAGGCAGGTGAATATGAGTTTGAGGCCAGCCTGATCTACAGAACAAGTTCCAGAACAACCAAGGCTACACGGAGAAACCCTGTTTTGAAAAGAGAAAAGTTAAGTATTAGTCTTGGCACATACCTTAAATCCCAGCACTTGGGAGGCAAAAGCAAGTGGATCCTCTGAATTGAAAGCCAGACAGGAGTACATAATAGAGAAATTGTCTCTGCGCATACACACTGCATACTAATGTGTGATAGTTATCACTGAGACAGTAGTACACCATATTACAGATGTTGTTTTCTTAATTTTTCTTTTTCCAAGTTTAGCAATTGATTGACCAACTTCTAATAAGACACCTGTTTTAGGGCTGGGGAGATGGCTCAGTGAAAATAACCACTTGCTGTGTAAGCCTGGTGACCTGAATTTGGATCCTCAGGACCCATGTAAAAGCTGGAAGCAGTGGTACAGGATGTGTAGGTCTGATCTCAGACCCACACCCAGTGTTCTCTGACAGGTACTGGCATTCCTGCATGCGCACCCAAACATTTTTTAAAAGTGTACTCAGCCCCAGCCTCAGACACAAGTTTACTTTGTTGTTTGGCGTTCTGAAGACAGAGTCTCATTTAACCTAAGGTGGCCTCAGACTCACCATATGCCTGAGGATGACCCTGCCTCTATGTCCCTGAGTTCTGGGATTACAGGTTTGCACTATCATACCTACTACTCTAAAAAGTTTTATAAAAGATCTAACAAGTCTAGCCTCACAAACTGCTTTTTCATACATCCCAGGACCATCATTGTAGGAATGGCACCACCCACACAGGGCTGAACCTTCCCTACCAGGATCTGAGGGAGGCATTCTCTCAGGTGAGGATCCTTCTTCCCAGGTGACTCTAGCTTTTGTCAAATTGGCAAAACCTAACCAGCAAAAGAGATCATGAGAGCAGAGGTCATAACCTAATGGATGGTTGCCATTTATTTTGGAAGTAATTTGTTATCAGTACATTCTCCTCTTGATCAACTGCTCTTTTGCCACCTTAATAATAAAATAAATTACATCATTGGTATTTTATTGTGTGATGTCTAGAAACTGTCACATGGTATAGCAAAAGGAAAAATCAGCCTCCTGCAACTTTGACCAGAAGTCTCACAGGAACATCTGATCCTCCGGTACCACTGTAAATACTAGTAACTCATGCATATGTGTGTGTTCTTTAAGAAACATTTACCAGGGCCATGTGAAGGCTCACTGGGTAAAAACACTGCAAGTCTGAATTCTACCCTGGGAACCTGTGGTGGAAGAAAAGAAACTCCCCAGAAGTTGCCCTCTCCTCTGTGTTCACACTCAGGCATGCACATGCTTGTGCACACAGCGAAGAACACGTGCTAGGTATGGTGGCATGGGCCTGCACTCTGGAGCCTGAGGCAGGATGATCACTAGTTCCAGGATAGCACAGTGTGTCCAGGGAGGCCTTGTGCCAAAATGCAAAAGAAATAAAGACAAGAAACACTAGCTTGAAAACGGAAATATTGAGAACTTTTACATGATTTAATAATAAACAATTAAAGATACAAAAATTCTTAGAGGATTCCAAAATTTAAATTTTTGTTTAAATACAAATTCATTTTATAATATGAAAACATATAATATAGCCCTCTAACCATAATGATTTTTTTCCTCTACAAAAATGTCTATACTAGAAAATTTGCAGAAAAACAATTTCTTGTGACATTAAATGTACATTATTTACAGTTGAAAAAGTAATCTAAGAACTCTACTTCAGAAACTTGGATATATGTTATCTTTGTATGCAATTTCCTTCCCCCTTCACCCACAGTAAAAAATTATCCAAATAAAAAGCAATTGTGCTTTTGTAATAACTGACTCCATTACTAGCTCAGGACTCGGGTTGCTCCCTTGGCCCTTTAAAACCCTGACTTTCAGAACAGCAGTCTGTCATTTAGCACTCAGCACGTAAGTTTACTAATAAGCCATAATACACAGTGGTCTAGGAATTAATGAATAAAGAACTTAGAGTTGATGGCAGATCTTATGCATAAGAATAATTTTGTGAGGAAAACACAGTATTTTATCTGTATTTACACTAGGAAATAATCTGGTAATATTCTAAATAACTTTAAAGTACAGATACTAAAAGTCATAAAATTTAAGATAAGGGAACTTAGAGACCATTTAGTCTAGTCCAGAGCATCCCTTCTTTTTACCAGAATGGCAAAGACTAGCAGATGCAGTGGCCTGCCCCAGGATACACACTGAGCTTGTGGGAGTGCCACTCACAGGTTGCCTTTATACTTCATGTCACACCTGTGATATGAAGGTTCAGACATAGCATAGGCACACTTATATCTTTTTTTTTTTTTTTTTTTTTGAAAGGTTTCATGTAGCCCAGGCTGGCTTCAAACTCACTATGTAGCAAAGGCAGGCCTTGAACTCCTGATTGCCCTTTGTCCATCTCCCAAGTGCTGAGATTGCATGTGCCAACACACTGGGCTTCCATTTTTAAACAATGCAGCCAACTAAAGTCAAGCTAAGTGACATCATAATAATTTTAATAGTATAAGTTTCTTGCATCTGAATCAAGACTTAAATTATACAAATGGAATGAAAATATTTCCTATATAAATTTCCTGTTGACTTATATTTAAGTAGTATTTACAAACAATTCAGGAAGCTAATACAGTGTCAAGTTAGAAAAGAAACTTTAAAAACACTTAAGATATAGCAACTGAAAAAAATCTCAAGAACTTCTTCATAGTATAAAATTCCTGCTCCTTCACAACTGAGTTCTGAAACATATAAAGAAGAGAAACACTTGGGTTTTTCTCATCTAGAAAAGTCAAAAGTAACTATTTTTAACGATTACAAAATTATGAACTTCTGTAGATTTATCTTAGGAAAAAAATTCAGGTTATTTTCAGACAACCAAAAAATGAGTTCAATTAAAAAAAAAAATAACCACCCATAATTCCTTTGGTGTGTTAACTAAAAAGAGTTGGGCTCTACCAGCTCATTCTGTTTGATGGCTACCTGAGAGGGAAACCCGTTTGAACTGGCTACCACCATCACATAAGGCTGTGGCTGCTGTTCCGTTTCCTCAATGTCTTCATGCAAATGATCTTCAACCTTCGTCTCTGCTTCTTGTTTAAGAGTTTTTGTTTCCTGAGCTTTGATAACAGACGTGATCACAGTGCCAGATGGGTGTGCAACCAGTTGTGAACTTCGAGAAAAGGTCACCACGGGTGTAGTAGCACTGAAGGATGGAGATGAATCCATGCTGACAGCTCCGTTGCAGATGGACTGAACATTGCTTGTAAGGACCTGCTGTACATGAGTGGGGCTGAAGACAATTGAAGGAGGAGAGCCCGGCTTCTGAGACTGTAGCATGACGTTTTCTTTCAGTACTGTCATGGGCTGTGATGAAGGAATGGCTTGTAGGATGAATTTCTGTGAGCCGGGCCCTGATGATGGGTCCGTGCTGGCTATCACCGTTGTGAGTGGCACTGTCTGCAGCGTTACTGTGTGCAACTGCTGGGTGCCAGGAGACACAACTACTGGAACCTGGGTTGAAGCCTGTATCGTCCTGTTGAGATTACCAAATACAAGTGAGACAATGAGCAAATGGTACTAAAACTTTAAGGCTTAATGAGCTATTCTTGAAAGTATGTTGTACATTCCCATTGCTACTTCCCCTATTTTTATCACATCAAGTCAAACCTTGTTTTAGACATAATGGGCTTGGGGTGACCCCTGTAATCACCTCACTCAGGAGGCAGAGACAGTTCAAGGTGAGGGCTGCATAGAAAGACACTATCTCAAATGAAAAACCTGTGAATACTGTCACATTAATACAAGTGAGTCAGGGGCTGGAGAGATGGCTTAGAGGTTAAGAGCATTGGCTGCTCTTCCAAAGGTCCTGAGTTAAATTCCAGCACCCACATGGTGGCTCACAACCATCTATGATGAGATCTGGTGCCCTCTTCTGCCCTGCAGACAGAACACTGTATACATAACAAATAATCTCAAAAACAAAATGAGAGTGAAACTACACATGATCTTGTACTTAAAAAAAAAAAATACAAGGGAGGTATCAATACAGGAAGCAAGGTATTTATGCATGAGTTACTCTAAAGAAAAGTATACATTTAAAAGCAGGTCTGTTGATTCACCATGCTCACTCCTAACAAACCCCAAACTTCAAATAGTTGTGTTCATTCTAATTTTTTCGTAAGTGTAAAAATACTTAACTTTAAAAAAACTATCTTGCCAGAAGTATCTATTTTTAAGTTACTAGGGTTTTAGTAACTCATAATTGGTATCATATCTACATCATACAAATATGACTATAACTTCTGAGTCCTAAGCCAAAAGAGAGCAAAGTTAAGGCCAAGATTTGACAAAATAAAATATACATATATTTTAACAATTTTAGAGGCCAAAGTAATTTTCAGTAATTTTTTTCAACATAGGGTCTTTCTATGCTGTAATAAAGAGCTAACCTCATTATTAAATAAAAAGCTTCATACATGATTTGATGACCCAATATAATTTTAAAAGTTTGCACTTATGCTACAGGTTTTGTTTGTTTATTTGAAACTTAGGTCTCTTATAGCCTAGGCTAGCCTTCATCTCCAGGTCCTGCCTCAACCACCCAAGTGCTAGGATTACAGGCATATACTACCATACCAAGCTTAAAGTCTATAATTATGGTTACTGTTATTATAAGTCAGTTGAAAACTCTGCATTTTGAGTTTAACTGTTCTCTCTGAATTTGGTAAAGTTATTTTGTGAATGTTAAATTTCAAATGGCTCTGTACTAAATATCAATTGGCAAATTATTAAATAGAGATGTTATTGTGCTAGTTATATTGACTGGTCACATATGCAATGATAAGTAGCCCACATGAAAAGATAAAACAGAGAGCAAGTGCAACTTAGAAGTTGAAAAGAAGTGGGACAGCACAGGATGACTTCAGCATCCATGTGGGATGCCAAATCGCCTGTTCATATTGGCACCCAAATCACCACTGTGAACATCAGCCTATGGGAGGATAACAGCTTTTTCTTTATTTAATTTAATGTAATTTATTTTTTAATTTTGGAAACAAGGTCTTGCTATGCAGCTCTGGCTGGCCTAGAACTTGATATGCTAACCAGGCTGGCTTCAAACTTAGTGATTATCTTGAATGTTGAGTACAGGCATGTATCACCATACCCAGCTTTAACAGCACTCTAGGAGGGTACAGCTAGAAGATAACAAGAGTTAAGTAATAAGGATATAATAGGCGGTAGGGGATATGACTCAAAATAAAGGTGCAATAGTATTTGGCTAATAAAGTGAGTTGAAAAAACATTAAGGGACAGAGTTTTCCAAAATATACTGTGCCTCCCCTATCTTTCCCATCTAAACCAGAGTATCTTTAAGGAAATCAGTTTGAGTAGATACCTGACCTGGCCAAAATTTTCTAAAAATATATACTTAGAGGTTGCATGTGTTGGTGTGTTTGTCTATTTATGATTGCATGTGTGACACAAGGCACACTTGTAGATATCAGAAGATAACTTGGATCACCAGTTCTCTCCTTCCACGTAAGGGTCCCAGAGATCAAAGTTAGGTCACTGAAGCAAATGCCTTTCATTTGTTTGCAGATAGGATCTTACTATAATACAGCTCAAACTAGCTGAAAACTATGATCCTCCTGCCTCAAGCTCCTGAGTGATGATGAAACTGTAGCTGTGTGACAAGCACAGGGATAGCTTAGCAGCCTGGGATCCCACCTGCATCAAGCTGCACATCTACTCCACTTCAAAGAATGGAATAAGTTGTGGCTTTCTTGGCAACCCTTGGTGACTCCTGTTTTGTGATCTCAGAATATATTCAGACATGAGTGGCAGGGTCTCCAATCTGATCAGAACTCACTTTGAGCACATCTACAGTAAGGCCAACTGTATCATCCCAGTCAACTCTTGGGAGAAAATATCTATTTACCTTCTTATGTCTATACACAAGGGATACTCATATGATTAAAATAAATGTGTCATGACATGCAGAATAAGCTAGGCTCATACAATTTAAGACTATTAATCAAAATAGAACCACCCTCAGAAACCAACTCCTTTTCCTGGAACTCAAAGCAAGCCCTAAACATTAACTGCTGCTCTGGAGCAGTCCAGCTCAAATCAAATCATCCATGTTCCCTTGCAGCATTTCAAGTAATGTCTCTTTACGCAAAACTTCCTGCTACTTTACCGTGTGTGTGTGTGTGTGTGTGTGTGTGTGTGTGTGTGTGTGTGTGTGTGTTTGTGTGTGTGTGTGTGTGTGTCTGTGTGTGTGTCTGTGTGTGTGTCTGTGTGTGTGTGTCTGTGTGTGTGTCTGTGTGTGTGTGTGTCTGTGTGTGTGTGTCTGTGTGTGTGTGTCTCTGTGTGTGTGTCTTCAATTCTTTGCATAAGACACCAAGAATCTGGACAAAAACAAGACCACCAGCAACACTACTACACCCAGGCAGACACCACTTTTTAAAATACAGTCACAAGACCCTTGTCATACCAAGCATTTATATAAATCTATAGATAAAATAGCATTTGGCATCTAGTTATCACAGAAGTCTATAAATATGTATAATCTTGCCACCCTGTAAATGTTATGATCCTCATTTTACATGTAGATACTTTATTACAGAGGTTGACAGATTCCTTAAGGTAAAACAGGAAGCTATCTGACTTCAGAGCCTGTGTGCCTAGCCATTACAATACACAGTTTCTTTTTTGTTGTTGTTTGTTTGTTTCAAGACGAGGTTTCTCTGTGTAGCCCTAGTTGTCTTGGAATTCGACTTGTAGACCAGGCTGTCCTGGAACTCACAGATCCTCCTACCTCTGCCTTCCAAGTGCTGGGATTAAAGGCATGCACCACCACTGCCTGGCTACATGCTGCTTCTTAAGTCCTGAATAAGCTCAGCTAAAGATGAACACTTACTATTTTGATTTTCACTTTTAACTTTTTGACAGATATATACATATATAATAAATATGTAATGAAATTTTGTGCCCATGAATATGATCACATGGCTAATTCTTCAGTGTGTGCTGCATCTATGCCTTTGCCTTCTACAGTATGGCACAGTGTATTTGGAAATTTTGCATATTGCTAATTAGAGCTATCTCTAGGTCTTTAATGCTTCTGTTCAATGGTTTCAAAAGCAGCATTTTTATGATTGTTATCTGTCAGAAAACATATGTACTACTTACAAAATAAATATACTGATTCATTTGAACAAATTCTAGAGCAATTTTCACTAAAAAAAAAAAAAAAAAAAAATTGGAGCCAACATTGGTGGTGTATGCCTTTAATTCCAGCATTTGGGAGGCAGAGGCAGGCAGATCAGCCTGGTTTACAGACCTAGTTCCAAGACAGCATTTGGAGATTATAATAGTGCAGGCTTGAAATCACAAGAGGGAGGCTGAACCAAGAAAACAATACACCCTTCCTCAGCTACCTATCAAGTCTGTCTCAAAACCAAACAAAAACTGGGCATGGTGTCAGACTCCTATAATCTCAACACTCAGGAAGAAGAGGCAGGAAGACCAAAAGTTCAAGGTCAGCATCATATATATCTAATTTGAGGCTAGTCTGGGATACAAGATACCATGTCAAAAGAAATGTAACTATTTAAGAATAAGCCACCATGAAGTCCCTGCAGCCACATACATTTTTCTTCATAATTGTCAGTTGTGCCCAATTATGTTCTATCAGTTTTTTCTTCAAGTTAACTACTTTTTTTTAAGGTTTATTATGTATACAACATTTTTCCTACCTGTATTCCCTGCAGGCCAGAAGAGGGCACTAGATCTTATTATAGATGGTTGTGATGGTTGTGAGCCACCATGTGGTTGCTTGCTAGGAATTGAACTCATGACCTCTGGAAGAACAGTCAGTGTTCTTAACCTCTGAGCCATCTCTTCAGCCCAAGTTAGCTACTTTTTAAATCCTAAGATGCTGCTACAATATTGCTGATTTATGATTCATCAGAATTTCTGAGAATTATTATGTGACATTCAACTTGTGTTGAAAATTGACTCAGGTGTCAAGAAGTGCCATTTGATTGTCACAACTCCTGTATTGTTAAGTACTGTTTTTGTTTTATAGATGAGGAACTATTCCTAAAAGACAACTGATTTGCACATTTAATAACTGTCAAGGCTGGGAAAGGTTTGGCAGGCAGTCTCCCTACTGTGTCACCATGCTTTTAAAGTAAACCTACAGCTTCAGGCATTTTTAGAGGATAATTATAAAGACCCTAAGACAAATTATTAGTGCTTGGATAAGAATTAAAGAAAATGGACTTCAACATTTACCAGGGACAATTCTCAGAAAACGCTTTACCAGGAATTTACTTTGTTATTCATTGAACTATCATGAAGTCCAAATCAAATTAAAACTTTAAAGTGTATAAATACATACATTATAAATTGATTTAAAGGAAAGCCTGAGATGCTGATGACAATTCCAGTGATTTACATAAACCCTTTCCTCCCCAACTTGCTTTTGGTCATGGTGTTTCTTCACAGCAGTAGCAACCCTAACTAAGACAAACTACAAGAACTATGCATATCCATTTAATTTTGGAGTATCATTTCTTGACTTACTCTAAAATCAAATAAGAACAGTCTTAAATTTTTCAGAAGACCAATCTAGAGGTAGGATTTTCTTGGTCAATTAGATGTTCAGCACCTTTTCAAGTCTGACTTGATTAAAGTAGACTGGGAGACTTTCCAACATCTGGCACATTAACACCTGAAGACGACAAACTGACCTTCACACTTGGTTTTCCCAAGTGATAACATTTACTCTTGGTAGTCAATGCATCCTAAATGTCTCAGTTATGACAATTTATGCTGGGTGTTTTAGACTGTCTTCTATTAGGCCAAACAAATCAGTAGAGTAACAGCAGACAGCACTTGGGAGAGACAGAATCAGACGATGAGAAGGTCAAATAGTGACAGTCTGAGGCTATCCTGGGCCACACGAGATTCATCTCAAAAACAAACATGGTCTAGAAAGATGACTCAGTGGTTAGGAGCATGTACCACTCTTGCAAAGGACAGGAATTAAATTCCCAATATCCACATTGAGTAACTCACAGCTGTCTATATCTCCAGCTCCAACAGACCCAAATTCTCAGGACCTTACAGGCATCTGCTGGCAGGTACACAAAAACCCACACATGGACATACATACGTACTAAAAATAAGCAAAAGCAGAACTGCTGATAGCATCAGAGAGCTCCAGGAACAATCTATTGACCAAGAATTCTGCCTTCTGAATCCTGACCCAGTTAACAAACAAATGCCCCAGCTCTGAACATCACACATTGACATGCACGGTCACTGTTCCCTCACCTAATACTCTGAATTGAAGGATTTGCTGTTTCTTCCTGCATGGTACTGGTTATGGTTGCTTCTCCTTCTGGGACAGCTTGTACTGGCTGTACTACATGAACAGTCCGGAAGAGCTGGGTAGGATAGGGGGCCTGTGAGGGTTGCACTGTCCTCAAAACTTCTGATGACTGTCCAGCTTCCACAGGATCTTTGGGTTTTGTAGCTTTAGAATTCCCTGGTTTCAGAACTGTAGTGGTCCCTCCTTTTATTCCCAGACTCGAAGATACTCTTGTTGATCGGTTTGCTTGATTCCGACTTGATGTAGTTGTTGAAGATAAGGACGGATCCGAAGACTCTATGCTGGAACTTGGATCCTCATCGTCTATGTATATTAGATCTTTTGGCATTTCTTTAAACTGATAGACCAAGCGCTGGCCTTCGACTTTTGCAAGAATACCTCTTTGGTAATAGTACCTAGTCAAAGCAGACAATTTCATCAATTTTATTAAATCAAATATAAACTAAAATGATAGTCAACAAAATCAAATTTTCCTAATGATAAATCTTGGGGCTAAAGTTTAAAAATGAAGAAATTTGTTGTTCCTGGGGTTTTATTATTATTTGGTTTTGTTTTTGTTTTTTGAGACAGTGTCTCTTTACAATAGCCCTGGCTATCCTGGAACTCACTATGTAAACCAGGCTGGCCATGAACTCAAAGAGATCTGCTGCCTCTTGTCTCCCTTAAAGGTGCACCTTAACACACCGGGCAGAAAAATGAGGAAAGGGCACTTACACAAAATATATACAAACTAATACACAGATTAAATCCTTACGAGGGACTAAGATGACTTAGTAAAGTGCCTGTTTGCATAAGATCCTGAACTCTGTCCTCAGCACCCATGCAAGGGCTGGGCCCAGTGACACATCAGTAGCCCCCAGCGCTGTAAAGGAATCGAGACAAGGCAGATGCATCTCTTGAATTCACTAACCAACCAGCCTAGCTGAATCAAAGAGCTCCAGATTCAGTGGGAGACCCGATACCATAATACAACATGGAGAGTAATCAAGGAAGACACCCAAACCTCCGACCTCCACAAGCACTCATTCACATCCCACACCCACACAAACACAGATATATGCACATACATGTCCTTAATAACAACCAAATCTAAGATGAATTCTCAACAGCGATCTGTGGAGAATGACTGGAGCTTCGCTTCTCTTCCTTCTGGTTCCATGCTGCTAATTTGCTGGGATAATCAAATTTACCACAAACCTCAAGGCATCATCTCCCACTACTAGCAGCGTTCATACAAGTTTAAATTTAATTCAATTGTGCAAAATTTAGTGATTCACGTGTCTTAGTAAAACTAAGAACCTAAGAGGTTCTTGTAAAGGCACACCTATGTCTTCTTAATGCAATACCCTTTTCATAGGTGCCTTTCTCCTGTCTGTCTTCACATGTTGGTCCTTAAAACCACTTTAAAACCGTTCCTCGTCATTGTTCTTGAAGTGGACTCAGCACCCACATAATGTCTGTAACTCCAATTTCAAGGGATACAATGCCTTTTTCTGACCTCTTTGGGCATCTGACATGCACAGCACATACTGCAGAGACATGTTTGCCAGCAAAATGTTCATATACATAAAGCTAATCTTTTTACAAACTTAGTAAGTTCCAACTCTGCTAAGAGGAGGAAGAAGAAGTTGCAGGTATGGTTGTGCACACCTTTGATCCTAGTACTCTCAAGGTAAAGACTGGTGGATGTCTGTGAGTTCAAGGCCAGCATAATTTACATAGTGAAACAGCATCTCAGAAAAAGAAGAAAAGAAAGTTCTAAGTTAAGATGACAAAACATATGCCCTCTAATCATCTCTATTTCAAGTCTTTCTCAAACAACTCACATATGGAATGACTAAGGATACAGTCATAGAAAAACAAAACAAAAATGGGCTTAAATTTCTTTTATCTATATCAATATTGAAGTATTCATTATTCTACTATAATAATATCTGAGATTTACACTTTAACATTTTATTAAATTTCAGATCCCTTTATAAGTAAAACACAGATTGGTATCTATTTTCTGAAATGCTTTGGACCAACAGTGTTCCAAGGTTTTGTAGGTGCTTTTGAATTATTTTTAAATATTTGTATAGCTCTTAACAGTTGAACATCCAAACTTGGAAATGTCCTCAAATCCAAATTGCTTAATCCTCTTGTTGTTCAAAAGTTTTAGAATCTAGATTCCTGACTTTCAGACTAGACTCTGCTGTTTGCATCATTATTTGTATGAGAACAGTATTTTCCCCAGTTGAAGAAAGATTTAACTTTACATGTATGCTGGTTTCTGTAATTACCAAGATCTTCAATCTGTAAATATAATTCATGGGCTGGGGATGTAGCTCAGTGGTAAAGCGCTTGTCTAGAATAAATAAAACCTGGTTTCATTCCTCAGCACTACAAAAACAACAGCATAAGGCAAACATAGTCCTTCATTTTTAAAAATTGACCTGTTTTTCATACCTAGGAAATGACATGTTTAACATAACAAAAACTCAACATACCTGAGTGCTCTTCCCATGGTCTCATAGTTCATGTCAGGTTTGTTTTTGTGCTTCCCCCACAATCTAGACACTGCTTTAGAATCGACCAGCTTAAAAATGCCTTTTTCTCGCTGTGTCCATTTGATGTATTTAGGACAGGTAGCTTTGTCCTGAAGCAGAGCAAGTAAAAACTCCCAAAGGTAAATTGTGTTTCCTGAAACAAAATCAATTTACTTTAAAGGAACACATTTTCCTTGAAAAGTACAAACCAGCCAACCACAGGACTAGAAGTCTTACAAGGTCTGTCTTTACCCAAAAAGAAATATCACATCATCAGTTAGCTGATGCAATCCCTCAGGATTGGTGAATACAGTCAGAGGATCTGTAGAGACCTTACTAAACTCATACATAAATAATGTATGAATGGCAATCTTCTCAATTAGATTCATGATGACCTAAGAGGAAACACAGACATTTTCTGTCTGCTCTTTAAAAACAATCACATAGTGAAAGCACTAAAAGTATATTAAAATTTTAAAATTTTCAATAGTTCTCTTTATATCAGAACCAGCATATCAAGCATGACAGTGTTCTTCAAATCTAAGCAAGAGTTGCAAAAACACTAGAACTCCAACACACCATAATAAGGATCTAGCTGAATTGCTACAAAACATTGCTGAATACAGTAATGGATTATTTTGATAGCCAAATGAAAAAAAAACTGAAATGAATTTCATAGGCTACTTTGTTATCGCCTCTTTACAGAAATTGATGACAGTATCTTATAAGCACTGGGCACAGTATGTTCTACTTGTCTCTGACAAGGAGAGTGATGACCTGGATTTGGGGATATAATAGTGTGGCATCTGTAATCATAGCATTTAGGAGGTGAGGAAAGATCAGCAGTTCAAGAACACCCTCAGTTACTCAGTTACTAGGGAGTTCAAAACCAGCCTGGACAACAAGGTTTAACACACCCAAGATATCATTTGGTACCCTGTTCTCTCTCTCTCACACACACACACACACACACACACACACACACACACACACACACGACAGGAAAGGAAAGGAAAGGAATGTAAGGAAGAAGAGGCAAGGGGAGGGCACTGAATTTATATAATAAAGAAATCTCAGGACTTACCCTTCCCATCTTTATTCTTCTTTTTCACTGATATATTTGGTGTAGTGGCTGGGGAATCTGGTCGTGTTGGTTTTGTTTTTCTTCCTGAAATCAGAATAGCTGTGTATAAATATTTGTCCTCATTTCTGAATGAAAATGGTCAGATTTGCTATACTGATGATTACTGAAATTTCAAGTTCCAAACTATTATACATGGGGCATACAAACTGATCTCTCAAAATGTTATCTAAAAGAAAAATATCTACAGTAAAAAATGAACATTAAGTAAGTTAGATCACAAATAATTACTTATATATGAAGTTATACTTCAGGACAAGAGACACAGTTCAACACCAGAGTCCTTGTCTCATATGCACACACCCACACACACACCAGGGGTGAGGGTTGGGGTGGGAAAGAAACCAGAAATTACCCTTTGGCTCACCTGTAAAAGGAAAATGAGGTTAAATTTCAAATTCTGTATTTCTCTTTGAGATTACCACACTAGTGCCTTCTCTTAAAATTTTCAAGTATATTCGAAATACCAGCAAAATTTGAGCTTAAAAATTTGTCCATAAACCAGGGTGATGGTGGTGCATGCCTTTAATCCCAGCACTCAGGAGGCAGCAGCAGAAGCAGGTGGATCTCTGTGAGTTCAAGGCCAGCCTTGTCTATAGAGCGAGTTCCAGGACAGGCTCCAAAACAATAGAGAAACCCTGTCTCAAAAAACAAACTAACAAAAAAACAAACAAAAAAACCAAAAAATTATTCATAAAGCTGTGTGTGGTGGCACACACTTTTATACCCATCATCTGGAAAACAGAGCCAAAGACAGGTGGCTCTCTGAATTCTAGGCCAGAGTGATCAGGTATGCCTCTTTTATGGGGAAGTGGTTGTGGGGAGGGGGGTTTCTGTAGTGGCATTTTGTTCCAGTGATACTACATTTGGAGTTCGTTTTCTTCTTGGCACAACTGGTCTCTTGGGCAAAGAACTGCCCTTGCCTTGACCACTGACAAAGGACAGGCTGTTTTAACTGGACAAGCAGGACATAAGCAAAAAGAGACTGCTGAACCTTGCCAAGTCAGGGTAGGACAGTCTTTAGAATCTTCCCGGTTCTGATAATGGTCTGTTGGATACTCTGGGCCTTAGCCAAAGTTGGTTGCCCCAATATTACTGTGAGATGATGAAGTACTGTCCAGGTAGCCAACTGTCATTTCTTGCACCTTTAAGAAGTAGCCCACTTGCATTTTTTTTTGCTTACCCTAGTAATATTATTTTCCTTCTCAAGTCTTTGATGAGGTTGAAGACTAGATAGTCGCAACCAATATCCTCTCTTATCTTAGCTGGAGCATATTAGGTATAAGATTTAGACTTTCTAAAATAGAACAGCTATTGGGGTAATCTCTGTTATATGCCACTACCTTTGGCCTGGACAGTTATTATGTGTTTCTTGCTTAATGTTGCTCTTGCTGATTGTAGGTCTAAATTTGTGTATATTTTACCTTTCTTTCTCTTGGACTATATTTGATATCTGTTATTACTGTATATAGTTTTGTATCAGGTTTAAAACCCTTTTATTTAGACAAGAAGGGAAAATATAGTGGCATCTTGTTCTGCCAATAGACTTGAGGTAATGGCTTTATGGTGTGGCTTTTGGTGTTCAGTCATGATCTGTTACAAGGAAGAGGAGGGGCCTCACTCGGGCTCTCTCTTGGGTTGTGGTCTAAGCATCCTGCATCTCAGAGCAGACCCTACATCTCCAGGGACAGAAGACCGAGGCAGTTGTTTACCTTCATTGTGTGAGTGCTCCCAAAATAAATATGTTTTTCTTTATTTGGGTGTTCATGAACTCCCTTTAACCCACCTTGAGGTTTCTTTTTGTAAGACAGGATCTTGCTTTTAAAAAGAACTCAGGGCAGGAATTTAAACAGGAACAGTAGAGAAACACTGTTTACTAGCTTAGGTTCATACTTACTTAGCTTTCTTAAACAGCCAAGACCACCTTTCGTAGGGATGGTATTGAAATAGTTGGCTGCCTTGCCCCCGACAATTAGCACTCAAGACCCACAGACAAATCTGATCTAGGAAATTCTTGAGTCCAGGCTTTCCCCTCAGATGACTTTAGGCTGCTTCCAGTTGACAATTTAACTAAGACACTCTCAATTTGAAAAATGAAAGATTCTCCTTTAACATATTCCATTGCCTGAAGAATCTCAATTTTCTGCAGTGTTTTCCCATTGGCATTCTGTAATGGAATCATTGGTAGACTGGAGGTTTGGTTCTTTTGTTTTCTTTGTGTAACAGCCTTGGCTGTCCTGGAACTCACTCTGTAGACTAAGCTGGCCTTGAACTCACAGAGATCCATCTGCCTCCCAAGTGCTGGGATTAAAGATGTGTGCCACCACAGCCCAACTTTTTGTGTTTTTTTGAAAACCATCAACTGGAGGTTTTCAAACTATGCCCTAGGACAGTGCTTCTCAACCTGTGCGTCCAAATCTTTCTCAGGGGTTGCATATCAGATATCTTGCATATCAGATATTGATATTATGATTCATAATAGTAGTAAAATTACAGTTATAGAGTAACAATGAAAGTACTTTCATGGTTTGGGACCACCACAACCAGATGGCTGGAGAAATGGCTTCTCTGTTAAGAGCACTTGCTAAATACAGAGGACTGGGTCATCTTCCCAGTGACCCACATGACAGCTCACAACCAGCACCAGGAGATCTCACACCTTTGGCTTCCATGAGCATCAACATGCACGCACGTGCCCCCCCCCCACACACACACACTTGAACATAAATAAATGCAACAAAAGACAAGGAGTTGGAAAATATCCTTTAGTGAGACAGATCAACTGTTTTAAGTACCTAATATTTTTAGTGACTAATACAAAGAAATACCTAATTTTTTTGTGTTCTCCATTTTTTTTCTTACATATCTTAACTGGTATAGAAACACCCTTTAATAAAAAGTGTACTTGGATTCTCCATCAATACTGACTGGATGACCTAAGTAAGTCAGACACTCACCTTTCTTTCTTTTAGGTTGTTCTGGGGATGAGGCTCCTGGGGAATCTGCATTCATATCTTGCACTTGCTGAGTTTCTATCACTTCAGGAATCCCATCTAACGTGACTGACACATGGGTGACTGGGGCAACAATGTCATCTTCAGAGGAACTAAATATATTATTATCTAATGGAAAAGAAATCAATTATAACCAGTTGTGTATTATGAACAAAATCATTTCTTGTCTCTATAAACTCTCCTGGGGCCTTTTATTTCCTTAGCCCTAAATCAAGGATCCTGAAGCAGTCTAGGCTTGGCTTCCTGCAGTCTATCTTACCTCCCTCCCCTTGCCTACTTCTGAAACTCAATTCCTATCTCACCATATTAGACCTCTAGACCTCTAGATTAGACCTCTGGTAACAAGAAGGAAATCATAACAAAAGATACTTCCCTATACTTCACTGAGGAAAAAGAAAAACAACACAAACTCCACAGCATGCCATTCAAAGTTTTCACAATCTGCACAAAACCTACCTTTCCAATCTCATTCTGCACTCACCATGAAGCTTAACACCTCAGCCACACATACAAAAACAATCTGTCTCTCAAGAAAACATTTTACAAGTTAGTGCTTGTGGTCGAATCGATTCTTTCTAACTTGTATGCCCATTTCTGTCTTCTCTGTCTAATGAAGTGTAACTGTCATTTGGATAAAACATTCTCTCCATAAAGCTAGAGCACACACTGCCTCCAGATCCCTATGCTACCACTTGTTTGTTTTTGACTTTTATAGTTATTTACACACATGAATGAGTTCAAAATTAAACTACGATTGAAGAAAGAAGTAATAGCTATTCTTTTTATACCATGCCATTGCCTAACAGACTGCTGCACACATCACAACATTCAATAAATACCTTGAAGTTACTTAATAACTTTGGTCTTTCTTCCTTCCTTTCTTGAGACACAGTTTTTTTTTGTTTTTTGTTTGTTTGTTTGTTTTTGTTTTGTTTTGTTTTGTTTGAGACAGGGTTTCTCTATGTATCTCTGGCTGTCCTGGAACTCACTTCGTAGACCAGGCTGGCCCCCCACAGAGATCCACCTGCCTCTGCCTCCCAAGTACTAGAATTAAATGTGTGCACCATCACCACCCGACATAACTACACTTTACTTTGTCAGAAAGGACCAAAGGAGAAATAGATTTAAAAATAGGTTAATAAACTTTCTATGGATTTTAAGTAACAAATGGTCAGGAAAAACTTCAGTAGGTTTTTGCCTATTCAATACAATCTATATTTATAGAAGTTACTGCTTATAGTAGTCTTGAGTTCAAAGCCAATGAGAGGCTGGAAAGATGGCTCAACAATTAATACCCTTGGTGCTCTTCTAGAAGACTGGGGTTTAGGTACATCATGACTCACAACCCTCTATAGCTCCAGTTCAGTCCAAGATATTCAACACCCTCTTCTGGCCTCTACTGGTACTACACACATGCAGTACACACACGTATGCTTTCAGGCAAAACACTGATGCACATAAAGTTTTAAAAACAAAAAAGACAGGTTAAGAGACTAGATTCTGAAAGTGTGATCAGGGTGCATTGTATGAAGTTCCCAAATAACTAATAAAAACATTATGTTGGGGGGGGAGACAAAATTTTTTCATAATCTACTATTTCATAAGGGACAGATTACTTTTTATTCTAAAAAGTTCATCCAATTTTAAATCAGTTAAAGAGAACATTTTAACAAAGGTTCCACACAGCAATGTGCTTGGGAGCCACAAAAGAAAAAATCCTCTTTTGTTCTCTTGCCGTTTACTCTCTGATAGAGATGGCCAGATTAGCTTCGCAATGCATACACATACAAGTGGTCATTAGCACTCACTTATTCGTTTTTCATCCAAGATAGGGTCAGGAGAATCCATATTGAGGAGTGCCTCAGCAGCCTCAATGGTCTCAATTGTTTCATCTCCGTTATGACAAGAAGCCTCAACTACAACAAAGCAAAAGTAATATTAGCTCCAATGTATGTGCCACTCTGAAACTCACGCTCAGTGTTCATCTCCTGAACCAGGGTATACCACTCAATATTGAGCTCGTATGCATATAAACTATAAGGTACAGAACATATGCCACAATATTGAATCTGAGGTGGGTGTGTATAAGGTCTCACCCTATGCTGGCTAGGCTTTTGATTTGGTTTGGTTTGGTTTGGTTTAGTTTGGTTGGAAGAAGAGGAACCTCATTTGAAAAAGTGTTCCCATCAGATTGGCCTGCAGATACCGTGAAGGAATTAAAGATGCAATGTTTATTCATTTGTTTGGTTGTCAATTTGTTATTTTTGTGATTTTTTTACATTTATATGTTTTATGTACATACACTCATACTACAGCATGTGTGGAGGTCAGAGGACAAGCTGAAGGAGTTGGTTCTTTCTGAATACCATGTGGGTCCCTGGGATCAAACTCAGATCATAGGGAATTGGCAGCATATTTTTAAAAATATATACCTTATTATAGCCCACCCTGGCCTCAAACATGCTATATAGCTGATGCTGGTCTAGAATAGCTGATCCTTTTGTCACCCCTTCCCAAGTCTTGGGGATACAGATCTTGCCTAATATTCCATATTTTATCTCTAAGTATTTTATCATGTATTTCTAAAAGACAAAGAGCCTAACACAAAGATATCATCTCACATTTTAAAAAATTAACAGGCGGCGTTGGTGGTGGTGGCAGCACGCACCTTTAATCCCAGCACTCAGGAGGCAGAGGCAGGTGGATCTCTGTGAGTTTGAGTGCTAGGACAGCTAGGGATGTTACACAGAGAAACCCTGTCTCAAAACACAAAACAAATAAAAAACGGCAAGCAGTAACTTTTTAAGTCTTTTGTTTTTCCTACATTAAATATTTAATGACTTGGGATATACTTTGTTACTTTGAAAATATTTATTTTTATGTGTATGAGTGTTTACCTGTATGTATGCATTTATGCATACCACATGCATGTCCAGTGTCCTTAAGGAGTCAAAAGAAGGCATTAGATTCCCCAGTTACAAGCTACCATGTGGATGCTGGGAAATGAAGCCAGGTCCTCTGGAACAGCAGTCAATGCTTTTGACTTCTAAGCCATTTTCCCGATGCCTTTTATATATATTTTTAGGTAAGAATCTTTCTTTATTTTTCCTCCCCCACCAAATAGCCAATGGTTATTCTTCTTTCCCATTCTATTGAATTAGATCATGTGTTAACCTCTTAAGTAAACAAGCACATGCATCTAGACATATTCTGTTCTGATAATTCAATTATTCTTTCACTAATATCACTTTGCTTTTAACAGTCTAACTTCAAAGTTTTAGTACTTGCTAGCATAAGTTACTCATGTAACAAGTTTTTATTGAATGCATATTATGTGTCAGGTATTGTGGCCAACACCAAGGTAGAGCTGAGGACAAGGCAGTTAGAATGTCACCAAAAAACTACAACTCTACCTATTATGTCTGTTTCAAAAACAATTTCTTTTAAGAATCAAGATGTAAATCCTTGCTTCCAAGTAATTTCCTCAAATATCCTTAACACTTCTGACCAAAATATATGAAAGTAAGACTTAGAAAATTAGGGTTGGAAAGATGATCTGCTCAGTACTTAAGAGCTGCTCTTACACAGAACCCAAGTTCACCTGCCAGCACCCACATGGCAGCTCACAGGTCATGGCTTAACAACTGGTTAATTCCAGTTCAAAGGGATCTGAATACCCTCTTCTGGTTTACCACAGGCACATATATACATAGAGGCAAAACACTCATACAAACAAAACAAAAATAAATCTTAAAAGTCACACAAATGCCCCCTATCCTATAGGGCCCTGCATTGACCCCGAGGCACCTTGAGCAAGCCTGAGCTATTGGCTGGAACATTCTGCAGTCTTAGCTGGAACATTTTGCCCCAGAGTTGTTTGCTAACACACATCTGCTGGGGAGGAATTAAACCTGAACACTTGCACTCTTGACCCTGGGATTGTTTTCCACTGTGCTGTGAGTCAGTATATAAGCCCAATCCTGTCCCTCAATAAATGGCATTCCTGTTGCATGAATGACCAGCTGTCTTGTCTCTTATTTACATCTCTAGGCCTTCGCCTGACTAGTGGAAC
This sequence comes from Cricetiscus sungorus, assembly GCA_030556225.1. NCBI lineage: Eukaryota > Metazoa > Chordata > Mammalia > Rodentia > Cricetidae > Cricetiscus > Cricetiscus sungorus. Next base: position 24,706,999 of record JANBXA010000741.1, on the reverse strand, counting down.
AGATTGTAGCTTAGCTACTATACTACCCCCCCCAAAAAAAATGGTTAAATGGTGGGAGGTGGTGATGCACACCTTTAATCCCAGCACTCTGGAGACAGAGGCGGGCAGATTTCTGAGTACAAGGTCAGTCTGGTCTACACAGCCAGTTGCACAAAAGCCAAGGCTACACAGAGAAACACTGTCTTGAAAAACAAAAAAGAGCTAGGCATGGTGGTGCACACCTTTAGTCTCAGCACTCAGGAAGCAGAGGCAGTCAGATCTCAGTGAGTTCCAGGCCAGCCTGGTCTACAAGTCAGTTCCAGGACAGCAAGAGCTACTATAGAGAAACCCTGTCGAAAGACAGACAGACAGAAGGAAGGAAGGAAGGAAGGAAGGAAGGAAGGAAGGAAGGAAGGAAGGAAGGAAGGAAGGAAGGAAGGAAGGAAGGAAGGAGAAACCAAAAATAAAAAATAAAAATGATCGCACAAAATGAAAGTGCATACTGTTTTCTAAAACCAATAAAGGATGAACTATTGACACACCTCACTGCTACAGTCTGTTCTTCCGTTCTCAGTGCTACACTAGCTCTGATCCCGAACAGAAATCTTCTGTTCATCCAGGGTTTCATCACACATTAGGTCCTGGCTTACTGTTACTCACAGTACCAGGTTACTCACTGGTTTCCTGTGACACTAGTGAAAAAATAACATTTCTATCTCCTTCCCTGCAAATAGCTTTCACTTTGTTCTCACGAATGTAGCGGTAAGGATACACAAGCACTCAGTGAAGACCCGATTGTGAATCAAGTCTTTCTCAGGAGAAAAAGAAAAGGGGATCAAGAAAGCAGTATGAACCAGGTGAGCTATCAGAATGTGCCATTTTCTTCATCTAATAGGCTTTAGCCTCTGCAGCTAATAAAGTTACCCTGGGACCTCCATTTGGTTTGGGGTCAAGCACATCTCTCCTTGGTAATAATAATGTACTTAGCAGCCTAATTTCCTTGCCTGCACATGCTATTCACACACACCCTTCTCCAAACAACACACCTAGTGACTCCCAGAATCCCCTGGCCCCAACCCTACATCAGGCTACACATCTCTTAACGATAATGTAAGTTTCCCTACTCAAGTAAAGACTGTTTCTAGTCAAGTGTGTTTCCAACATATGTAGGTATAACAAACAGAAGATCTATCCATTCTGAACTGTGTGTCTGCCCGTAGTCTTTAGAGAATTCACTCTATCATCTTCTGATTATGCATAATTGACATATTAAAACCAGATGCATCACAGACATGGAGGAGTGATGAGCAAGGGGTAGAGACCAGGCTGGAGAAACCCACAGAGACAACTAACCTGAACAAGGGGGAGCTCATAGACTCCACTCTGATAGCTGGGAAACCAGCATAGAACTGACCCAGATCCCCTGAATATGGGTAGTGGACCAGTATTTATGCCTAGTATATGTGGACTTTGGGAGCCTATTAAACATAGAGGGGTATTCTCTCAGCCTAGACAAACAGGGGAGGGCCTAGGCCCTGCTTCAAATGACATGACAGACTTTGAAGATCCCCCATAGAAGGCCTTACCCTCTCTGGGGAGCAAAAAGGGGATGGGATGGGGGTTGTGGGGGGACAGGGGAGGAGGGGAGGGAACTGGGATTGACATGTAAAACAAACTTGTTTCAAATTAAAATTAAAAATATTATCATAAAAAACACATGCATCATGGAATGGAAAATGCATAATAGAAAAAAAAACAATTATGTAACCTAATCTATGAATTAAAATAAAGAACTACCCAAACCACACCCATTAGCCAGCCCCTGCTTCCTTTGAACCCCATTAAAAACAGACACTAAATTTTATTCTGGGGCCCTTGAATAATCTGTCACTCTTGATAGGATACCCCTCTATCTATAACTTATTTTTCTGCTATGAATAAAGCTACCTTACTTCTTTTGCAAATCTGTGTAAGTCCTTATTTTCAAATCTTTAGATAAAAGACCAAGATACTGAAAACACCTGGCCCAGACCCTAACGACCAGTAACAATAACACACATACACACCTGTAAGCGTGATGTCATCATCATCATCATCTATGATTTCTTCTTCAGCAACATCCAATGAGCTTTCAGTAATCATATCATTAGGCTCTTCCACACAAGCTAGACCAGCATAACCATTGAGAATATCAGCACCAGGAACATGTTCCACAATGACAGCAGGAAATATAGCAGGATCGCCAAGCTGAAAGTGACAGAAGGGGAGGTGAAGAGATAAATTCTGTCTCTGTTGGACACAATTCAAAAACATTTTACTCACTTTTTCAAAACACACTTGCACTCACTTGTAACTTACTTGTTTTCACTTTCTTAAGTGGGGACCATACCCAGGACCCAGTGCAGGCTTCGTAAGAACTCAAACACTGATTTATACCAAACCGTACAGGTTATAGCAATTTAACCCCTATATCAGCTTATTTGTTTGGGGGGTAGCTTGAGTGTGCCCATATATGTGTATGTGTGTTTGTCTTAACTTTTGGAGACAGACTCTCTCTTTGTAGCTGATCTTAAACTCACTCTCCTAAACTCTAGGATTACAAGTATATACCACCATACCTGGCTCTACTACTTATATTTTAACAGTCTTTTTGGTGTATAAGGACTATGAACCTATAACGCCTAACCTTTAATAATTAATCTTGTCTCCGTTTTTTAAGAGACGGGGTCTTGTGTATCCCAGGCTGGATAATCTTGAACTCCTGCGGCTCCTGCCTCGTTTCCTAGAGCTACAATTACAGGTGTGACCCACTATGCCTAATTCTTCATCTTAATCACCAAGTTTGCACTGGTAATTCTAAAAGTACGTTTTAAAATGGCATTAGAGTTAAAAACTAATTAAATAGGCTTTAAAATTATGCATAAGCACAAACCAGGAAGTAGAATGCAATGAAATGTATAATTAAATAAATTCTTACTACAGTTTCTCTCACAGAAGACCATCTCAGGTCAGCAACTAGTACACTGTTACTTGGCAGGAAGCCTTGATTTGCACAGCCTTTGACTAACTCACATGAAAGCAATTAACTCTCATTTTCTATTACTGTCCTCTTTAAGGATGACTGTATTAAAGTTGTGAACTCTTCCTACTAATGTCTGTTTATAAAACTGCAGAATTTTAGGGCAGGTATGATGGCACATATCTTTAATCCCAGCACTCAGGAGGCAGAGGTTGTTGAATCTCTATGTGTTTGAGGCCAACCTGATCTACATGCTGAGTTCCAGACCATGGCTACAGAGTAAGACTCTGTCTCAAAAATAACAGCCAAACCAAAGATGATCACAGAATTTCATAACTGAAAAAATTTAACCTCATCTAGCTCCCTTATTTTACCATTGAGAAAACTATATCAAGAGGTTTTGTATTGCTGTCCTAAAAATTAAGCTACTCCTTTCTGTTTGCTTTGTTTCACTACATTACATACTCCACAGTAGTCTCGAGCCCACTACATAGGCCAGTGTCCCCTTGAACTCATAGCATGCCTCTCCCTCAGGTTCCCAAGCACAAGAAAAAGCCACCATGCCCGGCTTCCTTTAAATTTCTTATTTTGGAATAATTTCTTACTTTAAAAAATTGCAAAACCACGTCAAAGGATTTTCATACAACTTTAACTCATATTCTAATTCTAACACTTCAGCATTTCTATTATTGTTACATTTTGACATTTTTGTCTGATTTGTTTTAAAGTGGTAGTAGCATACTTCTTTTTTCTTTATGGGTGGTTTGTCTGCAGTATGTATGTGCACTACGTGTGAGCATACACCAGGAGAAGAAAACACTGGGCCCCTTAAAGGAAGGTACAGGAGTTACAGACAGTTGTGAGCCACCACGTGGGTGCTGGAATTGAACCAAGGTCCCTGGGAGAGCAGCCAGTGCTTTTAACTGCTGAGCCACCTCTCCAGGCCCCAAACTACCTTTGTAACCTGAACTATTGTTGTATACCTTAAAATATATGTCAGGGACCCCCTAAATACTCATTTGTCCCAGTACTGGGGATACTAACTTAGGCCACTTGGTTAAATGATATGTATCAAGTTTCTCCACTGTAAAGTTAATATTCTTCCTTAATATGGTAAGTACTTTGTGAAAACATTCTCCTTTAAGTGGGAAAAGATTCCTGTTTATAGAAAATGACATCAGGTACTTTTGACATTTTCCTCAGGATTGCATACTACACTGGAATTACTTGTGGCATTGTTATATACTAGACAGTGTTGATCTTTTAAAACAAGTATGCTTACACAATTGCAGAGTAAGATCAGATATTACTTGTATCATAAAAATGTAATTACTGAAAGCTAATACATTTTGGGCATTAAACAGATAGTATCTTCACCTTCAAGAATGTTATACAATGAAATTTGTAAGTGATGATCTTGAAGCACATGTGGTTTTAATTCAAAATGTTTCTTTCTTCTTGCTTCAGAAAAGTGAAAAGTAACTGGCTTTTCAAACTGTATAAGTAATTTTGAAACTGAAACTAGGGGTTCAAGAATTTACATTGTGAAACACATAAACACATACATAAGCAGTAAAGAAAATATTTAATTTCCAAAGAAAAATATAAACACTTAACTTTACGGACATATGTCTGTAAGTCAGAGGACAAGAGCAGGAGTTGGTTCTCCTTCCAAGTAAGTCCCAGTTCAAACTCAGCTTACCAGGAAGAGTAGCAAGTGATTTTAATTTCTGAGCCACTTCAAGGACCCTCCCTTTCTTTTCTTGAGAGGCAATCAGTTTGCATGTAATACAACCTAGTATGAACACTGACCTAAAACACTTCCCCTTCTCTTCTGTCTTAGGAGCTCCACTTAAATCCAATTTGAAAGGGGCTGAACCCAATGTTCAATGACTTTTCACCTAATTTCACTGTATTCTGTACAAACCAATGTACAGGATAAGAACAGTTCATCACCCCAGAAGCACAGCTGCTAAGTCCAAGACAGGCATGTCAAATGCAACTTGAGGGTGTGGGACTCACTCAAATAAAACCAGTACATTCCTCCTTACGCAAGCCTACCTAGTTTTGCAATTTGGGCAGAAACTAGCAAGAAGATAAATATTACTAGTAAGAAACACATTAACAATCTTATCTGAATCTATATAGTCCATACAATTGGGTATCTGCATGTGTTGTTTGTAAGGGCTATGGTGCCTTCCCCGTTTTTTGTACTTTGGTTTTGTTATTGTTGCTGTTGTTTTGTTTTGTTTTGTTTTTTGGAACAGGGTTTCTCTGTGTAACAGCCCTGGATGTCCTGAAACTCATCAGACCAGGCTGACCTCAAACTCCCAGAGATCCACCTGCCTCTGCCTCCTGAGTCCTGGGATTAAAGGAGTGCACCACCACCGCCCAGCTTCTTTATCTTTTAAATATAGCGTCCCTCACCTGGTCAGGAGCTCACAGATTCAGCAAGAGTTGCTAACAGTGAACTCGGGGGTCCTCCTGTCTCCCTGGTGCTGGGACTATAGGCATGCATCAGTACACACAGCTCTGCACATGATTGCTGGGGACCTGAACTCAGTCCTCAGGCTTTTGCCAAATGAGCTACCTCTCCAACCCTCCTGTATTTTAAATAACTAGATATTATTACTACCCTCTTCTTTGTTCTAGAATAGACAACTACAGCTTGCCTGGAGAAGATAACTATTGTTTCCACTTTATTCACAGATCTCAAGAACACTTTGTCTAACATCTCTATTTTTCTACCACAGTGCCCTCCCCAGAGCAAATTACTGTTATCAGTTTCTTTGCTCCCTGGCAGAAATAATCCATGTATATATCACATAGTTTGTTTTATGCAATTATTTTCTTTGAAGATGCATTTATTTATTTACTATGTATACAGCGTTCTGTCTGCATGTATCCCTGCAGGCCAACAGAGGGCATCAGATCTCATCACAGATGGTTGTGAGCCACCATGTGATTGCTGGGAATTGAACTCAGGACCTCTGGAAGAGCAGCCAGTGTTCTTAACTACAGAGTCATCTCTCCGGCCCTTAAGAAAAATTTCAGTACTGAGCATGATTTCCCTCTTGTTGAGAGGGTCTTAAGTGTAATAAAAGAACTATTGGTTATCACCAAGGTATGTGTGCCACTACTGCAGCCGTAGGATTGTCTCGCTATGCTGCTTTTGTGGTTATAGGTGTGGTCTGCTTCCCTCCTTTGGCACCTTCTGGTACCATGAAAGCTAGCCCTAAGGGCTGGCATTCAGGTCAGTTCTAGCCCAGGAGCCTGTAATCTAAAGTGCATGTTTTCAGCAAAACCTTCCACCTCTGGAGGGTAGCAAAGGTCAACAGCAATAGTCTGCAATGTTTTGAGGGTCTCTTGAACAGCCCTGGCCAACCAAAGAGGGCTTCTCATGCCTGGTTTTGGGTTTTAAATAGTCATTGACTCTTGGAGGGAGAATTGTCAGCCTGTATGAAAAAAAATCATTTAAACTATATATGTATATTTATACAAAGATATACATGTATGATAATCTTTCTCCCTTCTTTTAAAATTCTTTTTTGTTTGTTTGTTTGTTTGTTTGTTTTTAGAGCCCCTTACCCCAATCGAATCATATGTATCATGCTCTTCCTCTCTCCCCCATCAATGATCTCTAGTTTACTATACACATGCTAAAAGGATGCAGAGGGAAGGGAGACAGAGAGCAAAGATAGCAGGGGGCCTCAACCCTCCACAAAGAACTACAGGCAACTAAGGAATGCTGAGAGTGAAAGAAACAGTCTTTCTCAGGGAAGACCCGCTATTGAAAACATGCATACAAGTAACATTACACAGACAGAGCAGGTTACATGTAACATATACGCACATAACACAACTAATGAGAAAGAGTCATGAATTTTAAAAAGAGCAAGGGAGGCCATATATGGGAAGGTTAGAGGGAAGAAAGAGAAGGAACAATGATGTAATTATGTAGTAACCTTCTGTTGTTGTGTTTTGTTTTGTTTTTTTGTTTTGGAGGCCTGGTTTCCCTGTGTAGCCCTGGCTGTCCTGGAACTCCCTCTGTAGACCAGGCTGACCTAGAACTCAGAGATTTGTCTGTCTCTGCCTCCCAAGTGCTGGGATTCAAAGTGTATATATACCACCACTATCCGGCTCATAGAACCCATCTTTATGGAAGTGGTCACAGGTATTTTAACAAAAGACATGTATTTTGCTCAGTGGTAGAGTGCACAGGCCCCAGCTTGGGAGACAGAGGTAGGTGAGCGTCTGAGAGCTGAGAGTTTGAGGCCAGCCTGGTTTACATAGTGATTTAGAGGGCAGTGCCACACATAAGCTGAACAAGGATAACACCAACTGACATGCCAAAGTGAATGGGGAAAAGTCCACGAGGTCTCAACCCTGCACGGGGACTGTAGACAACCGAAGAAACTAGAAATGGGAGAGGCGGCCTTCCCCAGGGAAGAAGACAACAATTGCTGTCTAGTGCCAAATGATCAGTCCTGAAAACATATCCAAGCAACATTACACAGACTTAGCAGGTTATATCTAGAAATTTGTGTATAAATCTATATGCATGCAAGAACAAATAGTGGAAAAAAAAATAAAGGTCCTGAATTTGAGAGAGAGCCAGAATGGGTAGATGGGCGGGTTTGGAGGGAGGAAAGGGAAGGAAGAAATGTTGGAATTATATTATAATCTCAAAAATAAAATTTAAAATCATGAGCCTACTTCAAAGTTGTTTACTTCCCACTTCTTCAGGGTGCTATCAATTCACATAAAATAACCCCAACTCACATCTGTAAGAATACAAGGGGCTGGAGAGATGGCTCGGTGATTAAGAGAGCCAGCTGCTCTTCCAAGGGACCTGCAGTTTACAACTATCTATAACTTCAGCCCCAGGGATCCAATGCCCTTTTTGGCCCCCATGACAGGCACACATGTACTATACTGACATACACACAAGCAACACACACAAAAAATAAAATATAAGTAAATTAAAAAATAGGAGAGAGAAGTAAGAAGCCTGAAACTACAGAACACATCTCAGGTGACTACAGGTGTTGGCCTCTATTACCATAAATGGAAGGAAAGGGCACATTCCAGTAGCTCCAGCTGTGGATCTGGACTCAAGATAAACTGCCTTTTATCTGGATTGACTAGCAACTGATTAAAGTATGAGTCATCAAGAGCCCAACCCTTCAAAACCACACACTGTAAAATTCCTCACTGCATGGTGAGCCCTGCACACTACAGAAGCAGAGACAGGGCCGAAAATATCAGACTTGCCAGGGCCACGAAGGGAAGAAAGACGGTGTGAACAAACAAAATCTCACATGTCGAATTATAAAGTAAGTAAAAACCTGTGACTTGAACCCATCTGTTTGGGCTGCCACAATAAGTACCAATACCTAAGCACCTTCAAAAACAGAAATGTATTCTCCAGGCTCTGAGCACTGTGTCCAAAGTGAGGGAACTGGTATGGGGCTGGCGCCTTCTGCAGAACACTCAGTTCTCCTGGACTATTGGCTATCTTCGTGCTCACACCGTGTTCTCCCCACATGTGTCTGAGTCTGAGCTTCCTTCCTATAAGGAGTCACTCTACAGTAGGGGCTTGCTTCATTCGACCAAATCACATCTACCCTGTCTCCAAATGAGGTCACATTCTGCGGTGATATAGGTTAGAATTAATAGATTAATAGACTAATAGGACACAGTTTAAATTAGCTTTGAGTCTACTGTTTGAACACTGGCTCCCTCTATCCCAACACCAAGCTTATGAAAATAATATAAAGACATATATGAATTTACTGCTGGTTTTAAATTGAGTAGCCTTTATTCTTTATATTTGAACTGTTATTTTTTTTTCTACATTGTTTAAACCTAACTCCTTTCTAAGACTGACTTCAGAAAAGGGCTTCAAAGGGTTGGAGCAGTGAGCACATCAACACGGCCCTGTAGTGCCAGACACAAAGGAGACTAAGGCAGAGAGTATCACTTGACCACAGCAGTTTGAAGCCAACCTATGCAACACTAACTCAAAAAATAAATTAAAAAAGTTAATTATAAAATGGTGAGACTACAAACATTAAAGAAAATCTGCAGTTTCTTTTATAAAATTTCTACTTTTATTATTTATTACTCCTTTGCTGTGTTAGGATCAAACCCAGGACTTTGAGCATACAGGTAAGTGTTAAACATCAGCTACAACTGTAGTCCTGATGTTTCCTTAAAAAAATAAAGTGATCGTATCTCTTGGGCACTGTTCTACTGCTGTAAAGAGACACCACAACCAAGGCAAACCATAAAAGAAAGCATTTAACTGGGGGCTTGCTTACAATTGCAGGTTTGGTCCATTTTCATCAAGGAGAGATCATGGCGGAATTCATGGTACCCGATCGGTAGCTGGTCCACAGGTGGGGGCAGTGGTAGGAGATAACAGGGCTTTTGAAACCTCAAAGCCCACCCTGGTGACATACTTCCTCCATCAAGGCCATATCTACCCCAGCAAGGCCCACCTCCTAATCCTTCTCAAGCCACTCTGATTAATTAAGGTCATCCTTATCTCTATGCTACAGGAGTCTCTTTCTAAAACAAACAAACAAACAATTTAAATACTCTCCAAACATATCTAACAGCTTTCCTCATTTAAACAACTAGATTGATCAATCATCTTTTCTACCCTCTTGAGACCACCCTAAGTGGATACTGTATCTGGGAGTTAGCAGATACTGAGCCATATCCCAGCTCTATGGTTAATTTCAGAAGGAGTATTTCACTAAACTCCCCTGTTACTTAACTTTGTCTCTACATTGGGAACATTTTAAAACAGCAAATAAGTACCAGATAATTCAGAATATCTGGGGATATGGACAGGGCCTATAAATAAATTTACCTAGGTGGGTCCAATTTGCACTCAGGGTCTAGAAACACTGATAGAATTATTCAAAACTGCATTGCCTAAATTGGGTCAACTCTTATCATTCGTGAAATCTCTGAATGCTAGATAGAAATCTAAACAGACACCTCACAGGGTCTTTTGCTCCTTGGCATTTGTAAATGGTTTTCACTTTGTTTGTGGAACAGATCCAAAGCAAACCACAGACCCCTGGGACTGGAGAATAAAGATTTCCTGGAATCAAAACTCAATCAGATCAGTTTTTGAAGCATCTGTTTCTAAAAGCCAGTTTCACTCTAGTGAGTAAAACTGAGTTTCATAGGTTTTCCAAGTTTACTGGAAGTCTTAAAAGCTCAAGGGGGTGGGGGAGAACATATTATGTGCAGGTAAACCCTAGAGCGTGTGTTGAAAGCAAAGTTTCAGCCAAAATTTTGCAGCAATAACAAAAGTTAAACCAAGGATAGTTCCTTAGATTAAAACAGTCCGCTACAGTTTCCGTTGGTTGTGGTTCATCGGGTTATAAGTCAGTAATATCAACTGAGAGGAGAGGAGAAGGGACCAATGGAAGCATGGTATACGCTTCTGCTAACAAATTTCTTTATTTCCCTCACTACAGCAGGCGCTGAAGTCCTACATGGTGGCTTAAAAACTACAGAATAATACTTCAGTGCTGTTAGGCAAGTTTAAGTTTTCAACAGGCTTTCAGATATTAAAAACAAATACAAGAGCACTCACATAGCTTGTTTGCCAAGTTTCCCTAACAGCAGCTCTCAATCTGTTCCATAGCGATTGTGAAACATCCTGCCACAGCCCTCTAGAAAATAGCTCACAGCCAAAGGGCAAAAACATTCTCCTCAAACAAAAAGCTGGGGGAAAGTCTTTTCTAGATTCCCTCAATGCAGATATATCTTTTAAATAATAAGTACAAGATGAGCATACTTCAAAGTAGTTATATTATGTTCATACCAAGACAGACAGAGACATACACTGCACACACACCTCAAATAGGCTGCTGTCTCATTCCTCCTACCATTGTCAAAAAAACTCCTAGACTCTAATAAGATTTCTCCAGTAAACATACAAACTAAACATAGTACACTTATGCAAATAAATCTTTAAGACTAATTCTTGTACCCTGCTTTCCAATCAGACTGGGGGAGGGGGGGCAGGCACAAGCTTTCAACCTTGAAGACACCACTCTGGAGACCTGTGATTTATTCTTAAAATGACTTCCTTCACCTCCAACTCTGAAAAACCAAATGCTTAGCATTTCATCCTATCACAAGGAGCTCTGACAGTATTTTGCCATGGACCAATTGTACTATATACATGTACGCAATAGGATGGTACAGCAGCAAATACTTCATCTCTAACTGGATATCTGAACACACTTGAACAAAAAAAAAAGTCAGAGAATGTTCAAATTATCCAGGTTCTCTAAGTTTCTTTTCTGGGTCTATTTTTTTTTTTAAAAAGTTAGAAATTATTATAGGGATTAAAAAAAAACATGGAGCTAAATAACTTTTTATATTGCAAGGTGTATAATACATAATCAAGAAAAATATACTCATGAAATCATTCAGTATTTTACCAAACTAGAAACAGGAAATCTCCTTTGGTTTCTGTTTTTCTTTTGTTGCATTTTGGGAATTAGGGGCTGGACCTCTTGTGTGTTAGGCAAGCACTCTAACACTGATCCTCGTGCCTGGACCTCCCAAATTCTACAATTATAGTCATACACTGTTGAAATAAACAATCTCTAACCACCAAGTCTAACAACCTGAGTTTGATCCTCAGGACCCGTATAGTGAAAAGAGAGAAACAATTATTTTTTCTTTCTTAATTTTTATTTTCAGCAACCCTGTGGTAGTTTTAATAAAAATGTCCTCCATAGACCATGAATTTAAATGTTTGATCCCCAGTTGATGGAACTGTTTAGGAAGGTTAGGAGGTAAAGCCTTGTTGAAGGACATGTGTCACTAGGGGTTGACTTTGAGGTTTCTAAAGCCCACCCAGACACAGTGAGAGAAACAATTCTTATAAAATACTCTCTGACCTCCATATCTGAACCATGGTGCATACACTGGATGGATGGATGGATGGATGGATGGATGGATGGATGGATGGATGGATGGATGGATGGATCGATAAAGTAACTTGTACAATTTTTAACTGATTGGTATGGTCTTTATCCCTTAATAGGCAGTCTCAAAGAATGTACATGAATCTGAACTAGAACCCAAGCACATATTAAGCATGATGTTGAAGAATGATGATCAACCTTGGCTACAAAATCTTTTACAGGTGAACAATTCTAGGTCTTTTAGTTATGCAGTAACAGGTAATGTTATAATGCCATACTATAGAAAATGAAAAGTCTGAGCCATCCCTGCAGCCCTCTAGTCTCCATCTTTGAAGGCAGTTAAAAAATGATACTCCTAACAAATGCACGGTAAAAACAGCTGCCATGTTAAGGACTTTGGATAGCTTACTTCTGGAAATCCATAGCACTATGCCATATTGCCATCACTTACTAGTCAATCTGCCCAGAAGAAGCAGACCTGAAATCTAAACCCAGATACTTTGCTTAGTCAGCAAGCTTGGCCACCACCACAGAGTGCAAGTATAGACTCCTGAGATGAACTATCACTGTAATCAGAGTTCATCTCAGTTAAAGCTTGGGCTTAAAAACATGTAGATGGCTGTCTTCATCATAAACCATGTATTTAGAATCACAACAACCAAGTTCATTTTACACCTGCTCGATCTAGTAGATGGCTGCTCTTCTGAAGACACTTGACTTTTCACAGCATCAAAACCCTAACCAGCATTTGAAATTCTACTGTAAACCCCTGTGAGGTTGTTGCTAATCTTATTGGTTTTTCTTTTTTCTTTTAATTATTTTCCATTTATTTCATTTTGATATATTTTGCTTTGTTTTTTAATGATTTCTTTTATAATTACATCATTTCCCTCTTCCCTTTCCTCCTTTCTAACCCTCCCACATACTCTTCCTTGCTCTCTGAAAAACATGCACACAAGTAACAGTATACAGATTAAGGAGGATGTATTTGGGGAAATATATACCTCTATGTGGTGGTTTGAATGAGAATGGTCCCCCCATAGGTTCACAGATTTGAATGGTGGCCACCAGATAGTGGCACTATTGGCAAGGATTAGAAGGTGTGGCCTTGTTGTAGAAAATGTGACACTGAAGGTGAGCTTTGAACTTTCCAAAAGCCCAAGACAGGCTGGTGGCTTTCTCTCCCTGCTGCCTGCCAATCTGGGTGAAGAACCCTCAGTTATTTCCCCAGCACCACGTCTGGGGAACACTGCCCACCATGGTGATAATGGATACAACTCTGAAACGGTAAGGCAGCCCTCAATTATATGCATAATGTATGCAACAATAAATAATGGAAAACAGAGGCCACGAATCTGAAAGAGAGAAGTTTCAGGGTAAATTGTGATTGAGCCCAAAAGTAAGGCTTGATCATCTTAAGGTTTTTGTTCTTGTTCTTTTGTTAAGTGCTGTTGATGTTTGTAGTGTGATACGTGGTACAACATAGATGAGCACATCTACATCTAAAGACCAGAGCTAAACCCCTAGGTTTAATTCCCTAAACAAGAGAGAGAGAGAGAGAGAAAAGGGGAGGGATCCAACCATAAGAAAATGTATGTTATGATGCCATTGATATAAAATGTCTATAATATGCAAACATACAAAGATAGAAAGCAAATGAATGGATTCCAGGGCTGAAAGTGGGTAGAAGTAGTACTGCACCCTTTGAAGTGGGGATTTTCTTATCATATATCAAGTCTATTTATAAAGTGATAATGAAAACAATAAAAGGGGACTGGGAAGATGGCTCAGCAGTTGAGAGCACTGGCTGCTCTTCCAGAGGACTCAGGTTCAATTCCTAGCACCCACATGACAGCTCACAACTGTCTGTAACTCCAGTAACACCCTCATACATACATACATACATGCAGGAAAAAACACCAATGCACATGAAAAATTAAAAAATTAAAGAAAACAATATGCTATTGGCACAATATAAAAACATTTCAATTAAACAATACATTAAAAAGTTCAAATTTTCTGTCTGTACTTTAGGCAATTCAATATATGAACAAGGATGGCAGTTTCAGAATGGAAACACATTTTGTAACAGTCAATGGTAATAGAGGGTCGTCTACCACTGGAGAAGAGTTATCAGATCACTGTAGCTCCCCCATGTAAAAACTGGCTTCAGATGAGCTGAAGAGCTAAAGTTGTGAAACATATTAGAAGGAAAACAAAAACTTAATATTATTCATGTTAAGGAAAGCTTTCTTAAAAGGAAGCTAAGAGCTGGGTGGTAGTAGCACACACCTTTAATCCAGCACTTGGGAGGCAGAGGCAGGCAGATCTCTGTGAGTTTGAGATCAGCCTGGTCTGCAGAGCTAGTTCAGGACAAGCTCCAAAGCCACAGAGACACCCTGTCTCCAAAAAAACAAAAAAAAGCAGCAGCTAATTGAACTTTTGAAATTTCTATAGGGCATAACACATGTAATTTGAAACTGTTAGTAGACTGAGAGGAAATATCAAAAGAAGAGACAAATCACCAATTATAAT